>CM053502.1:5124235-5143387 GCA_028627145.1 Eidolon dupreanum
TCTCTGTGGTCGGTTATGCCGTGTGAAGAAAGCAATTACTAGTCAAACTATTCTCGGTAACCTTTTTCATTTCTCTATCTACTTTGTAACTACAGTAAGAGAGTTCTTAAAAAAATTTAAGCGTCATGGAATGATCATAATTTTTCCCATTGATTATTAGGATCGCATTTTAGTTCACTTCGCACAAATGTTTAACCATACCGAACTATCGGGGGCTAGGTACAGGTCTACCAGTATTTCATTTATTTTTTAGTGTATGTGTTTTTTGTCTGTCTCAATAGAATATAAGACCTGTCTATGAGATAACTTGAGTGGGACCGTGTCATTTGCTGTATATTTCCCCATCACCCAGAAGAGCAGTAGGCATAACCTAGGCACTCTGTAAATACTTTTTAAATTGAAGAATCATCGACAAATAGAGTTGTATATATTAAAGTGTACAAAGTGATGATTTGATATGCGCATACATTGTGGATTGATTACCAAAATCAAAATAATGAACACATGCATCCCCTTACATACCTAATTCTTGCGTATGTGTGGGGAGAATGCTTAAAATCTTACTCTTAGACACTTTCAAATATGCAACACTGTGTTATTACCTACAGTCACCACGCTGTATAGAAGAGACATCTGTATGCACATGTTCACTGCCGCATTATTCACAATAGCCAAGATATGCAAACAACCTGACTGTTTTGTGATGGAGGAATGAAAAAGGAAAATGTGGTAGGTATCCATAGTGGAATATTATTCAGCCATAAAAAAGCATGAAATCCTGCCATCTGCAACAACAGAGATGAACCAGGAGGGCGTTATGCTAAGTGAAGTAAGCCAGACAGAGAAAGAGAAATAGTACATGGCATCACTTATATATGGGATCTTTTTTAAAAAGCTTATTTTATAGAAATGGAACAAACGGTGGTTGCCAGGGGCTGGACGGAAGGGGAAATGGGGCGATATAGGTCAATGGGTAAAAATATTCAGCTATAAGGATAAGTAAAGACTTTCAAATAAATCAAGGAGAGAGAAGTGAGGGGGCAGTATCGGGTACTGGGTATTGTGGGGTGCCAACTGTGCCAGAGACTTCTCAGTGGATGTGTCCACAGGGTCTCCCCCCAACAGGCTCCTGCTGGTCCCCAGCACTGGACATTAGAGGACCACTGGGGGTCCCTGCTTTCCTCCTTTGTTCCACTGGAAAGTGCCGGCAACCCGATGCACCCCGGTTTTACTGTCACTCACCATGACCTTTCTATGACTTGCAGTAGGAGATTTGGGGTCACTTGAATGACACGACACAGCACCAGATCTTGTTCTTTCTCATTTCCTCCTAAAAAGCACAATCTTCAGTCTGAAGAGTTCATGGCGAATGAGGAGTCTGAGCTGCAAAATTTTCAAGAGCGCCCCTTCCCCAGGCCTCCGTCCTAAGGCTGAGCCTGCCCCTTCCTCCCTAACCTGTTTCTCATCTTTGTATCTGAAACAATGCTCACCACTCTCTCTCTCTCCCTGGACTCTCCACTGGCTTCACTCTGTGCCCGTGGGGTGGGGGCAGAGGTCTGGGGACAGCCACTGGAATCTCATGCAGACCACGGCAAACAGAGCCCGTCCTTTGGGAACTCACAGCCCCCAAATTCCGATCTACAGTGTCCCTAGTGGTTTCAGACACAAGTCTCCACCTTGAAGAGACAGCTCTGAGAGCCAGGGGTCCTGGCTTCCTGCTCAGTTACCATTTTCCTCCTCCCTCCTCATCTGGACCACCCACCAACTCCTCTGGCCATTCCCTGTTCTTGTCCCTCTTCCTTCTCTTGGTCCCTCTGGCCCCATCCTACCTGTAGTGAGTCAGCAGACATCCTTCCCACCCCTCTCCCCAACCCCCATACCTCTACAAGCTTGCTCCTCAGGCTTAGACCCAGAGAGATGTCATCAAATCTTTATTGGTGAGGAAGAAAGAGGTACAGCCCCGTGCATAGGCAAGATATTAGTGGATCCAAAGTGAAACCAGACCCTGCTGAGTACTAGAGGGACAATGAGAGACATCACAGGGACTTGGGTTTTTACAAAGGCTGAGGGCAAAGCATTTCGGGGTCAAACAGATCTGACTTGATAGAGAAAAAAGACTTACTGGGTCCCAGGAGAACTCTGCTCAACAGTGGGCCTAAGAGAACCACAGAAGGAAGGGCTGATGCTAGGGCACTGGTCCCCAGGGCCTTTCATCAGCCTGGCACCCCCAGGTAGACCAGAAGAGTCAGGTCCTTGTCTGGAACCCAGGAGGGGGCACCCTCCAGCATTCTGGGGTGCCTCTTGGGACCCGGGAGTGCAGCTCTACGCTTTATGGTCAGTCATATTCTCCAAAAAAGCTCAGTAGGATTTGAGAAGAATTCCTTGACTTCTGCTAATTCCATTGGAAGGGTAACCCACGCTCCAGGTTCCAGAAGAGGTGAGCTGATGCAGAAAGAGCTCAGGCTGAGAGAGGGAACCAGAGGCACAGGAATATTCTATACCTCTGAGCAAGGACCTGGGACCAGATGTTTTGGAGTCTTTGCGGGGATTCTGCGACTGGCAAAGGCTGTCAGGAAGTCCCCGTGACGGGTGGGCTCAGAGGGCTGCTCTGATCTTGGCAGCAAACAGGTTTATGATGACAGGTGACCAGGAAATGGTAGAAATGTCCTGGCTTCTCACTGGACCCTGGGAGTCCTGCTGGGCCCCCTCAGCCAGGCAGGAAGGGTGGCACCTCTGTGTACATGTGTTCCGTCCTTTTTGAATGTCCCAGTGAGTCCCCTGAGCAAACATGCTCTGTGTGGAGATGGCAGAGGAGTGTCCTGTTGCCTCTGGGTGGAAGAGAGAGTATTGAGTTTCCAGAACTTAAAAGGACCTGGACTCCTCTTATCTCTTTGGATCTCATAGAAGTCAGGATCCCGTAGAAACATCCTTAGCTTGGATGTCTGCCATTTTCATAATTCCACTGACATTCACATGAAGTCTGTCAGCCAGTCAACCTAGCATTAGGTTGTCTGACAACTCGGGGGTCCTTCCCAGCCCCTCACCTGAGAGAATCTACCAATCACTCACTATGAGAACGTGGGCGGGTTCCTCTCTCAGGCCAAGATCTGGGTTCACCAGCCTAAATATGGGGACTACAGCAGTGAGCTTTACATTTTCTGTGAAGATTATTTGAGGCAGGAAATGAAAAGTGATCGCACATTGCTTGCCCAGTGGGTGTTCAATAAACAGACACATTTATGCTTATCGTTACTAATGTCACTCTATTACAGTCCGTTAATGAAGACGATTAACTCAGTTTTATGCAAAAGCCATTTATGTAGGGTAGAAATAGGGTGAAAAGAATCTTCTAGAATGATATCAAGGTGGAGAACATCTTTCAGAGAATCCTAGCCTTGGTGGCCAGTGGTATATAGGAATTGTTTCAGCATCGCCTTGAATCAGGGAGAGAAAGGCACAGAGAATTCTTTTATTTGAGGGGTGGAGGAAGATTTTTCCTCCTTTGTGTCCCTAAACTTCCCAAGAATCCACCCGTGATCCAGCCCAGGGGGGCGTCATCCCTAACTGTGGCAGATTCTTAAACATCAGAGATAGCCTCTGAGTTTTGTGGGGGGAAAGGTGTTGGTACTTGGCGCACCATGCTTAATACAAACGGAAAAATGGAATTTTTTTTTTCTTTGCCTAATGGCATGTCCATCATCAGAGTCTCTGTGTCCAAGTTGCTTAGGGGCAGGAAGAGGCTTTTTGAAGCTGCGTTTTGCCTCAGTTGTTACCAAAATTTGAAGAAACTTTCATTGTGAAAACAGACTTGGGAAGGAGCCAGCGGGATTGCGGTTAGGCTCCCAAGGCCCCTGGAAAATGGCTGGGGCTACTCGCTGTCTGGGAAGGGTCCATGACAGAAGAAGCCCGACTCTAAGGCAAATGTCTCCTGGCGGCAGTTGTCATGACAATGACAGGTCTGCGTGTGATTGGCCCACACTCATTTGTCTCCAAGATACCAAAGAGCCCGCCCGCCACGTCCAGCCTCAGTGGCTCTCGGGTGTGGGAACGTCTGACATCCCAAGGCTGGCTGCCTCTCCCTCCGCTTCTTGGATTTAATCTTCTCCAGATGGTTTGTGGTTTGCCCTGCAGGACACACCCTTTTCCTCCGGGGAGTGATGGAAGAGAGAATCTCTCTCCCTGTCCTCAAAAGTGACCCTATCTTCACCTGGTGACACTGTCGTCACTTCAGCCACTCTCCTTTTAATTTCTAAAGTCACCCAGAAGAAAGTCAATTTCCCTCTTCACCAAGAAAAAAGCCCATATTTTCCATGGTCTTGGGTCATTCACGGGGCCCCATTAGTATGGCTCCACCCTGCCCAGCCCTCACCCCGACTTCTCACCGTGGTTCTGACCTGAGGTCCCTCAGAGAAGCCTCGTGGTGTGAAGGACCAGTGACACCCTCAACTGTACATCCCTTGCACCCTGAATGGGCTCATGATCTGCTGGGTTACCTGACATAGAACCTAAGCGACAACTGGGTGTACAGAGATGTTTTGTTTTTTTTTTTTTTTCTTTTCTTTGCGGGTGGCACCACTGTGTTGACCAAGCTGTTTTAACTCTGGAACATTCTGGTCGTTTTGATGTGATCAAAGGTCCCCCAGCAAGGATGCTTTTGGGTTTTGTTTTTTCCTGTCGTCAGGAACCCATGACACCCTCTCTGTCTCACACCGAGGATGAGGACTGTCTCACTACCAGCAAAACTCAATCACTTTCTGTGGAGTGAACCAGTCAACCAGTCCTGAACTTTGCCCCTTCCTAATTCTTCCGGTTTCCTGAATAGATGTCTGATTCAATCAATTCATCTGGAGACAGGCGATGTCTGCAGCAGGATTAATCAGACGGATGTCGGGAATGTAATCAGGTATTGATTTCTGATCGGAGGTTAGTCCTTGAAAAGGGGAAGATGTGATTAGAAAGGTCTATAAAAGCGCCAGGCACCAAAGAAAAGAGACAGAATACTCCAGCTGAGGAGCCCCCGGCTTGGTTTTCTATAGGGTCTGAAGTGTGAGGTCTGAGCACCAGCCCAACAGCGCAGAGCAGGTAAGTGACAGACCTCAGCTCAGGACACCCCCACTCACCTGAGGCGCAGTGACACGCAGCCTGAGAGGGCGTGGACGGTTTTCCTTTTTCTTTATTTTCAGATGAACAAATTTAAGGCTTCGATTTTGCCTCTAGGTGTACTTTTTTTTGCTTTAAACCCAAACATTTTAATGTGTGCTTTATTTAGCTTGTCATTTTTAAATGTCTTAACTGAGTTGACTTTTTTTTTTCCCCCCTAGTGAAAAACATCTGTTTGGGGTTTTATTTCTTGACCTTTTAAACAGTTTGGGCACTGTGAGATTATAGCGCACGCACTTGGTGGTTTTGTGATTTTGCTAGTTAGGCTTTCTTTGTTTTATCTAAAAGCTCAAGAACATTCCATACGATATTCTAAAAGAGCAGAGTCTGTGTACTGAACATGAGCTGTTTGTTCCCCTGAACCCCTTCTCAAAGTGGTAATTCTAGAAGACGTAAACAGATAATGCATAGAAATGTACGTCTCAGCTTTTTCTTTTTTTTTTTTAATCTCTAACTCCCAAATTCTATAATGTTTGTTCCCCAGATTTTTTTTTTTATTTCCCATTGAAATGTTTTAAAGATGAATGGCATGCATTTTAGGGGCATCATCTTAATCTCTTCCAGACGGGATGACTGTGGGAATCGAGGGTGAAGGCTGTGTTAGGGCGCATGATGTTTCCACTGTTTTGGGGTCTGAAAGTTTTCCCCCCAAAAGGGTGGGGTCAGCCTTCAGGCTCCTCGGTACTCACTTCCCAGTGGGACTGCAGTCCCAGCAGTGGGCGCCTCTGAGATTCTGGTCCCGGGCACGGTGGCTTTGGCCTTGAGTCGGCTCCTATGCAGGCGGGGAATCAGACGACGGCAGTGTTCACGCTGAGCCTCAGGATGTCTCGTCCCCTAGATGTTTCCACAGGATTCTCTTCCGAGCAGACTCCGGGTGAGCATCCGAACCCCACCCAGACTGCTGGAGCTGGCGGGGAGGAGCCTGCTGAGGAATGACGCCTTGGCCGTCGCGGCCCTGGAGTGTCTGCCCACTGAGCAATTCCCGCCACTGTTCATGGAGGCCTTCTGCGGCCGGCACAGAGCGTCCCTGAAGGCCTTGGTGCACGCCTGGCCCTTGGCCCGCCTCCCTCTAGGGGGCCCGATGCAGATGCCTCCGTACGAGATCTTGCAAGCGACGCTCAACGGGCTTGACGTCCTGCTTGCCCAGAAGGTTTGCCCCAGGTGAGGCTGACCCAGGTAGCCTGTTGGGGCCTGGGCATCCTGGGAGTGTGAAGGGCCAAAGGGGGAGGAGGGGCTGGAGCCCTCTGAGGGTGCCAGCGAAGCTCAGTGAGGCCGCTGCTGAGCTCACGTAGGGAAGTGGAGGGCTGCTTAAGAGGCAGGGGCTCCCGTCTCCTCTCTAGAAGTGGAGACCAGGAAGGATGGAAGGGGAAGGGGAAGGGGAAGGAGATGGAGAAAAGCCAGGCAGAGAGGGAGCAAGAAGGCAAGGGAGCCGCCGATGTTGGGATGTGAAGCGAAAGCTCGCTGGGGGATGTCCCACCATTGCTTAAACTCCGAGAAGCTCGCTTTCATTCTGCTGATCGCTCCTGTTGATCTTAAAACATTTCAGCCCATGTCCTGTTTTCCCCACAGGAGGTGGAAACTGCAGGTGCTGGATTTACGCAACACCAGTCAGAACTTCTGGAGCGTGTGGTCCGGAGCCAGGGCCCAGGTGCACTCACGGATGGGGCCGGAGGCTGAGGATGGCTGCAGCATGCAGCGGCCCCTGGCTCCCTTGAAGGTGTTCATAGACCTTTGCTTCAGCGACTGGATCCAAGATTGGTTCATCACCTACCTCATCTGGTGGGCCAAGCAGAGAGAAGGATTTCTCCACCTGTGCTGCCAGACGCTGAAGATTTTTGCAGTGCCCCTGGAGAACATCCAGAAGGTCCTGGGTATGGTGCAGCTGGACTGGATCCGGGAGGTGGAAGTGAATTGCACCTGGAACCTGTCCACGCTGGGGATGTTCGCTCCGTACCTGGGTCAGATGAGTAACGTGCAGAGACTGTTTCTCTCCCACATCCACGTGTCGGCCTCCGAGGAGGAGGAGCAGCAAGTCTCCCGATTCACCTGTCAGTTGCTCAGGCTGCGCCCCCTCCGGAAGCTCCATATGGAGTCCCCCTCCTTCCTTGAAGGCCGGCTGGATCCGATGCTCAGGTGAGCGAGGTAACAGTGAACGCGGAACGAGGGTGCCAAGCGCGTTGTCTCGTTTGCTGCTCCGTCCTCAGGTGCGGTTGCACGTAACCACCCAAAGAAAGGTGGAGGGACAAACTGGGATAGACACCCTGAAAAGGGGCACCATTCTAGGAAGCATAGAGTGGGGGTTCAGACCTCGCGAGGGCGGGTTTGTGCGTTCTTCCTTTGGGAGAGATGTCTTAGTTAAGATGACTTAGGAAAAGAGGTGAGCGAGGAGGGAAAGCCCCAAGCGTTTCTAAAGGTGCACTCTCTGCCCGCCAGCCTGTCTCAAATTTCCCATCTGTAAAAGGTGGTTTTGCTCCAGGTGAGGTGATTAGTGTATGGGAAATGCAGGATTCTGGAGATAAGGGAGCAGGAGCGAAAGGATGATAAAAAGTGAGAGGTGGTTTGCAGATGGTGCGGGGATGTAAGTAGCTGGCGGGCCGGCCACCTCAGTCCATGCTGCAGGGTCTTGTCCAGCTTTATTTTTTACGCATCAGAAGAACTAGCCTCATGTGGCCCAGAGACCCGGGTGCCTGGGCCTAAGCAGTGGACAGAAGGAAGCCTGAGCTGAGAGCATTTTGGGTCTTGTCTCCCACTATTAAAATTCAGTGATGCCCATGCTTGATTGAGACACTGTCAGGCTCTCCTAAGCATACTCCGGTGCATTCCATTATGTCCATTCATGCTCATAAGTGGAGTGCTCTGCTTGACAGGCGAAGAAAGGGACCTTTGGCAATTTCGTGAACTTGGCCCAGTCACACGAGTGAGGGTGAAAGGGCTCAGCCTAAAATGAGACTGGGTGTCCTGGGTGCTGGCTTTCATCAGATGGTCAGAACAGCCCTGGGTTTGGGCGAGTTGGGCCTCTCCCACCTCTAGGCCCCCTTCTACCCATTTCCCAGAACTAACTGCTCTGCGTCTCTCCCAGGTGCCTGCAGACCCCCTTGGAGACCCTCTCCATAACTAACTGCCTGCTTACGGAATCGGACCTGAAGCATCTGTCTCAGTGCCCAAACCTCGGTCAGTTCAAGGACCTGGATCTCAGTGGCGTCACCCTGACCGATTTTAGTCCCGAACCCCTCCGAGCTCTGCTGGAGAGAGTTGCAGCCAGCCTCCAGGACCTCGACGTAATTCATTGCGGGATCACGGACTCCCAAGTCGAGGCCATCCTGCCCGTCCTGAGCCGCTGCTGCCAGCTCAGGACCTTCGGCATCTGTGGGAACGTCCTCTCCATGGCCACCGTGGAGAAGCTGCTGCGTCACACGGCCGGGCTGAGCAGTTTAAGCCTAGAGCTCTAACCCGCCCCTCTGGAGCGTCATAGCACTGGCGGGAGGCGGGAGGGCTCTGCGGCTGGGGAGAGTTGCTCAGATTCAGGCTGAGCTGATAGAGATCCTGAGAGACTTGGGATGGCCCGGGACTGCGTGGCTTAGCACCAGCCCCTGTCCTCACTGTGGCAGCAAGAGCCCATCCTACGCCCCTGTGCTCGTCCTGCTTAGTGGGGTACGTCCAGCAAAAGCTTCCTTCTGGACACTTGGAAACTGAAGCCTAGGACCGGGATGCAGGATACAGAGAACACGCACCCATGGTTTCAGACCTGTGCTCAGTGTGAGTGGGAAAAGGAAGGTGACCCAGCTGGCATGCAGGGTTGCGGGGGGATTTGATGGGACCTTAGGGGACAAATGTCCTTTAGAGTCACAAACATGAGTCTGAATTGCTGGAGGGGGATCTGGGCTTGAGATGCACATGTGTCAGTTATTCTGGGGTGAGTGGTTGTAAAGGAACGATCACAAATAAAGGAAACTTCAATGGCAGTCGCCTGGCGTCCTCCAGGATATATTAACCTGTTTTCCCAGTTCACACCTCAGGACTCTCCAGTAACCGATGGAAAAAAAAAAGGCAGGGTGTGCTGAGTTCTCAGGATCAGAAATTCCAGTTCTGGGATGAGGTTCTGCCCTAGGGGTTCATAGCGCCATTTCTATCATGCCCTCCAGTTCTTTACTTGTCTCTGGGCATTTCTTACCGCCTTATTTCCATGGCTGCTCAGTGGATTAATAAACACAACTGAGACATGGTAAGTGGCCAGTGAGCCATGGAGTGAAGGGCTCTTGGCCGAGGCCCTCACTGCGGACTCGGGTCATGACCTTGAGCACAAACGTTCCTCGTTCTCCAAGTGCATCCATCGGTCTCAGTTCCTGGCCTTTGGCTGTGCCAGGAAAGGGCTTCACTGCAGAAGGCAGAGTCCCCAGCCCTGGAAGGGATCATCCACACTGTAGACTAGCCAGAGCCTCTGGGCCTCGCCAACCCATGCCTCTCACCCTGGTGGGTAGCACTCTTTCTTGAATTAACTGCTTGCAGCCAGGGAAGACACACAAATTCCTTTTAGCGAAGTACTACAGCCATACGGGCATATCAAATTTAAAATATTTCTGTACCGCATTGAAAGCCTATCCTCTTGAAAGGCTGGGTCATCCAGGAGGGAGTGACTTTATTCCCATAACACCTCCTGTCTCTCCCTCTCAGGCAAGACTAACTAGTACAGTAGTAGGTTTTGAAATCAGCATCTCAGGATGGGTAACAGAATAACCGGGCAAATAAGTGACCTTGACTGTGTTAGGCAGTGATCTCCTAACTAACCACTAAGATCTATAATGAAGTGTATGAGACATTTTTTTAATAAGAATTGGCTCACACAGTTATGAAGGCCGAGAGGTCCCATAATCTGCCATCTGTAAACTGGACAACCGGCCAAGCCAGTGGTGTAACTCAGTTCAAGTTCAGAGGCTTGAGAGCCGGAGGAGCTCATGGCATAGCTCCCAGTCTGAGGCCAAAGGCCTGAGAATGGAGGGGCAGCCGGCATAAGTCCTAGTCTGAAGCCAGAGAACCAGGACCTCCCCAATCCTCACGGGCCGGAAGAGATGGCTCCCTCAGCTAAAAGAGAGAGTTCATCCTTCCTTCCCCTTTCTGTTCCATTTGGGTTCCCAAGAGATTGGGGTCCCCAAGAGATTGGATGAAACCTACCACACTAGGGGGTGGGTATGGTGGTGGTGGCAGATCTCCTTAGTCAGCCTACTGATTCAAATGCTAATTACTTCCCAACACCCCCAGAATTAATGTTTTACCAGCTTTCTGGCCATTCCTTAGCTCAGTCAAGTTGACATATAAAATTAACCCATCACAGTTCCTAAGCAAAGGACTCTCAAAGGCTCCAGGCTGAGGATTCAGGGGCTGGTGCTGTTGGGTGGGTGGGGGGGCCTTAGGCAAGAGCCTCAATTTCCCTATAAAATGAGGATAATGAGGAGCCCAGCTTCGGGGACTCTTGTAGGATCAAGTGAGATGATATACTTTGAGGGCTTAGCACCAGGCATGGCATAAAGTAAGAGCTCAATAAGTGAGTCTTCTCCTTCTTTTTCTGTGTTAGCAGAAGCTCCCACGATTCTTCATCCCTCTACTCCCGATAATGGGAAAGAGAGCAGAACACAGGGCAGGCAATGGGGCTCTGCTTCTGTATGTGGCCACCAATGAGTCATGATTCACCCAACAGCTTTAGTAGTAGCCAGCTCGGGGGTGGCAGGTACAGTATAAAAGGTTGAATTTATCTTTAGTGATTATCAGAAAAAATTTTTCCAAGGTTCAGGTTAGTATGCCACCTGCTGGCGGATTAGACCAGATGACAGATGAGGGTTGCAAGCTTGGCTGTATTCGGTGTTTAAAAAAAAAATCTGTTATTATGCAAATGCTATTTGAATATAAATATTTGCATTTTGACTTATGTAAATAGCAAAGATATACATTACCTTTTAAATGATAAAAAAAATTTAGTGCCTTTAAAGAATGCATGTGGATATTTTAAAAAACGATTAACTTGTTTTGGAGCCTCAAAACAAATGAGATTTTAAAACTGATTTTAAAGATCAATGACCAAGAATTGTTTCTTCTTTTAAAATTTTAAAATGATAAAATTTTAGAGCTGCGAGGATTACAGTTATATTTTTAAAAGTAGACATTATTTTTTAGTTTTAGGTTCACAGCAAAATTGAGCAAAAAGTTCAGAGATTTCTCGTATAAACCCTGCCCACATACAAACACAGCTTCCCTTACTACACCATCCCCCGCTAGATGGTACATTTGCTATAACTGATAGACCTACGCTGACACGTCATCGTCACCCAAAATCCACAGATCATATTAGGGTTCACCCTTGGTGGTGTATATTCTACGGGTTTGGACAAATGTGACATAAATAACACATATCCACCTTTGCAGTATCATACGGAGTATTGTTGCTACCCTAAAAATTCCCTTTGTCTTTTTTCTAGAAGTTTTACAACTCTAGCTATTACACAGAGATCCACGATTCACTTCGAATTAATTTTTACGTAGAGTGTGAAGTAAGTTTTGATATTTATTTTGTTTCCATGTGGCTATCCAGTTGTTGTAGTATCATTTGTTGAAAAGACTTTTCCAATCGCCTTGGAACCCCATTGAAATTGACCACATATATGTGGGTCTACTTATGGATTCTCTATTCTCTTCCATTAATCTGCATGCTGGCACCATGCTGTAATGATTACTATTAAGTTTTCTATTATGTCTCCAAATCAGGTAGTGTGAGTTTTCCAATATATTATCCTTTTATAAAATTTCTTTGAGGCTCTACAAGGTCTTTTGCATTTCCAAATAAATTTTAAAGTAAGCCTGTCAATGTCTACAAAAATGCCTAATGGAATTTTGATTAGGCTTGCATTGAATCTATAGATTTGGGGGAGAATTGACTTCTTAAAAACATCAAGTCTTTTCATGCGTGGACATGATATATCTCCCCACTTATTTAGGTGTTTTTTAATTTTTTTCAGCCTTGTTTTATAGTTTTTAATGTATAGATCTTGAACGTATTTTGTTAAATTTACCTCTGAATATATTATGCTTTCGGATGCTACTATAAGTAAAATTTTAATTTCAATCTCCAATTGTCTGTTGCTCATAGCTAGCATAGAAATACAATTTATTTGTATACATTGATCTTGTGGCCTGTGACTTTGTTAAATTCACTTTGTTAAACTCTGGTAGTTTTGATGTGGATTCCATAAGCGTTTCTACATAATATCCATGTTGTTTGCAAATAAAGACAGTTATTTCCTTTCCAATTTATAAGGCTTTTCTTTCTTTTCATTGTCTTATACATGATCTAAGGAGAAAGTGTTTAGTCCTTCACAATTAAGCATAAATTTGGCTATAGGTTTTGTATGAGAGTGGCCTTTATCATATTGAGGAATTATATTCCTATTTTGCTAAGCGTTAAAAAAGTCATGAATAGATAATTCAGTTTTGTCATATGCTTCTTGCATCTATTGAGATAATCATATATATGTTTTGCTTTTATTCCATTGACCTGGTTAATTATATTGATTGATTTTCAAACGTTAAACCAATCTTGCATCCCTGGGATAAACCTCTTGGTAATTAAATCATTGGAAGGGATGTAGGGGAATGGAATTTGCAGGGGTTGGCGGGGAGGGGATGATGGTAGACACACTGTGGCCGTAAGAGAGGTGGTGCTTGGGCCTTCATTTTACTATTTTCTCTAACTGTATACATATATCTGTGTGTGTGTGTGTGTGTGTGTGTGTACATATATATGTAAATAAAATAAAGTCTTTTGTTTGTAGATGTATTTTATAATAAAAATATATAATAAAATATTAACAACATGCTAATAAAATTGAAAACCAAGACCAAAAGGCATACATGTCTGGAGAAATATGAAATGACAAAATTTGTGCCGGAAGAAACAAAATCTAAAATAAACAAATCAAAGAGACCACCCTCTCCTCCCCCCCCCACCCCCAGGCTCTGATGCTTTCCAAGTGATTTTCCAACTTCTGAGTAATTCTTGTCTTACACGAGATGTTCCAGAAAAGGCAATCGACAAAGCTGTGTAATTCATTTTACGAGGCTGCTATAACCTGTGCTTCAAACTGAATAAGAACATTAGAAAAAAAAGTAAATTATAGGCCCATTTGGCAAAAATTCTTAATTTGACTAACTAAATCCAACAATGTATTAAAAAGTAATATATCACGATGAAGTGAAATTCATTTCAGGAATACAAAACGACCTCTGAAAAATCTCAATGTAATTCACCACATTGACAGACTAAGGAAAAATATTCAGAGAAGACTGTTATAGACATCAAATCTTATTTAGGATAAGAAAAGTTCTTGAAAAATGAAACGTAGTATACTGAAAACTCATATTAAACATCAAGTGTGATGGAGAAGCTTTAGCTACCTTTCACTGGGTTATAAAACAAGGCAAGACCCTTAGAACCTTTGCATATAGAGGCAGATATGGTATTCTGGGTGGTAGCAGAGACTCAGAGGCAGATTGACCAATTTAGGTTCAAAACTGGCTCAGTTCTCGTTGGTGGTGTGACCTTGTGCAGCTTGCTTAATCTCTCCATGCCTCAGCTCACTCATCCATAAAATGGGGATGATAATAATAAATAATATCTACCTTCAGAGTTGCAACAGTGTTTGCACATGGTCAGTAATATTATTATTATTGTTATTATATCTTAAAAACATGTTACTAAGTGGGAAAATTAAGCACGAGAACAAGGTCTGCAGGTAAGGTGATGATAAGTCTAACAGGGTATCCCTGTTGTTCTGGAAGTATTAATAACAGCACTTCCATTCACACTCCCAAGTGGACTGGGCAATGAATTGTAAGGTCAGTCTGTTTGTAGCACTACACACTCTACCGTGTATGTGAATTAAAATAAATACACATACAAAAAGACACTATATGTTTTATAAGGACACATGCAAATTCAAGGCTAGGTCAAATAGTAGAGTGGTTATCTATGATGCGGAGGGGACTGCAAGTGGGTAATGGGGATAAAAGGTAATATATACAGACCTGTAGACATATCCTTGCAAGGGAGGGGCCTCTTGTGGACCAGTTATGATAGTGAGCCATGCACAAAGGATCTAGAATAGTTCAATTTTGCTCCTGGACTGAGAAGAAAGATGGAAGAGGGAGAAGAAATAAGAGAGAAAGAGGAGAGAGAAGAAAATAAGTAAAATATATAGTGCCTCTATCCTTTTCCCAAACAAAAGAGAAACTTTAATCCAAGTACCCCTCTCTTGTCGTATGTTGCATTACATTATTGACTAGGATATTAATCGTCCCTTATTTTTGTACCCCGAGTTTGTCATTGTTCCTGTTTTAGACAGCTGAAGGTTGTTTAGGTTAGCAGCACGCTTTCTAATTTCTTTACTTACCATACCTTTTGAATCTTTTTCATTCCACAGAGCTAAAAGCAGGTAAACTCTCTCAATTTGTATCTCAAAAGGTTTTTTTTTCTTTTATCCCACCTTATTCTTGAATGAGTTTTTCTGAATTTAGAATTTTAAGATAACAATTATATTCTTAGCAATTAGATGATAATATTTTTATTTGAAGGATTTTTGATTTCCATTGGCGGGGTTGAGAAGTCAGCTGTAAGGGAAATTGTCATTGTCTTGGAGTAATTTTATTTTTCTCTTATAAGACAAGCTTTTTGTCTTTGGTGTTCTGAATTTCATCTAGTTTATCGAAGTGTGGATTTATTTTCTCTTTTCTGCTTGGGATTTATTGGGCTTCCTGAATCTGAAGATTGGTGTCTTTTACCAATCCTGAGACATTTTGAGTCTTTATATTTTGGATAATGAGTTTCAAAGAATTCTATCTTTAAAATTTTATCTTTTTTTTTACTAGTATCTTTTTTAAGCATTTGATTCCTTTATGTTTCTAATCTAACATCTTACTTCAGAGGCTTTTTCAGATTGTTCCATTATCTAGTTTCCAGGGTTCTAATTTTCCTATTTAGTATGGTTTGCTGACCCTGGTACTTGATGGAATACTTTAGAAAGAGTGTTATAATTTTGATTTGGGAGCTCATCTTTACCAGGCTTTATTCATGGGAATTCCTCACAGCTCATGTTATTGATTCGTCCCTCAAGGTCATTTTGCTCTTGCTTTCTCCAAGTGTCCCAGTGATATTAACAGCATGGAAGAAATTATAATTAACTTGGAGTTTCCTAGGCCACACAGAATATTAAATAGACCCAAAATCTACCCAAAGAAAAGGCTGGGCAACTGAATTTATGAGGAAGACCATTTTTTCCCCCCACCCAGAACTATTCCTGCACCAATAGGTAAATTTTAGACTCCATCCCTTCACTTACCACCGAAGATCCTGATGGCCCAGCTTTCTATAGTGATATTAATTCTAGTTCTCTGTCTTTTGCAGGTTAGTTTCCTACTTACTCCCCATGTGGGTCTTAAAACCCGGGACCCTAGGTTACTGGGCCCAAAAGATGACCCCCTGCATTATTCTCCTTTGCCTTCAGCAGCCGTTATATCAGTTCCCTGTGTCATCACTCTAGTTTAAAGCTCCATTTTGTCCTAGTACAGAAATACTTCCTTTTTGTTTTTGTTTTTTTCTCATAGGCTCAACTATGCATTAAAAGCGGTTTGTCTTATAATATATCCAGCATTCATAAATTTATAGTTCGGTGTTTGTGCAAGACCCGGAAGTCTGAGGGGTCCCCATATTAGCTCGAATGAGTTTATTGGTGGATTTTTCTGAGTTTTATACATAGATAATCATATCATCTACTTTATTCGTTTCAAATATCTATACCTATTATATCTTTTTTCCTTTTCTTATAAAATTGGCTAGGACCCTTAATGCAATGTTAGCTAGTAGGACAGTTAACAGACACATTACAGCACGCAGCCTATAATGCTTCTGTTAATGCACTATTAATTATGCTATTTGCTGTAGGTTTCTGGAAGCTGTCCTGTATTAATAAATCTTCTCCGAACTAATAAGATTTAACATTCACCCAATACCTCTGCTGATGTTAAATGATTCTGCTAATGCGATTGTAAGCCAGAGTTTTTCCTTAGGTGTAACATGGGCAACATGTAAGCGATGACGCTGTGGATATCAGGGACTGGGTACACTCTGAGGGCCTCAGCCCACTGCTGAGTCTACACCCCAGAACGGAGCAAGCACTGTGGGCCTGCCCTTTTTCACCCCTGGGCTATTAGTCCTCCAGGAATGTCCAGTCCTGACCCGCTCTGTCTCATGTTACCACATGGTACCACGGGTGGAAGGGCTTAGTTAGCAGGAAGTTCACTTAGTCCCCATGTGAACAGCACTGTAGCCCTGCCCACTCCCCACGTGATGAGAAAATGTCCCAGATGTTCATTGTCAGGCTGTGTGCTCCCCAATGCAAGAACTTTCTGCAAAGATGATGGAGCAGAGTTTTATCTGTGTTGGTCACTGTAGCTGCCTCTCTGGGCATCTGCATCTCCAGGTCAGATTCCCTTGACTGAGAGCCTGGCACAGGGACTCAGGTGCACAGGATTGACTGAGGATGGGGCAACTCTCAGGAGAAGAGTGTGAGCGACATGAGGACAGGGGAAGGAGCCAAGCAAGGGTGTGGTTCCAGCTGCAGCTGCCTTCAGCTGGACCCTGCGGAGGGCTCTGGAGGGGGGAGTGTCACAGTGTGAGTCCTACCTACAGGCCGAGGGACTGCGTTTGTGGGACACCTGAGACAGGGCCGACAAGGGGTTCGCTTCTCCCGGGAGTGGTTCTCTGGAAAGAGTGGGAGTGGGGAGCCATTAGTAATCAACACGCACAGCAGTTGGAGATGAGTGTGACCAGTACAGGGGCCTGGACGGGACTTTTGAGTCCTCTACACCTAGTCGAGCCTGTTTCTGGATGAAGGGATGGTTCTGTGGTCATCGCTGAATGACCAGGAGATGGACACCAGGTTGTCAGGACAAAGGTCTATGGCAGCGATGCCAACTGCCAATGATGCCCCGGGCACTCAGGGCCTGGGCACTGAGCCCATTGGAGAGAGCTGCGAAGTGCAAAAGGGAGACCAGGTTTCAAGAAGACACTTTGAGAAAAAAGCTCAATGTGCTGGAGGGGACGCTCCTCCCTCAAAGGCTCTTTAAACATATACATATTCATGATCAGGTCCCGGAGAGGGGAGAGGTTGTCTGAAAGGTAACTGGTTGTCAAAACGTGGCCTTTTTTTCCTTCCATTTAACACTGTGGCCTGCCTTCCTGTCCCCAACATCTCAGCTCACTCCAAAGGCCCCGGATGAGAAACATTCCATTAACTTTCCATCATGGGCTGGGCCTGGTGCCAGCTTCCTGTTTGACAGTGAAATCTGTTAGAGCAGGTCCCTGACCCACTTTGATGTGGTTACAGACAGAGGACTGAACCTCCTTGAAAATTCTAATTCCTCTTTGGTTCCCGGAGGGGGAGCCAGTTAGTGCAGACTCCAGTTCATCATAAAGATGGCATCTTCCTGCCCACAATTCTCTGAAAAGCAGTCACCCTTTTGAGACCCCTTATTCTTCAGGAAGAAGAAATGACAACAACAGAACAGGATGTTATGAAGATTTGATACCTCTTGTTCCTTTGTTCTGAAGCGAGGCAGATGTGCATTACTTTTTAAATCCTTTGGTTAGCACAGCATAACCTATGTATTCACCCTGTCTGTTCTGAATCCTTGATTTTTGGGGGGTAATTGTCTGTTCAGGACAAAGAAGCAAATCAGAGGCATCAAGCCAGACAAAGAAGAAAAGGAGATAAAGGGATTTTATCTTCTAGGTTCATCCAGGGAAGTAAAAGTTAGCCCCGAGGAAATAAACGTTATGTCCAAGGTCAGAAAGTAAGATCGAAATCATGGACACTTTAGAATTTTAGTCTAGTGCTTGATATAACCAGGTTTCTTTTTTTTTTAAACTTCTTTTTGCCTAATTTAGATAACATTGGAAGTTCAAGAAACATAAAAAGCGAGTTAATGTTCTTTGTTTTTTTTTTTCCCAGAGACGCTCAAAATTGATTTTCCACGTCGTTATCCACTGGGGCCGTCTTGAAGAGCATCTGGTCCGTGTGACAAATAAGGCGACGAAGCTGGCATCTTGCCCCCCATCCCCGCAATCCTCTGTACATGGATTTGGACAAACCCTTTTGATTTCTCAACAATGCTTTTTGCTCTCAAACGGTTTCTTTTCTGTCCAGAGCAGCTTCTGCTTCCTGAGTGAATATGTATGCAGGCTGATACGGCCAAATGCACTTCAGGTTTACTTAGGTGCCTTGCCTCCGACTGGCAGGAATGTCAGCAAGAGATAAATCTAAGAGCTGTCACCTTCCGTAGCAGCACATTGCAGGGGACATTAATTCCCCTCCAAACGAGACAGAGGTGGCCTTTCTCTCTCCGGGATGAAATGTCCCACGGCTGGAGGCTGGGAAGGGAGTTGGGGCGGGGAGCTGTAATTGGCTCTATAACCTTGGCCCTGGGAGTGGAAGGAGACAGGCAGGGAATGTTCTTCCTACACCACCCCCACCTTCATTGCTTTTTACTAGAATTGCTCCTTCTTTTCCTCCAGGTTTCAGCTTCTATGTCACCTCCTCAGAACAGCCCTCCCTGACTGCCTCCACTGTTCCCCATTACTCACCCTCCTGGCTTCCTCCACAGAACAAACATATCACAATTTATAATGATGTGCATTCTTGTTTCTTCCAGATGACCAGTTCTGGGAGGGCATAAGACCTCACCTGTCCTATTTATCAGTGTTGACCCAGCAGGGACACCGTATCTGGCCCTTGTAGGCGCTCAGTAATATTGCTGATATTGTTGTTGTTGAGACTTGCGGGGTGATAACTGGTCATTCCTCTCCTCTCTGTCTCCATATTCAGAACCGAGTGAGAAGATGCAGGGGTTGGGCACTTGCAGGTCCAAATGTCGACCTTGTTTCGGTGACACCAG
>CM053502.1:5143887-5160949 GCA_028627145.1 Eidolon dupreanum
GTGAGGGCTGGGAAGACACAGCAGTGGGACCTTGTCCAGGGCCAGCCAGTGTAGAGTCAGGAACCAGATTTTCCACTTCCTGCAACAGCGCTGTGCTGACCACAGGTGCCAGGCGGATGGTCAGGCGAGGGCCTGACCCACCTCTGCCGGGAAACCCACAAGTGGGTGGGGAGACCCGCTGGCCCACCTCAGGACAGAGCCTGCTCGGGGCCGCCGCTCGGCAGAGAGGCCTGTCTGGGCTGGGGTCCCCTAGAAGAAACCAGTAAGGGAGTGAGGGGAGCAGAAAGAAAGGGAAGGAACAGCACAACGCTGGTTCCAGCAGAAGGGACTTGACGGTGAGGTGCAGGGAACCCTCGAGCGTGGCTGTCCCCAGGGCCTGTCCCATCTTGGGGCAAAAGAAGGGAGTCTCTGTACCCTGACTAAGCCCCTCATCAGCCACTGGCTGTTGGCCTGGGGCACCGTGGGGAGGAGGGCAGGGTGTGCTGTTGCCGGTTGCTACGAGCTGGGGAGACCGCTGTGCGTCTCTTCCCAACTCCGCGCTCAGTGACATCAGTCACCCTGTAGCTTGAAACTGGCCAAAGGGGGAGTATTTACACCACAGAAATCGGCAAATGCTACGAATCAGGGACTTTTATTTGGCGAGCCATTTTCCCGGCACACCCCGGGGAGAGTCCTGTGTAACTCACAGGTGGCGGCTTCAACTTCCCGTGGGCGAGCTCCAGAGGGGGCCACGGCGGTGGCTGTCGGGCCACTGCTGTCGCAGCCGTGGGGGATGGACAAGTCCCAGCCGGAAAGCACATCCCAGCCGCTCAGACTGGCTGACTCGGCCCAGCATACGCCCCTGCCCCAGCCATTGCACGGACGGAGAATCCGATTTTGCCAAGTGACATGGCTGTCCTTCTGGGAGGCAAGCATACGCCTTTCTAGCGGGATTGTGAATTGGAGCGAACCTTTGCTCCGGCTCCGGCAGCCGGGGCTACATTCTGCAGGAGGCTCCGCCATCTGCTGAGAGTGGGGAGCCCTGCAGAGTTCTGGGCAGCCTGGCTGCACCAAGCCCTCTCCTTGCCCCAAGCCCTGCCCTCCTGACAACCATCCGCCTTTGCCCCAGCTGGGTCAAAGCAGGTGTTCTGAGACCTTTCCTTCCTTTCCCCATGGGCTCAGTTTCCTAAGAGACGCTGTGACAATGAGGACCGGAAATGCTACAGCTGGAAGGTTCTTTAGCTGAGCCTCACCGAGCATGATTTATGTGAAGGGACCCGGGCTCACCGCCTCACATGTGGGACACAGACTGCTCTCGGCTACCTGCCCAGGTGAAAGGTTTGACACCGAAAAGAGCAGTGGTTATAGTCAGAGCCTCTGGGTCTGAGGTGTTCTCGCCGACCCGTGAGGGCTCCTCACCTGCCCCGAGAGGAACTAGAAGGGAGTCTGGTCCCGCTCCACAGGCAAAGCGAGAAAGGGGAGGGGATGAGTGGAGTGACAGGGTGAGAAGCCACGTGCCACGTCACACCCCAAGGATGGCCACGACCGGAAAGACACAATGACAGGTGTTGCTGAGTATACGGAGGCACTGGAACCCTTGTACACGGCTGGAGGGATGGAAAATGGTGCAGTTACCCTGGAAAATGGGCAGTTTCTCAAAAAGTTAAACAGAGTTACCATACGACCCAGGAAATCCACACCTATGTATACCCCCTCCCCAAATGAAAAACTTATGTTTATAAAAAAATACATACAGGAATGTTCAAAGCAGCATGATTTACAACAGCTCAAGGGTGGGAATAATCCAAATGTCCCTCAACTGATGAACGAATAAACAAATTGTGATACATCCACCCAATGGAATATTATTCACCATAAAAAGAAGCGCTACAACATGGATGAACCTTGAAAACATTATGCCAAGTGACAGAAGCCAGACACCGAAGGCCATGTGTGGCATGATGCCATTCGTATAAAAGGTCCAGAGTAGGCAAATCCACAGAAAGGAGATTCGTGGTTGCAGGGGCTGTGGGAGGGGAAGCGGGGAGTGACCGCTAACAGGTGTGGGTTTCTTTCTGTGGCGATGAAATGTTCAGGAATGATACAGTAGTGACAATTCACAAGCTTGTGAATACACGAAAACCACTGACCGTGCACTTTATAAAAGGGTGAACTTGGTGGTATGTTATATCTCGATATCTTTTGACATGGCAAGACAGGAAGCCATGGGCAGCAGTGTCTCCTTGGTCCCCAGAGAGGGCTAGGCAGCCCCAAAGCAACCCAGCGGGGATGGGCCGGGCCGGGCCGAGTGTCACCTGGGCAGAGCTGACTGGGGAGAGGGCAGGAGGCTGGATGGATGCAGGAGAAAGCTCAGTTAGTGCCTGAGGCTCTCCCTGGGGATGGGTTGACAGGCTGCGCCTGCAGATATGGGTATCATGGTATGGGACGGCCCTGTGCCGGCGTGGACCATGACCTCACCCCCTTTCGAAGCCTCCTTTGGTGTCTCCCTAATTCTTGACCTGGAACTTCCCCCACATCCTTGCCCCATCCCCACGCACGTAGCCTGGCTAACTACCCCTCAGCTTTCCAGCTCCCGATGAACTGTCCCTCCCCCAGTGTCACCGTTAGTGAAAGCGGTGAAGACAGATTTTATTCTCACTACTGACGGAGGGGGAAGGACAGAGCTCCATGTGCACAGAGGCGGCTGGGTGTTCCAAAGGCAGAATGTGCGAGGAGGGGGAATGGGGTCTCAGCAGAGTCAGGGAAGTGACGAATTACCAAGGTTGGGTCAGGGTGCCTGTGATTAGGCCATCCGTGTCTGCCAGCTGGCAGGCATGGAGTTCGGACTCTGTCTTCCCACAGAGACTGGGAAACAGACAGGGGCCCTATCTTTTTTATGGTGACATTTCAAAGGCATGGCTCCCAAGCTTTTGAGGAAGACACTCCTGAGTTATAGGAGGTACACGCACATCTCAAAGGGAGGGAAGGAGTCACCGCTGTAATAAGTTTTAGGAAATGCTGTAAGAGAGGTTCACACCTATCTCCGGAGGTCGGCTAGGACCAATAGTAATTCTCAGACAGGCATGTGACAGGGCCGGGGGTGACCCTCAGGACGTGGCCTGATGCTGCCAGAAGCCCTGTTACAGGGTGGTGGCTTCCCAGTGCAGGGCTTTGGACGGAGTCGTTCGTTCTCGCCGAGACCCTTTTCCTGGCCCTTCTTCCTGAGCCGGCCCTGCTCTGGGCCACCCAGGTGCCTGGCACTTCCTGGCATGACTCGTCACGTTGTTGTTATCACTCGTTTTACTTGTTTTCTCTGATAGAAGCCTGCTTGTGGTCAGAGGCTGCTGTATGACCAGGGCCTGGCTGGGGGTGGGGTGGGGTAAATAGTAAACAACTACTGAATGAATGAGTGAGTGAGTGAGTGAGTGAATCCCAAGTGAGAAGCATCTAGGACAAGGAGGACTCAGGCAAGACAAACGGGGGGAGATGAAGGAAAAACACAAACCCAGATAACCTGGGGGCCTGTTATGCCTCCTTCCCCCGGAACCCGGGATGGCAGGGGATGATGGTATTTCGGATGATGCATCAGATGAGGTTTCGGGGGGCATCTGGACTTACGTACCGCGGGCTGGATGACTCTGTGCGTGGGAGTCAGTGGGGACCAGAAACCCTGAGGCAGTGAATCCCGCGTTGCACCAACGAGATGGCCCCCCCAGCCCTCCCTCATCCCCCCGTATCACACTTGTTTCTCTCGACAAGCAATCAGGCTCTTTAGAAGATTCAGGATTAGTGAGAAAATAAGCTCTTTGAGGGAACTCATCAAAGTGACAGACTGACCTCCACTACGAGCAGATCTTTGGAAAATTGAATAAACTGAAAGGTGCACAGTTTCTCCTCTCAAGGCAGGTGGTGGACAAGGACAGGTGAAGGACATTCCCTTCTTGCCGTTGCCGGGATTTAAGGCCCTTTTTGCAGGGAAAGCCTGTCCAAGTAATTAACGAAAGTAATTAGGGGTCAGATGGTCACGAATGGAAATAGCTCAGGACCCAGCCGCCGACGCCAAGGCTGGCGATGCCAAGGAGGGACACGGTGGCGGAGGGAGAGGGACTCAGGGAGAGGAGGCGGCTCCCCCCGCCGAACAGGACACGGCAGTCTGAGGGGGCTTGTTCCCCGAGGCGCTCAGAAGCAAGGCAGGGTCTGGGGGTCTGCCTCCGTCATCAGCAGCCCTCACTGCAGCTGAGGGAAGCCTCTGGGACCTTAACACACAGTTGCTTCACTCTGATTATTCACGATCAGAGGCTTCAATGGGGATGGTGCTTCTGTACGAAGTGGCGAACCCCGAAAGGATGACTCTTAGAAAACTAGCGCCCAGCACCCAGCCAGGTTTCCACTGCAACTCCAGGGAGCAGACGCGTTCATGACTAACAGTCCTGAATACGAGTGTGGGGTTTTACCCAAAACGCACGTTGCAATTCTTCCAAGGCCAAAAGAGAAGAACTCACTTACACCCTGAAAAGGCATGCTTTCAGAAAGTGTGCCTTTGCAAACAGCAGAGAAGAGTGTTCTTTTTTGTTTTTTAAAAAATCTTGGACTCGGAAAAACAATTTAAAGTTTGGACGTGTGTTTACGGGCCTGGAGTCTTAAAGAACAAAGCTACTTTGTTGGTTGCAGGCAAATGAAACCCACAGGGGTCTCCTTCGGGAGGTTTTACTGGGCAGGATATGACTAGACCACTTAGCGAATAATAGATTACTTTCACTCTCAAGGTCACTAGAAGCCACAGAAAGAGTTTATGGCCAAGGTCCAGGGCTGGTGGCGGGCTCAGTTGTTGGCGATGGGATGTTAAAGAGACTTTAGAGCTTCGATATGCTCCAGGGTCAAGTTAAATGTAATAGAGATGGAAAAGCCACCCGCCCCCAGCCACTGATTACATCCAGATTTCATGCCTGCAGTGTTGGCCATCTGAGCCTGTGGGGACACTGGGTGGCGATGGCGGGTGGGGGCGGAAGAGAAGGAGGGGGAGCATGGATACTCAACACAAACAAACCCTCCTCTATCGCTGGTGGAAGTGGTCGGCGTGTGAGCATTTTTCAGCCTTTCTGTACCAAGGCGTGTGTTGACCAGCCCCACAGGGCAGAAGCATATCCGGTCCTAGGGCCACAGCCAGGGAGCGTGGCTGCTCTCTGGTCCCTGCTGTGGTACCCGGGCCCATCTGTAACATCTGCGAAGCCAGGACAAGAGTACAAATACCCTCCATGCACCCATATCTGAACATTCACAAGTCATAAATGAAGGTAAACTGTTAAAGGAAATGTTCCATCCAGCTACGCTGACAAAAATACCTTGCTAATGGCTTGGCAGACCAGGTTGAAATGATGATTCTGGGATTCCTGGAAATTAGAATACGGCGGTGTGGGGAGAACTGAGCCATCTAAACCCTTCCCCGTTTTCTTCCTCAGCTCTGGCTCCGTCCTGTGCCTCTGGTGGGGTGGGGGTGGGGTGGGGCGGAGGGTGTCTTGTGCACACCTGTGTGGACACCCCAGGCTACAAGTTCAACCTGAATTCACATCCCCTGCCAAGATCTACTACCCTGGGGCTGAGATGCTGGGAAGAGGTTACAGATGTTTGTGTAGAAAATTCTGGGGTCCTTAGTACCCAGAGAATGTGAGAATGTTCTAGAAGAGGGCAGTGGTTCTGGGTGGATGTGTGCCCTGGGCCTCTACAGCTCTGGACTCAAGACAGGGGCCTCTTGCCTAGGTCCGAGGGGCTGCACTGGTCTACCTGCTGTCATCGCAATGAGACGAACTCATTTGTCTTGCTGCCAGAACCCTCTGGTCATCAGATCTTAAAGAGACGGTGAGACAAGGTATTCTAATGGTTTAGACTTTCTAGGAGGGGTCCAAGATGTTGGATCTGAGGCTCCGGATAAACTCATTCTGGCTGCACCGAATGAGTGCAAGCTGCTTCTCCTGGAGCCCAGCACACGGCCCGAAGAAATGTGCCACGCCACACGGTCCCCACCCGGCCTGCTCTTGCTGGCCTGAGAAGGAAAGTCGGATGGCGAAAGGCAGTGTAGGGGTCAGAGCACCCGGAGCCGAATCCCACTCCGTCACTGTAACTACCCACCTCCTCCGAGCCTCGAGTTCCTCATCTCTAAAGCTGGGATCCTGGCAGCTCTCGCGTGGAGTCGCGAAGAAGCTTAAACAAAGCTGTTGTTGGTAGAGGGTCTAGTACGGTGCCTGGAACTCATTTGTCTGCTCTTTCAACCAATATCATCTCGTGCCACGGCTAGGTGCCAGGCACTGCTCTAAATGCTAGAAACACAGGCAGCAGCTCGAGTCCCCGCCCTTGGCGAGCTCGCCTTCCAGCCCAGAGAGGTAGACGACCAACACAAACAAGCGGGATAATTTCACAGCCCGGTACGCGCTGTGCAGGAAATAAAACGGTGTGATGTGAGTCTGAGGAGGTGACATTTCAGACCCAAATAACATTGTGGAGACCTGGGAGAGTGACATTTCTAGTGCACGAAGACCCTCAGTGGGACAGTAGCACTGGCATTGCCTATTGCTTGTGCAATGTCGCTTCTCAAAAGGCATCTCCCCAGCTGAGTTGTGGCTCTTGGTCGGCATATTTTCTTGGGCTTGACTACAGATGTCCCTCATGACCCCAGCCCTCCAGTATGTCACAGGAACTTTATATCTAAGCAGTGACTGTTCTAACTGGTAATATTTTAAACCTCTTCTTCTTCCCCAGAATTGTGTTTATTCCAAAACTGGGGTGCAGCCAGCAGAAACGATTGCCGATTGGTGCCTCACAAGCCCCAGGCTGCCCCTCCTCTGCTCACTCATTCATGAAGTGACCCCTGGCCTCGACGCTGTGCAGGGCTTGTGCCCACTGACCAGAATGAACCACTTGAGGCACACTGAGTCATAAAACAGATTCATTAAGAGGGACTTCTTCTATTGGAACCTAGCAGAACAAGGATGTGGTGCCATTTCCATAGCTCTGGGACACCATCTCCCTAGGATTCTGGGAGAAACACATTGTGACACTGGCGGGGGCCCAGCTGAGTCCAGAGCCTTTAACTGTGTCCCTGGTAGGGGGCCCCTGGGGGTCGGGAATGGAGACTGATGACAGGCAGCAGTTCCAGCCACGCACGAGTCTCAGCTGAGTCTGTGGCCAGGCTGAGTAGGTGATGTTAGATGGTTTTGTGTCACAAGCTCCTAGCCTCTGAACCTTTGTTCCCCCTCTGTGATCGTCTCTCTTTCCTCCAGTGGCCCAATGTCAGTGAAGTCCCCCGCTCGCCAGGAACCTTCATTCACAAGGTTTCAGTGATGCCTGGAACTGTAGACTGGGATTTAAGCAGCACTCAATGGTCCATGATGAGCAACTTCGGTTTGCCTATGCTGTTTCCTCAGTGGAAGCCTTACCTGCACTGAGAGTGGAGGCCACTGAGCTGGCTCTTGTGCTGAGGTTGCCATGGAGTCTGGAAAGATGTTGCTCTTCCCCCCACGTGGCCTGTCACTCTGTGAGAAGACAGCCCCTCTGAGCCAGCGGCCTCATCCACTGGAGCCAACAATGCCAGAGGCTAGTAAAGGTGACTGAGATTATCTCCTTAAGGGGTAGGAAAGCAGAGAAACAGAGTGGAAGAAGGGAGGACAGGAAGCAAGGAAGTGAGAGGAGGAGGCAGGATTCAGCTCCAAGCCACCCCATCAGACCCCTTCCCCCAATGTAATGGCTAATTTTATGTGTCAGCTTGACTGGCTCACACGGTACCCAGATATTTGGTTAAATGCTGTTTCTGGGTGTGTCTGTGAGGATATTTCTGGATAAGATTAGCATTAGAATCTGTAGACTGAATAAAGCAGATGGCTCTCCCCAATGTGGGTGGGCCCCATCCACTCTGTGGAGCACCTCAGTAGAATGAAAAGGTGGAAGAAGAGAGAATTCAGTCTGTCTGTCTGCTTGACCTTGGTCTTCTCGTGCCCTCAAACTGGGACTTAACCATCGGCTCCCCTGGTTGTCAGGCCCTTGGATTCAGACTGGGATTACACTACCAGCTTTCCTTGGGTATCTAGCTAGCCACCTGCAGATCACAAGACTTCTCAGCTTCCATAATTATATGAGCCAATTCCTTATAATCTCTCTCTCAATAGATAGGTAGAGAGAGAGAGAGAAAAAAGATAATAGATAGATAGATGATGATAAATAGATGATAGATATAGATAGATAGATAGATAGATAGATAGATAGATATAGATAGATATAGATATAGATGATAGATAAATGTTGATGATAGATGATGATGATAGATGATAGAGATAGTTGATAGATAGATGGATGATAGATGATAGATATAGTTGATAGACAGACAGACAGACAGACAGAATGTACATATCTCCTATTGGTTCTGTTTCTCTGGAGAACCCTGGCTAACATACACAGCTACTCACTCTGGAGTGGCTTCTACCAGTTACTCTGTCACAAGACCTCATTTATTTCCTTCGTGGCACTTATCACTACTTGCAGTTATAGTTTTGTTTACTTGTTGAAGTTCCGTCTGTGACACAGAGGCCCATGTGAGCAGGGGGTCTGTCTCTCTTATTCAGTGTGTATCCACAGGGCCAGTGCCTAGCACACACTCAATAGTCCTTTGTGGAAGCAAAGATGGGAGGGAGCACTGAAGGAGGACACGTAAGGAGTGTATCATGAGAAACCACGGAGAGATGATTCCCAGAAATGCCCTGGAACTTCTCACGAGCCCCTTGTCTAAGTGTCAGTCCCCAGCAAGTTCCAAGCGGCTGACACGCGCCATCTTGCCGTAACCACTGGGCCCACGACATTGTTTGTTTCATACTGTCTTGCGTTCACTGCCCATCGTGGCTTATGCTCGAAAGAATTGTCACACACCCCCTAGGGCCACTGATGGAGGTCCC
This sequence comes from Eidolon dupreanum, assembly GCA_028627145.1. Lineage (NCBI taxonomy): Eukaryota > Metazoa > Chordata > Mammalia > Chiroptera > Pteropodidae > Eidolon > Eidolon dupreanum. Next base: position 5,152,803 of record CM053502.1, read on the forward strand.
AGTTTGTTTGTTTTGTTCTGTTTTGTTATCATTTCGTTGGTCCAATGCAACTTGCTTCCTGGCCACAAGGAAAGTTGACGGCCAGTTCTGGAGATGACAGGTCTGAATGGTGCGAGCACAGAGAAGAGCCAGGCGTTATTGGGCTGAGGAGGGACTTAGGGGGTAGGGGATGGGGACCAGGAGGGGAAAAGACTTCAGAGGAATGAGTAAGTCTGAGCGGAGGCCATCACAATTGTATAACTCTCCTTCCCCTTCCACCTGCTACTCCTAAGGATAAGGATCGGGGTTTGGGTTCTGTTGACAAACACCCTTTGGCTAGTTCTAGGCTTTCTCCTTGGTGCCATTTTAGTCAAACGTGGGTTTGTTCTTTGTGTAACATCCCAGGGTTGCTTAAGCCTGTCCCAGGAAGAGCAGAAGTCCTGATTCTAAGGAGAGGGACCTGAGCCCCAACCCCCACCATCTGAGCCACTGTCTCTGGAGAGGAAGGAGGTGCCGTGTGGTCTCCCAGGCCACGGCGGAGAAATGGACGTCACAGAGTCACCTCTGTGGGTGAGCGCTGCAAGTCTCATGTCCCCTCGGTTGGTTTTCAGCCACCGGCTAACGAAGCCTGACTCGGCCGCCTCCTCCCCACGCACACACCTCAGGCTGAGAGGCAGCCTCTGCCCCGGGAACCCTTCCTGAGCTCCATGCTCTGCCGATTCTACACTCTGAGATCAGAGGTCCCACTGGGCGCCCCTAGGGCACCAGGCACGGAGCACAGACGGCGCTCGGCGTCTCTCCCGCTCTGAGCATTCCCTTCTCTCCTCAGAGGGGAGCCTCTGGCCCGGGTTCTGGAAAGCGAGCGATGGCAGGGGTGGCTCAGTCATCTTCCTCCTCCTCCTCCTCCTCCTCCTCGGCGTCTTTGCTGGGGGTGCACCTCTGGAAGCACTGCACCACGGTTGCCAGAAAGAAGCTGGAGATGATGGCAACGATGGACACGGCCACGCCGGAGAAGATGATGATGAAGAGGTCGGTAAGCGAGAGGCTGAACTTGCACTCGTTGAAGCTGGCTTCCGACAGCTGGTGCAGGAACACCCTCCTGTTCTCCAGGGGCAGGGAGCACTGGATTTTGTCGAGGCCTGGAGAAAGGCGGGCGGGAGGACAGTGAGCTTTAGGCTGTAGCATGGGATTGCCTAAAAGTTGGCAAGGTGAGTGCTTACAAAGCACAAAGTAGGGGCAGCCCGCACTCCCCCCCCACTCCCTGGACCCAAAAGGGGTGGGGGAAATTGGTTGGGATGGAATTTAAGCTTTTTAAAAAACCTCAGGGAAACCATGATGGAAGAAATCAGACTGTATCGGCGCTCCTTAACTCTAAGGCACGATGATGCTCTTTTGATTTTGAAGGACTCAGGGTGATGATGGAAGGGCAGCATAATCTTTTTAGGGTGTAGGAATTCTGTAGACCCTAATCCAGACCTGGTAAGAGCCAGGCTCAGGAATGGGGGTGTGGGCGGGGGTGAAGTGGCGGATGGGGCAGATACAGTGGGATGGGGGCTGTGTTAGTGTTTGCTACCAAGCATGAGCTACGCATCCTGACCAATACGTAATATGAACCACATACAAAGTCGTATTACTGCCATGATTTCACAGACTTCAAACATAGGAAAATGCATGATATTAAAATGCTTAACAAAGGGCTCATGTCTTCTGTTTCTGATCTGTGAATAGAGAGAAAAACAAAATAGTAATGACGAACACTCACATCACCCTTACTAAGTGCAAACACTTCTAAGTGCTACATACATAGTAGCTCTTAATTCTCACAACTTTCTGAGATAGGCACTGTGCCATGCCCATCTATGGATGAGAAAATTGAAGCACAGAGACTTTATATAGCTTAGCTTAAGCAGCACAGCTTCACTGAGATGCAAGAATTACGTTTTGACATAAAGCTCAACTACCCACCATCTCTGCCTGCCTTTGGCTTCATTTGGACTCTCAGGAAAATCTTCAACTGCTCTCTTTTTCAGTGCTTCCTGGTTTCAAAAAGCTGGCCCTCAAGCCATCCCCAGTATTATCTGAAATTCAGGATGCTTTCTTCACTCCACGCTAATTAGCTGGTTTCTGCCATGCAAAGGACAGCCCTGCTAACTGCACAGCAAACGTGCAAAAAAGATACTCTTTGGGTCTTTATTTGCTTGTATTTCCTTCTCCAGCTCAGAAACAGAAGTGGGAGGAAGAGTGGCTAAGCTTCCTCCTTCCTTCAGTCCTGGTCCATCTTTAACTTCTATAGGCAACCCATGATGCTCTCCTCCCCACGGGAACCATTGCCTAGCAACCAGACTCATGGTCCCTCCTTTCCCAGAATCAGTGCCCGCCTTCTATACCCAAGGAATCAGCTGGTCCAGAGCTCTGCAGGTTTCTCTAGTTTTCACTTGACTACAGTTTCTGACAGTTTCCTTTGCTTAAAGAAGCCAAACTTTTGTTTACTTTATCCGAACGTTTTAAATGCACCTGAACAGACCAGGAGAGCGTTAAGACAGAGTTACATTGGGATTTCCTTATAGACACTGTTTTCTTCTGTGGAAAAGTGGGAAAATCAATTGGCCGCCTTCTCTTAAAATCCACCCCACCCCCAGCCAAAGATGCTATGAAAATAAGCAAGATGAACACCAACGAACTGCATAAAGTACAGGCAGTTTCTAAAGCCAAGATAATATTGGCCACCTTCGAGGTCATTTTTACCTAGAGAAAACATTCTAGAAATCCTTCTTCAACGAGCTGTATCAACTAGAAAACAACCACAACAAAACGACACCAGCCTACAGAGCCCGCTGTTTCAATCCAGCTTTTGCTGGCTCCGACTCCTCAAGTCAATTCTGATCTCCACAGTAGTCTTTGTGCCTTGAGATTAGGTTTGGCACCTTTACAAAGTGACACTTTTAGGAAATGTCACCTCACATGTCTCTGTGGCTCAAAGAGACAGGCTTGTTTGAAAAAAAAAAAAAAGAAATGCCACACACAAGCCCACCCGGGGCGGGAGACTCGGGAGCACACTCGATGGCACTGTCATGATAAGATACACTGACTTAATGGGTTTTCACAGGTCACAAAGCACAGGGGCGTAAAGAGTGGGACACAGAGCGCCAGCCGGGGCTGAGAGCGGCGGAAGGGCATCCCTGCCAGGCCTCTCTACGGACACGTTTGAGGCCAACTGCAGAACTCGGGAGTTGAGGTCATCTGACTTTGGGGTTCCCTCTTCTCTCATGCAGGATCTTCCTTTAGACCGGGGTCTCTAACTCTCTGCGCTGTTGGCATCTGGGGCCTGATAACTCTCTGACATGGGGGGCTGTCCTCTGCAGGATGTTTGTCATTATCCCTGCCCTCTCCCCATCCGAAGCTGGTATCATGTCCCCTCTCATGGTGATAGTCAAAAAAAAATGTCTCCAGACAGGGCCACATGTCCCCAGGAGGGGGGTAGCAAAGGAGAAGGACTCCCCGCAGCTGAGAACCACATCTCCGGGCTGAGACGCTTGGCTAAGTAGGTAACCTCTGAGGCAGGGCTGCTCTTGGTTACCAAACGGCGCCATAGACGCTCTGCGATGCAGGCGTGAGGGAAGCTCTCCTATGTGCAGCTGAAGATTCATTGCCAGGAACGGAGATTTGGATGAGGAGACTAAAGATGGCAGCCAGGAGCCAGGTCGCGCTCAGGCTGCAGCTGTCTGTGTTTGTCACCGAGAGAGTGGTAGTCTTTTATTTTAAGGACAAAAAAAAAAAGAAAAAAAAATTAAAGCGAGAGATAAGGCAATGTTGTCATGTGCACATACTTGTCAAGGTGCCATAATGAGACAGGACACATGCCGTGGGCCTGCCCACTCATTCATGCCGCCTGGCTGGTCTCTAGGCACACATTTGAGGTTATAACCACCTGGGGCAGTGGGCCTGTCACCTGTCCCAGAGGCAGCCGGGGAGTATAAGGAATGGACAGAAGTTGAGGAAAAGACCATCTGCCCGTGAAGATCTCTCGGGAGCCCAGAGCCCAAAGCTGTGGTCCTCAGGCTTTTGGATTTTACATAGTGGTAAAAAATAAGAACTAGAGGACAGTGACATAGCGCTCAAGTTCATAACCCTACCCAGTCAAGACATTAAACACATACACACACACACACACACCCGACTTTACAAAAGAGGGAACATTTGTACACTGTTACGGCTAAGAAGGGCAGGATAACATAAACAGTCATAAATACATTTTGTTTTAAGAAACATTCATCACGATGCCCTCTGTTCTCATTTTGCAAAGGACAAAACGGCTACTGGTCGAGGGACACGTTCGGGCAGCACCGTCCTGTTCCGTGTCCTCCACTCCACGTGGAACAGCTGCCTGGGATCACTTCCTCCTTCCTCAAGGACAGAGGTCCACACACCACAGCTCCGGGGCCATACCCCTCTGCCTTCCCCCGTCCCTATGTTTATATCAATAAAGTTTTATTGGAACAAAGCCAGGCCTGATGGTTTACACATGACCTGGGGCTGTTTCTGCCCTACCGTGACGGGCTTGAGTAATTGCAAAAATTTATATGGCTCACAGGCCTAAAAGAACACCCCGGTTGGCAGATAAGAAAACTGAGCAAGTATGTTACACGCTTGAGGTTTTCCAGCTAAGAAACGGGGGAGCCGGGATCTGGGGTCAGGCAGTCTGCCTCCAGAGCCTGTGCTGTTGGCCGTTCCCCTCTCTCCTCGCCGTAAAAACGCCTGCACATGTCACTGCAGGGGCCACGGAGACCCAGGGAGTCAGGTCACGCCAAGGCCGCACAGTGAACTTACAAACCCAGTTTGGAGCCCGTGCTCCCTCCAGTCGTGGCCTGAGCCCAGGGCACTCCGTGGAAGGAACGAGGAAAGTCATTCTACAAGGTCAGGGCTGTGTCAGTTCCTTAGGGCTGTCATAGCACCTGACCACACACCGGGTGGCTTAGAACAGATTCATTCTCTCACCCACGTCTGAAACTCCAGAGCCAGCAGGGCCGGGCTCCGTCTCGGGTTCCAGGGGAGAATCTTTCCCCGCCTCTTCCGGGTTCTCGGGGCGGCAGGAGTTCTCTGACGTAGAGCAGCATCGCTCTGATCTCCGCCTCTGTCTTCGTCTGTCGATTCTCTCTCTCGTGAGGACACCTGCCATTGGACTTACGGCCCACCCAGGACGATCTCATCGCGAGATCCTTAATGATTTTTGCAAAGACCCTTTTTCCAAATGAAGTCACACGTGTAAGTTCCAGGGGTTAGGACGTGGACATGTCTTTCTGGGGGATGCAGGTCAACGCCCTACAGCTGTCTCATGCGGGACAGTCATTTGTCGACCTTTGGCTTCTCCCTCTCCAACTTTTTTAATTTGGAGGTGGCTCCCAGATTTCATTTTGGCCCATTGCCTCTCACCCCATGGGTACGTCTCGGTGCGACTTTCTTAAGATGCACGGACGGCCCTGCCCCCGGGGGTCAGCACATGACCCATACTGAGCCAGTGTCTCTCTGTCCTCGTACGCTGAATCATGGGTGGATTGACCAAAACCATGGCTGGAGCCCACTCAGTCCCACAGCCCTGCCCTGGAGAAACTGTCACTTGGTTTCTGCTTTCTAGACTCCAGGGTGGCCTCACAGTTCCCTGAGCCCGTGTCCCCAGGCTTCTCTTCAATTTGTGAGTTATGTGGCATCCCTGTCGTCAGTCCCTTCTTGCTCACCTTCGCCTCCGTCGGCTCCTGTTGTTTATACTCCACAGGCCCAACCAACGAATGACAGGAAAACAGAGTTCAAGGATGGGCTGGACACCTGTCCTGTCAGCCTCTGTCCCACAGCCACAAATCATGTCACTCTGCCAGCTGTCCTACCAAACCCGGGTGGCTCCAGGGTCTGGAGAAAGTGGGAGTGGTTCGGCGCAGCTCCCCTCCCCTCCGAGGGAGAACACTCGGTGACTGAGCACGACTGAGGGGAAGCTGAGTGCCTACCTCTCGTCCCGTTAGGGGCCTTCCTCCCACCCACATCTTCCGTCACCCAAGCGAAGTGGGTTCCAGCTCATTCTGGCCTAGCCTGATGGGGCCCACTGCTCTTTGCCTTCATAATCATCTCTTCCTTCTCTGCCAGGGCACATTCAAAAGAGACAGGCCACCTTCCTTGTGCAGGGCGGCTCGGCCCCCTGCCTGCTGCCACCCCCCAAGGTTCTATCCCCTTGACTGCTCACTCTTCCCCCGCAGCTGACAGCTGAGCTGGAGAGTGGAGAGTTGCCATTCTCCCAGAATAGATGGTGACAGAGCGGAAGGTAGATTTAGATTAATCTACCGTCCCTTGCTAACACACAGGGCTGCAGCCAGGGGATCTCTTGGGGCCTTTCCCCTCATCTGGCCCCTGGGGGACTGCCTGACCCAGAGCAGTGACAGCCTCTCCTAAGCACTTCTGTCATTAAAAATATTTTGTTCTCCTAATTTCACTTAATAAACAAAGCCTATGTACACACTGAAACCACAGAAATAAAAAGGAGGATAAAAGAACCCATAACTACGTCTAATGTGTGCACCATTCTAGATTTTTCTACATGTGTGTGTGTACATAAATCCTCCAAGTAGAAATATACTCTGCCATTCTGCTGGCTAACTATACCAGGAACACCTTTCCATCAACGAATATAATTATCAAACATCAGTTGTAATGGCTACTGGGTATTTTATTGTATAGATCAGCGGTCCCCAACCTTTTCGGAACCAAGGACTGGTGCTCCTATGAGAATCTAATGCCTCATGATCTGAGGTGGAGCTGAGGCGGTGATGCTGGTGCTGGGGAGCGGCTGCAGATACAGATGAAGCTTCACTAGCTGCTCACCTCCTGCTGTGTGGCCTGGTTCCTGTAACAGGCCACATAACAGTATAGGTCTGCGGCCTGGGGTTTGGGGACCCTTGGTGTAGATAAGCTGTGACTTACTTACCTAATCTCAGGATTTTTCCAGTTTTTTTCTTACTAGAAGCAAAGCTGCTATGAGCATCTGTGTGTACAGCCTTAATTGCTTCCCAAGACACATCCTCATACGTCGAAGATCGTGTGAGAGTGTCCCCAAGCTTGTGACAACAATGGCGTTTGCCACTTATTCATCTTCGCCAGCCTGATAAGCTGTAAAACAGTGTGCTGTGGATTTAATTTGCTGACCGGCAGAGCTGAAGCTTGTATGATGGGCTCACTGGCCATTTGGATTGTTCTGTGAACAGGTGTGAGAAGGCCCTAGTGACAAGGACCGTTGGGGAGAGAGTGGCTGATCTACTTTACCCAATGCACTGCTGGAGCTACGACTCCCAGGGGAGGGGGCTCCCCCTCCCACACCCTGGAGGAGGGACTCACACAAAGGTTCTCTGAGGACCGCTGGGCACTGGCCCACGGCCCTCTGCCTGAGTCCGGCCGTCATCCTCCGGCTCTGCTCCCTGGAGTCAGAGGGCCCAGCCAGCACCCGACTCTCCGTGCCAGCCTCCCGAACTCCGAACCCAAAGGACCAGCAAACAGGGCCACACGGGCAGGCTTTCCAGCGGGGCCCCTTAACTTCACAGCATCAGCAATCCCAAGGCACCTTTGACACCTGTTAGTCCCGCTCCCCATATATTTTACAGATGACAGTCCCGGAGAAGTTAGGTAACTTGTCTAGGGTCCCATGGGGTCTAGATGGAACCCAGATCTCCTGACTCCCTGTTTAGTGCTCTCTCCCGACACCGGGTTCTCAGCTGACCATGCACACCCGGGGAAGTCGTGGGTCCCACGGCCCCTGCTGCAGCCCCTTGATGCTGCACAGGGGGCATGCGAAGCACGCTGGGCTCACTCCCGCGTCCAGGGGTGAGGCGCTGGGGAGCCGCAGCTCTAATTGCTGATCATGCTAACCTTTGTTCCCCACCATCGCTTTCATTAAATATCGACTGCCGCATCGGGGAAGATTCCCAACTGTCCTGCCTGTCTCAGCCGGCAGACACTTCTCCTGATTAAGTAATCAGCTGATTTCTCCTAGGGGAAGATGCGCCAGCAGCATTGGGTCAAGGGCTTCTGCTTGGTCCTGGCTCCACAGAGCGTGTCTGCAGACGGGCAGCAGAGAAGTGGGTCCTGCACCAGGATCATGACTCGTGTCTGCCCTCCTACATTCCAGCCCACCT
>CM053502.1:5161449-5186258 GCA_028627145.1 Eidolon dupreanum
GCCTAAGAAAAACCAAGATCCACCATATAATTTCAAGCTAAGTACATGATGGATGCCCAGAGATTTAAAATTAGCCAGTAAACTTAATACCGGGGCATTATGCTTGCTTTCAAGCGCCTGGATGTCTGTCAGAGAGGCCTCACTTGGGACGGACTCTTGATAAAATAATCAGACTCTATCCCTCCTAGAAATAAAAAAAGGACCCATTCTGAAGGGCACCGGTTGTCCCAAATGTCCTCCAACCGAATCAGTGAGTAGAGCTGGTTGTCCATGCTCATTCACGTCCCACATGTAGGATCACTTTGTGGTTTGCACAAATTAAAGTAAGGTTTGGGGTGATTTCCAAAAGGCAAATATATATTTGCTATTTTATAAACACATCTCACTTAGCTTACAAAACCGACGTTCTCCTCTCCTTCCCACTCCTCGGTAGGGTGACTGGTATTTGGGGTGGGAGCAATGAAGAGGCTTTTCCCTTGGCACCTCGTGCAAGTTCAGATTCACATTAATAGCTAGCATAGGAGGGAATGCTTATCTTTATACTCTTTACGTGCATTATTTTACTTAGTTCTTACAGCAACTTTACGAGGTAAATATTGTGACTTCCATTTACTCAGTAAGAGGTGAGGCTTCGAGTGGGTAAATAACTTGCCCGTGATCAAGCAGGAGGAAGTAATTGCAGAGCCAAGATTCAAATGCCCGTTTGCCTGACAGGTGCTCAAGCGCCCTCCTTAATTTTCTCCCAAAGAAGAATGGAGTCTGCCAGGTGTTACACCTCAGACTCTGTCATCTGTTGGAATTGTAGGGAGACAATAACACCCTTTACTCCCCTTTGCTGTGCATGATGATTGAGAAATAGACTGTATTAGTTATCTGTTGCTGTGTAACAAACTATCCCCAAATTTAGCAGCATCTCAAAAACAATAAACATTTACTGCCTCAGCTGGGTAATTATGAGGCAGGGTCTCTTCTGAGGTTGTGGTCAAGAGGTCAGCCAGATCTATGGCCCACCCAAAGCTCACTCACATGGCGTTGGCAGGAGGCCCCGTTTCTATGTGGGAAGGGTGCCATGTGGGGAGGTATGCTCATGATATGGATGCTGGTTTTCTCCAGAGCTATTTTTTGCCATTTATGAATGGTGACATACACCACCCCCGAGACCATACAGCACTGTGCCAGGGCATGAATATCAACCAGGAGGTAAGGATTACTGGGCACCCTCTCGAAGGTGCCTACCATGTAGACAGAGAAGTTGGACAGATGGGCAACAAAATGATGGCCCTAAAACTGTAAAAGCTGCATTAAAGGATGTGGCATAAGATGTGTAGCCTCAAGGGACTTCTTAATACTTTATCCCTGAAATAGACACACTTAGCCACCTGGTCACAGGTGGGGCCGGGAAACCACATCTGCACAGCAGGCCAGGTAGGCTTAACACATAGAATTGCTGAGAATAAGATGTTCTGCAAAGAGAATGGGTTGAGCCGGGCAGGCTCAGCAACCTCTTCCAACTGCCCATCCCAGGTCACTTCACCTCTCCCAGGAGGCTGGAGTGCTCCTCATATGAACTTATGGCCAAGAAACTAACACCACACCTGGTCCAATCAGCACCCTGGTCCACCACTGCCTGTTACATCTAGTGGATGCTCTATGGACCCCTGTGGGCGACAGATGTTTCTCATCAATGTCAGTGTCCCCAGGACCTAACATGGTGCATGACATGTGCTGTCATCCTCACTGCCATCACCCTCACCATCACCCATCATCGAGTGTCTAGTCTGCAGTGTACTAATTCCTTCACAGGAAGATCTCATTCCAGCACCAGAACCCTCTGCGGCAGGTGCTGTTACTACATCCGTTTAACAGAGGAGGCAAGTCGGCCTTAGAGACGTCAACGTGTCCATGGTCACACAGGGAGCAGGTGCTGGAGCTGGAATTTGAAGCCAGCCAGTCTGACTCCACGGCCTTGCTCTTAAACCCCACGCCAGAGAGACTGTTTAGTAAATATTTGTTGAAATAGATGAATTCAAAAATAACTATTGACTTAAAAAGCAGAAGGAAAGTCTACATAAGTAAAGTCGTTGGAACTTAGCAAGTTCTAGAGAGAGACTGATCGCCACAGAGCTTTTTCCAGGTCATAGAAATCAGCTTAAGGTTGAAAAAGGCAAGAACGCCTTGCAAAATGAATAATTAGTTTCAAAATGGCAGAAGCATGGACAGGCTGGGAAGCAGCTTTCTTTTCGCTGTAGATTTGCTTCTTCTCACTCCCATTCACTTCTGTAGATGCTGCCTCCGTGGTAAACACAAGGGCTGTCCATGAGACCTTAACAGAGCGGGCACAGTGGGGAGCTTTGCCCTCCTAAATGTGCACTGGAGGCCAGCACGGCAGCCAGCACAGGTGGTTTCCTGGCTTTGAGCACCAGGAAATGGGGATGGGTTCATACTGTAGTTCTCTAGAAAGAGAAGCCCAGAGTTTGTTTGTTTATGAGACAGACAAATGAAGGGCCAAGAGACAAGATGGTTAGGGTCTCAATGCCTCTACTCTGATTACTGGCCTGCCTGGGATCAATAGCCTATTTGCTGTTACCCACTGGTGTCTTGCCTGCCCCTTCCCCACCCCACCGCCACCCCTGCCAACTGTGTTCCTCTGGTTACGGCAAATCATTTTAATGTCCAAACCCAACCAGAGTTCACCAACTGCCATGAGAGAGCCAGTTATGTGTAAGACACAGGACAAGGCTTATGGGGGTGACAAGGAGGATAAGGGGAGGTAAGCCTCATGGGGAGACTTAGAGGTATAAGGAATCACTCTGTGGAGAGTTGGGTTTGGGTTTTTCTTTGTCCTCCAGGAGCTCGCTTCCGTCTTGGGGTGACTTAGGGGGTATGGAACCGAATAAAGAGGTGATGATCAGGAGAGAGTCTGAGAGCCACTGGCCACAGTGCCTTAGTCACTCAGAGGAGAACGGGAGCGCTTGGGGCTGAGCCGAGGAGGGAGGCTTTTTTAGGGGGAGGACATGGGATTTGAGGAATTGGGAAATGCAGTCCAGTGTGTTCCGACCCTCGTCATATGATTTTTGCAATATTTGGCTAGAGCATATACTATTGTTTATTTAACATTTTCTTTAAATCAAATCATTTTTTCATGTATCATTAATTCCTCCTTAAAGGAAACTTAATGTCACTACAGTAAATGGAAATCCAGTATCACTTTCCATCATAGAATGTAACCATAAGATTAAGGTAATGAAAACAAAACAATGGTATTAAATTCTAGCTAGATACTATTGCTGGTGAGGTTTCTGTCTCTTAGCAGGTGTTACAGAGGCATTAAAGACACAGGAACACATAATTCAGACTTTCTCTGTGATATAATCCAAAGATTAAGAATGAATTGAATTCCTCTTGCAGAAGAATGGCAAATCTGTTCCTCTGAAGGCACCTCCCACTATGCTATAAGAAAATCCTGGGAAGATTACAGTAAACATACTTCTGTGACTGCTAAGCTTGCACGAAAATAAGGACAACCTGCAAGGTTGATAGGGGAATGGGAAAGAACACGAAGATGACCATAGAATGGGAGTTATCAGCAAATGTGACGGCGGGAGATGGCGTAGCAGCCCTGGGATCAGAACACCACACCTGAGCTCTCTGCAAGATGGGGGAACTAAACTTGACATTCATGCCATAAACCCCACTTTTCTAAATGGAGTTCAAGTGTGCCCAGTGTGGCAACAGCCTCTGCCTCTTGGGAGAAGCAAACATAAACCCTCCTCAGAAGAAAGCATCACCTGAGATTTAGGCTTAAGATAAAAAATTACTGAATACAAAGAAGCAATCTTCATAGAGTGCGATCAGTAGGATTAACAAGATCTACGTAGACTTAGAGTCATATGGATTTCTGATATTGGAATTATAAGATAAAAAAATACAAAGTATGACATGTTTATAGACAAAGTTATGTAATAAAAAAAATGAACAAAGAAGAGGAGACTATGAAGATCGATCAGGTAGGTTGGAGAAAGAAGCAAATAGAACTTTTAGAAATTAAAAATATAATCATTGAAATTCAATGGGCGTGTTAAGCTGCAGATGAGAAAGAATGGATGAACTAAAGAATAGGTCTGAATAAAGTATCCGGACTACAAAACAGACAAGGAGATGAAAAATATGAGAGAAAATGAAATTATAAAGAGAAAGTGTTATATACGCCCAATTAAATTAGTTAATATAGGTAAACACTTAGATAGTGTCTGGCAATGAGTATGAACAAAGCTAAATATTGGTTCTTCAAAAAGAATTATAAAAATTTTTACAACCTCTGGCAAGATGAATCAAGGGGAAAAGAGCCCAAATAAACAAGGTCTGGCACAGGGAAAGATATTGCAGATATAGTTGAGATTAAGATAATGAGTATACGATAAACATAACTCCAGTTAATAGGAAAATATGGATGAAATAGACAAGTTCTATTAGAAAGTATCACTTACCAAAACCGATTAAAGGCGAAATAGAAAATTTGAACACTCATATAATTATTAGGCATTTATATACCTGGAGTCGGGCCTGAGAACTTGCACTTCTAACAAGTTCCCAGGTGATGGTGATTCTGGCCAGGGACCACATGTCAAGAATGATCGGTTTTGAGAAATTCATAGCAGCACTGTTCATCACAAAAAAAAAAAAAAAAAAAAAAAAGCCTAAAAACTCAACCCAAATGTCCATCGGTGGGAGGTGAAAAATAAACTGTGGGATTTCCACACGATGGGATATTACACAGCAATGGAAAATAGATGAACTCTGCTACATGCAATAACAGGATGGATAAAAGCAACCCAATTTTGAATGAAGAAGGAAGTTGGAGAAAACTACATACTTTAGGAAACTTCTTTTTTAGTTTAAAAACAAGCAAGTTACTAATTATTGTTTAGGTATATACATACGTGGTAAACCTATTTTAAGAAAATCAAGAGAAAGATAAATACAAAAATCATGATGGTGTTAGCTCTGGAGGTTGGTAGAGAAGCATGGTGGGGGTGGAAATCCAATAGTATTGATGTTTTTTGTTCTTCAGTTGTGTGGTGCTTTATAACTTACTCTTATGTTATCTATTTTTGACACGTGTCAATTGTGAAATAATATTTTTTTATAAAGGAGAATTTAAAAGAGAGTAACTTACTATGTGATTATTATTTAATGTAGTGAAAAACACTTAGTGGAAAACAAAACTTAAACACTACTTTGGGGTAGGTGGAGAATGAAATTTTCTTTATTTTTCATAGATCTCCTCACTTTGATCTAGATATTAAGTATTAGAGGAACTTAATTAAATACACTAATTACCGCTAACTCAATCTTGGGTTCAGAATAGCCCCTAACATCTCTTCATTCTCTTTTTGGGAAATGCTCGATATCTCAGAATTTCTCTCCCTAAATATCTGGATGCAGGTGAAGTTTTCACATCTCATGGGACAATGGCTGCCTAACTGCCCCCCATCCCTTTATTGGCACTGATGAAGTTTTGATGTCACAGCGATCACCAAGCAGGTATCTTGATAAATTGCAGCTGTGAGCATGTGTGCCCCCTCTGGAGCCCCAGCTCCAAGCCTGCCATCTTCCGCGGGATTGGAGGTTTTAAAGCACTATTCATCTAAGTTAGTGGCAGGGGTCTGGGAAGTGGATGGTGGGCTGTGCAGTTAGGCAGGCCCACCTGCCACCTATTGCCTTGTGAGTGGAAGACTATGGTTCTTACACGTACTGTGACTGCTCAGGCTTTGTCCTTGGGCATTCTGCTTGCCTTTGGGCCCTGATCTCTGTCCTTGCTGAGTTGGCTGATGATGTCATTGGTCTTGCCTGCCCTTGAGCCGTGAACTAACATCTGTTGTTACTGCTGATCCTCAACTCTGCTCTTTGCTCTGGTCCTAAGGTCACTGCTGTCTGAGGTCTCCCCGTCCTGAACAGGGCTTCCATCAGGACCACTGATCCTCTTAGCATCTTTCTTTCCCCCGGCGGACATGAAGGACTTCCTGCTATGGGAAGCCAGCTGTGCGGTTTTATTGTCACCTACCTGGAACTTATCTGGACATCTCCCTCGCGTGCCACCCTACTTCCTCCTCCCCATGTTGGATGTTTCTGGAAGTAGAACGTCAATTCGTAAGTTCTTGGGACTTGCCCTCAGCCTGTCTGGGGTTTCTCTCTTCTCCGCATCATCTCCGACCTTGGGCAGAGCCCCAAGGGACTCAAGTGGCATCTGCTCTCCCTTTCTGAATGTCTTCTTTACTCTTCCCTCTTGCTTCAGAAGCATTCATCACTTCCTCCTGAAGAGAGGGCAGCCCAGCAGGCTGGGAGTATGACCTTGGAGCTTAAGTCACAGATCTGCCTGGAGACCTCAATGTGGGAGTTGTCACTACTTAAAAACCAGCGTTCTGATGAGGGTGGTTTGCAAAAACATATGTCATTGGAGCCAGTTTCAGTTTCTGGAAAGCATATCCAAAACATATTATGAACTCTCATTAAGTGACTAGTAATTTCCCTTCTTCTTGCACTGAGAGGCACTTTGTTTAGTTGGTTATATGCAAAAATCATTTTTTTCATTTCAAAACACCTTGGCCAATGTATTTAAATGAACTGATTTTATCTTATCACATAAGGGATAAAGATGTAAATGTATAAATAAATAATTTACATTTATTTTCACAAAAACCCATAGGGGTGCGATTTGGTTCATTCAATTAATGGGAAATCTCTGCCATGAAACGTATTTTTCAGATTTCCAATGCTCTTTATTAAATCGGTCATCCCAATCAGACTTGCCTTCTGTCAAGAGTCTACCTTTATTTCAATTCCAGAGGACGTGTTATTATACACCTTCTTGAGAGTTCTGATTCTTCTGACTTCTTTCTCATTCTATAGATTCACATGGATATACAGACACAGGGGAAGCCTTGGCCTTGAATTTGCCTCCTGTTTGAAACAAGGTGGCCCCACTGTTTCCCTTCACCCTCTCTTTGCTTCAGTGTCCCAGGGCCCTCCCCTGGAGCCACACATCCATTCCGGGTCAAGAGCCAGGGTATGGAAGAGGGCAGGTCATCAAATTAAATTGTCATCACTCTCACCACCTGAATTCAGAAGAACTCGGCCTGGGTCCAAATACCCCAATTCCAAAGCTAGATTTCACACTTAACGAAAATATCCAGGACATAAAATACAGCACAAGGAATATAGTCAGTAATATTGTAACAACTATGTGTCTATCAGGTGGGGTCACTTTGTAAGTCATATAAATGCCTAGCCACGATGCTGTACACCTGAAACTAACATAATATTGAATGTCAACTATGGGCTGGCAGTACTTCACTTAAAGGAGGCTTGCCTGCCACCAGCATTTCACATTGTCCCTTATCTGTCCTTAGGGGGTTTTGACATCCCTTAGGCCATGCACTGTAGCAGGATTAAAGATGCTTAAGAGGTTTGTCTTTTTATAGCAAAGTGGAAGAAAAACAGTTGTGAAAGGGGAGGGAGGTCCATGTTAACAGAGAGGACACATGTTCGTCGAGAATCTGAAAAGTGATGCACATTCAACTTTGCTGCCTATGTGTCCCCTTCGAGGGTCAACGCTGCCTCCAGTGGTGTGCGCCCCACTTGGGAGAACACTGACCCCCCTTTTTTTTTCCCTTTCAAACACTCAGCACAACCTCTACTTACCTTATTTAGTTCCATACCTACCATCTGCCTCCCCCACAGAATATTAAAGGCTCTGAAACAGCCACCTGGATGCCTCGTTCCCTACTATGTCCCTGGAGCCTAAGACACTGCCTGGCACACGGTCGATGTTCAATAGATAGATGGTGAACGAGAGAATCAGTAATCTGTCACGGTAGCTTCCTGCTGTTTGTGCCAGTAAGAAAAAGATGCTCGTTTTCCCGCTTTGCTAAGGATGGCTGTTAAACAACACTTCCCATTCCACCCCCACCCCACCCCACCCCACCCCACCCCGAGAACATCTCCCAGAAAGTCCCCAGTGCCTCTCGCCATTTCCAGAAAACTCAACTGTGTTGTTCCAGGGCAGGGAGAGTCCTCGTCCTTTCTGACGGCAGCTGGGGATAGGGGTGGGGACCAGGATATTGGACTGCTAACATAAAAGCTGTTTTCTTCCAGCTTTATTAACTTTTAAGCCTTTTCCTGTTTTCCCATCACGGCTAGACCCACCTCTTGGCAATCGCTAAAGTCTGAATTTTTGAATTAGATTCCTGAACGGCGATTAACACACATTTGGGACTTTGGCAAAAGAGACTCCAAAATACCAACAACATCCAGACGATTCCAAAGGGATTGTGGCCAGTGGAAGGAGGTGGGCAGGGGCTTCACCTCTGGGGAAGGGACCGTCTGCTCTGGGGAGGGAATTCCAGGCTGGAATGGCACAAAGTCTGTGGTGGGGGTTTGCTGTCACTGCCCTCAGCATTTGGGCAGGGCGAGAGCTGGCGGAAGGCCGGGGGAAGCTGCTCCAGCCTTCGGCACACAGTCACGCCTCACGGTGTCTGTGTTCTCCGTGATGGGCAGAGGCCTTGCCGGCAGCATTTTCACGAGCCCACTTTCCACCCAGGGAGACTGAGGGAGGGAAAGGCTGGGATGGATGTCTTCAAGGCCACCATCCTTGAAGAGCACAGCAAGATAAACATCAGCCTCCCAGCCCTGTCCCTGCCCGACCTCCCAGCCTCCCACACTGAGACGCATTCATTCAGATTGTTTTCCAAATAGCTCGGACCCTTGTTAATGAAGGCCTCTCGGAACACACCGATGAAAGCAGCTTTCTGTGTGTCCCAGTCCGAATTGTAAAAAACATCAACCTCTCTCAATGCCTGTCTGTCCATTAACAACTCAGTGTCAATCCCTGCCTCTACCCCCCCGCCCAAAATCCCCCCCAAAGAAAGCAAAACTAACAAACACAAAACTGACTCTAGGCTCTCAACCATTCAAGTAATCAGTAACCTTTTTCTCCCTAACTTTTTCTTCTGGGTTGGGGTGGGGGAGGGGAGTAGAATGTAAATAAGCAATTTGTTGTGGTGAAAAAAAAAAAAAATCCCAGTGGCCAGAGGGAGTTCTGTTTGTGTTTCTTTGGTGCAGTGTGGAGCCAACATCAGGTTTAGGGTAAATAAAATGGGGGTGTCATTCTTTCTGGGAAGGGGACACTCACACCCTTGGCCAAGTCAGAACTGTCCTCCGTTCTCCCAGATTCTATGACTCTCACTCTGTCCGGCAGAGAGGCCCCAGGCTTCCCCAGGACGACAAAGCACACTGAAGGCTGTTGATACACCCAGCTGAATGTTTTCCTTATTGCTTCAAGCGAAAGCCCTGATGCTTTTAATAGACCAGTGAAAAACTAAACCTCACACCTCGTTCCTTGTCCTAAGGCAGCCACAGAGCCCCGCCTTGCCAACCTTCCCCCACCAGAATGAGGGCTAAGCGTGGAGCTGGTGACCTGAGGGGCTGATGGCATGTGTGTCTGTCAGGTGGAGGAAGGCGAGAAGATGACCTGCTCCAGCCACACCCAGGAGATGTCACAGCCGAGCCGTCGGCAAGCGCTTCCTGAATGACTGAGTCAATGGGTGACAACATCAAATGGACCACAACATGAACCCTAAGCCACCACTGGACCGAACACAATAAGGAAATGGGCAAATCATGTCTTTAGCGCCCCAGGCCTTTCTCCTTTGTGTGCTTTCCCCTTGGCAGTATCTAAGAATCTAGTTCCTTGACACCTTATCAAAACCTGCTCTTGGGAAAAGGAGAGAAACCCAACTGCTTCAAACACTGCAGTTCCCACCGTGCTCAGTGCCATCCTTGCTGCCTGAAAGGGATCCATCCTTAAGCTAAGAACTGGATCTCCGTTTATGGAATTCTGGCCATCAGCTAGTTTGCAGTGGGAGAGGCAGGGTGCACCAAGGTTTAGAGAGGGACCCGTAGGGCTTTCTCAGCATCACAGAAACCTCAGAAGCCACTGTTTCGTTTTGGTTCTGTCTCCGCAGAGTCAGGCCGCCCGGTGGTCCATCATGGGCTATTGACTCAGTCTCTGGCCTGGGCTAGGCAGTGGGGAGGGTTGGCGGGCAGAAGGGTATCAGAATGAGGGGTGGGGGAGGTCCTCCACGGTGAGGATCCTCTAGAGGGTCAGAGATTATCCCAAGCTCCCCTTTCACAAATATCTACGGAGCATACACCAGAGGCAGAGACCACAAAGATAAATTATCAGTGAACATTGACCTCAATCCTTTTATGACAGTGAGATGGGGTGAGGTGGCCCTAATGCTGGGAGGAGGTCCAGCCAGGCAGGGGGACAGGGTAGGGGCCTTCAAACAGGAAAGGCATACAGATTTCCCCAGGGGCATGCCCGGCAAGTGGTCGGCTTCTCAAATCCTCAGTGCCCGTAAGTTTTCCTCTAACACTGCCAGGAGAACACAGCACCTGCCCAATAACCTCTCTCCCACTCGTAAAAGGAAGGCAGCCCCTTATCCACCCCGAGTCCTATTATGGAGCATTTTCATTCTACAAAATAACTAGCCTGCAGTCTTCAACAAGCATCGAGTTCAAGAACGACAAAGAAAGGTCGAAACAGAGGTCCAGGATCTCCAGGAGGCATGACAGCCGAGTGCCAAGTGTGGTCCTGGATTCCATTCTGGGGAGAAGAAGAAAAAAAACTATAAAGGACATCATTGGGAAAATTGTCAAAATTTGAATATGGAGTGCGAATTACGAAATTTTATTTTATTTTTTATTTATTTTGTAAAGTGTTGTTTTAATATCAAATCTTGTGATTTTGCAATCCCTACTGTGACTATCTCTTTGTTCAGGAAATTCACGCCCAAGTATTTGGTACTAGTATCTCACGACTGACTCTCAAGTGCTTCGGAAGAAGACCAATATGCAAATAATTACATATCAATCTAGAAATATTGATGCAGCAAGTGGGGCAAAATATAAACAAATCGGTGAATATGGGTAAAGGGTACGTGGGAGTGCTTGCACTATTCTTCCAACTCTTCTGCAAATTTGAAATTATGTCAAAAGAAAAAGTAGTAAACAAGCACACAAAGAAATCTGGCCATATGATAATTTTTCTGCTTTCTGCTTGCCACATTTTCTTTAATGAATGTATATTTTTATAAAGAAAAATAAATCAATCCACATTATTTTTTTAAAAAAAGACTGTTAGTGATGCTGACTCTTTTAAGTGTAACTGGGACGTTTTGCAGATCTATTAAAAAATGTCAAGATGTATGGTTTGAAATTCACAGATAAAAATTTTATATAATTTTTTTTTCATGGTCAGTGTGCTTATCCAGTCGATGTTTTCAAGTCATATCATGAAATGTATTTTCTGATTACGGTCAGTCTTCCATCTAATTTCTTTCCCTAAAGTGTTTAATATGTTCTACCTCCCGTTAAACGTACACTTATTGTTCTACAGGTTCGGGGTACCGAAGCTTGGGGTGCGTGGTTCTGGCAGCTGCAAGAATACGCGAGGAGCCGTGGCAGATGCGACATAGCTTTATTCAGGCAGAGCAGGACACAGCAAGGCACACGCACAGCTCCAGCTCTTGGCCTGCACAGGTTGGGCTGTTCTTAGAAAGAGGTGCGTTGTAGTGGCTTAAGGCCGGGTACTATAATCAATCACAAGCAACCACAGTTGCAGGTTGTCTAGGATGCTGTAGCTATGGCCGCGGGCAACCCCATGGCTTGCTGGGAGGGAGCCTGACTGCATCCATTTTGTTTGTCAGTCCCCTCACCCAACACTTATTCAACATTTTGATGAAAATTAATTGGTACCTAGTTGTTCAAAATTCTTTTAGGAGGTCTACCAGCAAAACTGTGTGCAGCCCGGTTGGAATTGGGCATGTGACAGTTTGAGTCTGATAACAGGAGAGGACAGTCAGCATTGGGGAGACCCCTGGGAGAGTAGTGGGGTGCTCTGGCAACGCAGTGGGTCTGAAATCCAGTCTTGCTCCCTGTTTGTGGAATGCAGGAGCCAGTCTCCAGGTCCTGGGGCAGAATAATAGTTCCTGGGTGCAACTGGGAGATACTCTGATTCCTCAGAGCGGAACTTGGGCCCAGAGGGCAGGATAGGGGTCCAGGCAAGGCCTCTCAGGAATAAGGTCAGGGTGAGGGATGGACCAGTAGAGGGGATGAGTTGATGCTGAGTCCCCGTGTACGGCGGGTCCAGCTGGGTTTCCTAAGGTCCAAAGGAACCAGTTCTATCGGGTCCATGTCAACGAACTTCTGCCCTAGAGGCTAGGGGCTGGCTGAGTGTTCAGATGGGCACAGGTGGCCACCAAAGGATTCAGGAGGCCGAGAGCCAGGCAGGAGGAGGCACGGCCTCATCGTCATAGCAATCAGAGCTGTGCATAGAACCCTCCAAAGCAGGAAAACACCCATTTTAAAGAAGCAGAAATCGAGGCCTGTGCCCAAGGCCGCCATGGAGCTGAATTCTGATTCCAAAACACTGAGGTTTTTTTCCACAAACCAAGCTGCTATGGTGGGTTCCTTCGGTCCCTGTACCACCTCTAACCCGCCATCCCCACCCTCAGCCTCGCTCCATTCCTGCTAACTACATTTTGGGCTTCGCTCACACCCCTAGGTGCACGATCTATTCCCGAGTCACAAAGGTGCCTTTGACATCAGAGATTCCATCAGGTGCCACGTCAGCTCCGAGGTCGGGTGTGTGGGGAAGCCGCTGAGCAGACTTCGCGAGTAGCCTGGGGAGGGATGCTCAACTCTCAGAGAATGCTGGGAACGTGGGAGATGCTGACGTTCACGCTCCAGCATCCTGCAGCGTGGAGGGTCCCGGGCTGGATGCTCTGGCTCCGCCCCTTCTCCTTCCACAGCCTGGTCACCCCCCACTCCCAACCCGCACCTCGGGGGAGAGGGCCTCCTGCTCCCTAAAAGCAACTTACAGACCTTTCCCTCTAGATGCTTAGGCAAGACCAACACTCATCCAGCAAGAGAAGGGCGCTGGCTCCGCCACTCCACGGGTTTGGGACAGCCGCGGAAGGGTCACTCCAGCTCTAAACTAGCGGTTCTCAAAGTGGGGCCCCCGAGGCCAGCATCGGAGGCTGCACCTGGGAACTCATTAGAAATGTAACTTCTCGGGCCCCTGGCAAGTCGGAGGCACAGTGCCTGGGAAACCACTTCCGGGGACGTTTTCCTCTGGAAACCCGTTTTCTTGTTCATAAAATGAGTGTTATCAGTGTTCTTCCCCCAGGGTCATTTCGAGGATTCAGTGAGATAGTGCTGGATTCCTGGAGTTCCTGGCGTGCAGGGTAAATGTCACTGTTATCTTACCACTTGAGGGGCGCAAGCTGTTTCATGGGAGTGGAGGACTCCTCTGGCGAGCTGCCGTCTCCCCTTCTTCCGTCGCCCCTGAGCTTGGCCTCGGCCTTTCAAATCCCACCTGCGTCATCGACTACGGGGAGCCACTCAGGTGCGCCCAGGCCGGCTCCCCTCTCTCTCTGCTATTTGCATCGTGTAGGGAGGTACCCCCACTTGACCAAGCCACTACTCTCAGTTACTCAAACCAACAGGACCTGGACCCTGTGCATGGACTGCTGGGTCCCAGCTGGTCTCCCATCCCCAGAACGGCCTCCAGCAGGATGCAACTCCTGGTTATCTGTCTCCTCCTCCAAACTTTACCAGAATTTCAGGTGATCAACCTGGTAGAATCCAGATGCATCCCTGCCAGGCAGAGGGCTGAGGTAGAGAGGCTCTCCTTCAATAATAAGGCAGCCCCAAGCACCCTCTAAACTAGCTGCACTTAACCCATTCTCCCACCTAGCTTCATTTCATCTCCATGTCCAAGCAAAGGTGGCCTTTTGTTCCCCCTCTTGACTTTGGAGTGGATTTATACGTATTCTTCATTGAGCAGGCTCGACAGACATTATTGGCACCATTCAGACTGTCAAAAACACATTAGTGAAAATGCAGTAATCATAATCAAGTGACTTAGCAAGATGGGTGAGTCAGTTCAGATCATCTTCTTTATCCCCAGTTTTCTCTTCACAATTTCAACTCCCTGACTCTCTGGCTGCCTGTCTCTCCTTACTTCAGCCATCATCAGCTCCAGGACCAGGCATCACCTGGAGGATCTTTGAAAATGCAGACTTTCCCCCGCTCCCCTCCCCCTCAGACCCGCAGAGGCTGCACCTGCATTTTTAACAATATTAAATATCCCTGTGGACAAGTTCTCGGGGGACACCGGCTTCAAATATGAATTCCCAAAGGGTCTGGTTAATGAGCAGGGGTGAAACCCTGGAATCTGGGCTTTTAAAGCAGTCTCCCCATGTGACTTTTATGATAAAGTAAATTTGGATAAGTCTGAGATAAGGATCTGAAAACAACCCATTTTCATCCCCGGAATGGAGCTTTAGGACGTTGGTCTTCAGATTTTTTTACTGAATGAAATTGGTGGCATCTGGGAGTAGAGCCAAAGCTGCCTCAACTCTTCTTCTTAAAAAAAAAAAAATCAAACAGTTCGGAAAGAAATAAAGACTCTGAGCTCTCTTCTTTATCAGTACCTGGTACCTGAGATCCGGACAAGATTGCTTAAACCAGCAGAGTGGGGATTATGGGGCCAAACTCCAGGATTAAAGAGGATGAGCTGAGACTGGACGTGGACACAGGTTTGGTGACCAGGTGGGTCCGCTGACGTCCTTGCGCTGCAGACCTCACCCGACTGCCCACGTGTACGTGGGCCCCAGCATCACAGCCTAGCGCTACCTCCAAAGTCAGGAGGGCGGATCTGGAGCTCCGCCTTTTTTCCCCGAAACTACCAAAGTCATGGCGTCTCCCCCACCCCTAACCCCCAACCCTCACCCCAGCTCCCTGCCAGCTCTCTCTGGCAGCTCCCGGGGAGGCCGCCCTCTCTGGTCCCCGCTGGACAAGGGCGCAATTTACTAGCACAAGCCGCCTTCCGCCCACCCAGATGAGGACCCGCCGCCCCCCTTTTAAGCCATCAAATTCAATATTTACAAGAACAATCTCATACTTCGCTCTAAAATGACCGGCCACACAAGCAACAGTTTACTTCTCATAACAAGAAAAACCTAGGCTCGTACCTTGTGCTTAAAAAAATAAAAATAAACAGGAATAATAAAGTTTAAACATTTTTTTTAAATAAATCGTTCATTGCATGTGCCCCCTTCCCTCCTGTTGGGGAGCAGAGTAAAAGCAGATTCTGCCAGCGCTCGGGCCGTCGGCCCATCCTGGCCGCCCCCGCAGCTGCGGTCCTGTAACTTTAAACCTGGCCTGAGGTCATCGTTTTCGCGCGGGCCAAACAGAGGGAGAGGCGGTCCTAGTGAGCCGGGGCCTGAGACCACCTTACCGCGGGTCGCTCCCGCCCTCCTCGGGAGAGATAAATGCTGACTCCACTCCCAAAGTTCCCAGCTGCAAAGTTTGCTCTTTCGTGTGCTGCGGCCGAGGAAGCTTGCTTGGGGACCCCTCCCGCGCTGGGACTTTTGCTCTCCGCATTCCGGGCCCCACTTTCGCGCTCCGCCAGGCAAGGACTTGTGGCTGCAGATTTTTAATCTCGCCCCAGCACAGAAACTAGCTGTTCCAAAGAGAGCGAATTAACTGAGAAGATGTGGAAGGTGCCGGTTCTGCTGTTGATTTTGGGAAAAGCATCGCTCTGGTTTTTGGCAGAAGGAGGTAAGACACAGTGCCCCCGGCTCCCTGCAGCTGCTGGTGGAGGTGAGGAGGCCCCGACTTGCTGGAATGCCTGGGCCTGACATTTAAGGTTAACCGGCAAAGCAAGAGGGGAGCCCGGGAGTGTGTGCGCGGGATTCTGGGGGCCCCAGAAGGAAAGGCCTGGGCTCAGCAGGTGCCAGGTCCCATAGAAAGAGCTGAGCAGAGCGCGAGAAGGAGCCCCTGAACCCACAGTCAACAAAGGTGGGGAGCAGAGGGGACCCACCTCCAGCCACCCCCGGCTCAGCTCACAAGGGACAGGGTGACAGATAACAGCAAGGAGCCTTCCACTGGCAGGGCTGGGCTTTCCTGTAGGGCTATACTGGAGGAATGGCCATGGCCTCAGAAGGAACTGGGCCCATGGAACTGGGAGGGAGGTTCAGGAGTGCCGGAGGTGGCGGGAGGGTCCCCCGGGTGGAGCCCTGGTCTCCCTCGGAGGACTGCCGGGTGTGACACCCTGTGTGCCCACCTGTGGGACACATTCAGGACCCCGTCGGTGGGGGTGGGGTGGAAGAGGCCCGGGACTGGAGGGGCTGGAGGGCTCCTGAGTAGCGCCAGGGAGTGGAGGATGGCTGTGAACGCCGAGGTTTGAGTAGGTTTGGGGCCACGTGTCGAACTTGGCCAGCGATGTCAGTGACTGCGTGCACGTCGGTGACCCCTTAGACTTCAAACGTGTTAGCTCTGATGCCGGGGGCGCTGCTAGCTCGGTTGTCTCCATCTTTCCACCTTCTTTCCCTTATTCTCACATCCTCTTCCCAGCCCTTGGCTCTTTCTGCCCAGCATACCATGTTGGTGGCATGTGTGAGCATTTGTCAGTATTTTCTTTCTTTTCTCGGGTCTTGATTATCTGCTTCCCCGGGAAAATATAAGCTCGCGAGGACACGGCTTTGTCTTAGCCTTGATCTCCAAGGCCGAAACAATGTCTGGCGCCTAGTAGTTGCTCACTAAATGTCGGTGGGAGGACTTGTGAGCTAACTCGTGATCTTCAGAGCTGGAGGTTGCTGTGCCCTGCTCTGAAAGGCAGACTCACCCTTGCCCAAGCTCCAGGTGGTCCCAGTGCGGGAGGGATCCTACTTGGAGGGAGGAGTGGCCCTAACCTCCTGCTTTTGTAATTCCTCACCAAGAAAAAAATTCCCCAGCCCTGGGGAAACGAGCCAGGAGGGGTGGTGTCGGTGCCGAGCCGTCTGCTTGGAGCATCTCTCTACAGCCCCGTGGGCTCTTCGTGGTGGCCCTCCCTATTTTTTGGAACATCTTTTTCCGCTGCGATATACACAGCTCTGCGTTTCAGTTAACGTTTCCTTTTCGACGGGACAGTGTGCAGATGACACCATTTCGTGCTCACCGGGGCAAGGTGGGGGAGGCCCCTAAACTGAGTCTCATCCCAGCTCCTCCGAGGAGAGAGGGCAGCTGGGTGGCATCCTCCGTTTGCTCCCACGCAGGGGTCAGCTGTAATTATCTTCAAGCCAGTTCCCGGGTGTCAGAGGTACACCCAAAAGGTCACGGTAAACCTCGTCTGGAAACACAGGCATCTCTGGTACTAGAAACTCAACTGCCAAAGAAAGAAGCCCCTCCCCCACTCACCACCGCCCCCCCCTTGTGTGGTGGCGGGGAGGGAGGGTTGGCTGTGTGGGGATGCTGATTTGCTGGCCCCCTGGCAAAGAGTTGAGAGGCCCAGGAGGGGTTTTGTCTGAGGATAATGAGTGAGGCGACTTGCATATGGATGAATAACTTCATTGAGCTGAGCTATTGGCGGCTTTTGTTGGGGAGCTGGGCTGGGGGTAATTATGGTGATGAATTTTATTATCCTTCTCATAGGATCCTACTCCCTACCGGGCTTGCCTCGTCCAGTGTTATAATCAGGTCCAGTCTTATAATCCGGCCCCATGTGTTGACCCTTTGCACGTCAGTGGCTTCAAAGACACTCTGTCGTCCACGCAGGGGGCGTTTTCCTCAACTGTCAGTCCCTCACTCAGAACTTTCATCCAAAACACGTTCCTCAGGGCCTGTCCGTTAGGTCGTTTATTTTGTGAAATTCTGCAGGCTGCTGCTTGCTGTAAACCCACATGTGCTTTTCCGGGACAAATCCACCCAGGATTAATCATGCGGCGGACAAATTTCCCTGTGATTTCCCCGAAACTCTTGCCAGTTTCGGAGGCCCTGAAATCTTCATGAGTTGCTATGAGTTTCTGTAGCAATTAGGGCATCGGTCAAGCATTTAATAAAGATCAGATCTCTTAGAGCCTGCACGAGGGAGGTGTATGAAATCCAGAACAGCATTTAATATAGAAAAGCACATTTTTAGGACGTGTCCAAGCATGAGAAGGCGTGGTCAGGACATGGCACGTAGTGGGAAACCCTGGCGGAGCAGCAGTTTGCGGCCCCTTCTCTCCTCCTCCGACCTCTGAACTCAGTGGCCCATGAGTGACACTAAACTAGAGAGTTATAAAGACCCTGAATCTCGGTGTCCCAATAGATGGTCTGGCCAAGTAGGAGGGACGTCACCTCCCTCCCATTCTCCCCCCAAACATGGGCTGGGAATGTCACGGCCACCTCATGTAATAATCATCACAACTCCTGAAAGTGTGTGTTACTATCGTCAGAATGTGCCAGAACTGGGATTCAAAAGTGGGTCTAACTCCAAACCCCAAGCTCATTTTGTGCTAGCATTACGCTGCAAAAAGAAAAAAAAAAAAAAAAACAACTTTAAAGGTTAACCTCACTTTAAGCTCCTTAAACGTGAAAATGGAAACTTTCAAGAGGTATAAAAAGCCCTTAACATTAAATACTTACCATCATAGTACTTTAAGCATGAGGATGTCACAGTACATTACAACAGGATTCGTTAATTCCGTCACCAAGTGGGATTTCAGTGTCTCCTGAGTGCCTGGTACGGAGCTAAGTGCAGACTGTTATGCTTTTTGGAGAGAGACACACCTAATACCATAAAAGCACACTCTGAATTCTTCACCGGCGAAGCAACGGACCTGTGCTTTAAAGTCCATGGGCTTATCTGAATATTTGTCATATTTCTGGCTTCTAAGAACAGGCACGCCAGGTTATAACTTGTGGAAATTTTACAGGGGAGGACGTAGAAAGAGAAAAGACTCAAATTCCTAGGAGGACCCTGTTGTACCAGCTCGAGGAATCTGAATAAGACCCTGCCAGGCTTTGCAAGGAAGCTTTGCTAGTCCTGACACTCTGCCACCTTTCAAGGAGAGAGCTGCTGAGAGTTTTGTTGCAAGAGGACTGAATGATTGAGGGAATGAGGACAAGTTGGGAGGAGGGGTACTTTTCAAGCCAAGTAAACAGTTACTGAGATAAGTTTGAGGATTCCCAAAGGGGTAAGGGTGGGGGGCGGGGGCGGGAATGAGCGAGGGATAAAGCAGCTCTTGATTCGAAGTTTCAGTCTTTTCTCTACTGATTTCTTAAAACTTTGGGAAAGGAAAGCGATCAGGCATTTTATCCAGGGGCTATGGGATGCAGTCAGGTTAGGGAGTGGTGGGAATCCTGCCAAGTTCATCCAAGACAGGAAGACGAGGTGGCTCTTTCCTTCCCTCTGTCTCACCCCAGCACCTCCCAACCTGTCCACTCACAGAGGGCCAGTCACAGCAAGCATTCCCTTGAGCTTCAACACACGAGTGGGTGGGCTCTCCTCTCCTCCTGGCCCAGTGCCATTGCCTCGGAGGACATGGGTTTGTTCTTTGAGGGGAATCCAGCTGGAATCCAGCTCAGTCCAGAGGGAAACCAGCAAACCTGGCCACCTCATTCACCTCTTTGTCTGAAGACCTGCAAGCTGAATTTATTAGGGCATCACTAAATTTCATGCAGGAGAGACAAAACAAAACAAAACAAAACAAAAAACCCAAAGCAACAAACCTACCAAAAGGATAATCACCTTTCCGGAGGAAGATGGCTGCTGACCTCTGTGCAGAGGGCCAGAGCCATCAGTGCCACCAGCAGTAGAAAGAGAATGTCACTGGGGTAATAATTACCATTGTTACGTTTGTAACATGCAGGGGAATGCCGGTTACATAGAATATGGGTGGGAAGCAGGCCAGGGGAGCATGCTAGAATATGTGTAAACATATGCCTGATGAGAATGGAGTATTTCCTGCAATTCATCAAGGTGTCTCCATCTGCGAGAATAAAACACAACTAAAATAAGCAAAGTTGTGACCCATTGAACAGTATCCTGCCCAAAGGAGATAGGAGTGAGTTTGCCTCGAATCTGGAAAGGCAGGGGAAAGGAACAAAACCTATCTTACCCAAGGAATTCATTTATTTAACAATTATTTAATGAGTAACTGCTTTGCAAGTCAGGCAAGGCAAACATTGTGCTTGCTTGCTGCTAGTTAGCAAGATGTCAGATCTGGTGGCCGTGGGGATTCTGAGCTCAGCGACACTGGTCCTGTGGTGAGTCAGAGCTGCCTGTTCTAGCCCGGTCTGAAAACGATTCCACTCAATAGCCTTGCCCTTTGCCTGTGTCCTACGTACACCAAACAGCATCTCAGGTGATTCCATTCTTTAGAAGGACATGCCTTGGATTGCAAATATGTGTGTAAAGTGTCGAAAAACTATTTCCTGTTCTAAACAAACTATTTGGTTTCCTGGCCTTTTGTGAGTTTGGCTAATGTGAAATATTTTTATTTGAGTTGGATCTCCCCCTAACAAGATTAAACTTCTGAATCTGTAAAGCAAAGGGAGCTATATTCCAGATGGTTGGTATCAATAGCAGTAACTCTGTAATAACAGCTAACATTCGCTTAACCTGCACAACGGACCTGCAGGGTAGGAACTACTTGCATTTTACAGATGTGTAAAGAGGCTCAGAGAAGTTCAGGAACTTCCAGACACAATGAACAAGTAAATGGTAATGGTGAGACTTAAATTTCGGCAGCCCCTCCCCAGAGCACACAGCCACCTATGCTTGGGGTTGAGGCCACCAAAGACACCCAGGAAAGTCAGCCAGGTGATTTCTTCAAGTACCTCTTAGAGCAACAGCACCACTGGTTATTTGTTAAATACATGATTCAGATGGAAGAACTAGATGGCCCTAGGGACCCCGAATAGAAGGAAACGGTCCCTGGCCCCTTAAGCATTTACAGGGCGCACATGTTATTAAGGACCTTAAGAGTTAGGGAGGAGGTGTAAAGTGGGATCGCAGCTCACGAAGAGGCCAGACAGACGTGTGTGTGCCGTATGTGCAAAAGAACACACGAGGCAGCAAAAAAATGGCACGTCCTGAGCAGCGCGTACCATTAGCTGCTGCTGGGAGTTTGGAGATGAGATTCCTGTGGTCGTTGGGAGCCAGAAGATGGGACTTGATCTTGGCTGTGAAAAATGGTGGGGTTGGTTGGACATGGTGGCAGGGAAGGGCCGTGCAGGCAGGAGAGACTTCATGGAGATCAGAACGGGAAGAGGTGTGGGCATCAAGGGCTGGGGAGGGCCGTTGAGTCGGGGAGTACGAAACCAGGTAGAAGGCTGAGACCTTTGTCTTGTAGGCAGCAGGCAGTAATAGAAACTGGAAGCGGGTTGGGCCATGAGTTAGTGGTTGTCAAAAGAAGATTAATGATGAGGGCGCCATATGAGACTAAATCTAGTTTATGGGACCAGCGTAAGGGGGATGCAGAGTCAGGAAGTAAAGAGACTGAGTGTGGTAACAACGGAAGAGGAGGTGAGATTGAATTTTGGGGAATAAGAACCTGAAAGGCTTGCAACTCGGTATTTCCTGATTTCTTATTATTCACCTCTTACAGCACTCCTCACTGTAATGAAATTTTTTTATTGATATGTAATTCACGTATCATAAAATTAACCCCTTTAAATTGAACAATTCAGTTGCTTTTAGTATATTCAGTTGTGCAAGCCTTAACACTGTAAATTTTAGAACATTTTCATCACGCCTTCTCCTAAACTCCCAAACCAGGAGTTTAGGAGTTTCTATGAGTTTCTGTCCTTATGGGTTTGCCTATTCTAGGTATTTCGTACAAATGTCATCGTATAATAGGTGGCCTTTTGTGTCTGGCTTCTTTCATTTAGCATGATGTCGTCAAGATTCACCTATACCATAGCACATGTCAGAATTTCGTTCCTTTTTATGGCTGAATAATATTCTGCTGTATGGACATACCACATTTTGTTTATCCATTCACCAGTTGATGGACATTTGGGTTGTTTCCACTTTGGGGCTATTATGAATAAAGCTGCTCTGAACATTCACGTTACGAGTCTTTGGAAATAAGTTTTCATTTCTCTCAAGTATATAGCTAGAGTAGAATTGCCAGGTTGTATGGTAACTGTGTGTTTAACTTTTTGACAAACCACCAAACTGTTTTCCAAAGTGGCCGCACCATTTTACATTCCTACCAACAATGTGGAAAGTTTCCAAATTCTTTATATCCTTGCTTGTTATTTTCTGTTTGTTTAATAGTAGTCATCCTTTTGGATACGAAGTGGATTCTCATTGTAGTTTTGATTTGTATTTCCCTAATGACTAATGACACTGAGCATGTTTTCATGCACTTACCGACCATTAATTATCTTCTTTGGAGAAATGTCTATTCATATGCTTTTCCCCTTTTAAAATTAGGTTGTCTTTTTATTGTTGGATTTTTTTTATATGCTCTGAACACTAGACCTTTATCAGACATATGAATTACAAATATTATTCCCATTCTGTGGGTTGTCTTTTCAATCTCTTGATAGTATCCACTGAACCACAAATTTTTAAAATTTCATGAAGTCCAATTCATCTATTTTTTCTTTCATTGCCTGTAGTGTTGGTGTCATACCTAAGAAGCCATTGCCTAGTCCAAGGCCACAAAGATTTATGTTATCTTCCCACAGTTGTGTAGTTTTAGCTCCCACATATCGGCCTCTGTTTTGTTCAGAGTTAATTTTTATGTATGGTGTGGAGTAGATACCAATTCCATTCTTTTGCGTGTGGATATCTAGTTGTCTTGGCACTGTTTGTTGAAAAGAGAATTCTTTCTCCACTAAGTTACCTTGATGCCTTGGTCAAAATCAATTGCCCATAAATGTATGGGTTTATTTCCGGATGTTTGGCTCCATTCCATTGACCTACATACCTGTCCTTATGCTGGGACCACTCAGTCTTGATTACTGTAGCTTCCTGGTAAGTGTTGAAGTTGGGAAGTGTGAGTCCCCCTACTTTGTTCTTTTTCAAGATTGCTTTGGCTTGTCTTTTCACTGTGTTTTAATTATCTGTGTACATCTTGCCCGTTAGAGAAAAGAGTAGGACCTCTGTCTTCTTCAGCCCTGAAGAGAACACGTGGTTGGTACATAGTAAACACTTGGTAGGAAGAAGAGGAAGAAACTCAGTGACCTAAGCCTTTTGGCAGGAATGAAAAGAAGGCAGGTGATAGAACTCAGGTAAGAGGGTTGAGAGGTTAGGAACCAATTTACTGAGAAGGAGCAGGAGTTTATAGACACAGTGAGTTTGAGGCAATAGTAAGCCATCCACTGTGATGCGCCTGATGGGTACCTGGGGAGATACTCAGCTAAAATGACATCAGCAATAAGCCCTGGAGACATAGTTTGCTGTCTGAATTCCCTATTTATTGGAACAAAGGGGAAAAGGTGGCTGGGAGGCTCAGAGAGATCCCTTAGTTAAGAACAATTATTAAAAAAAAAAAAAATCTACCGCAGCACACTTCGACTCTCAAACCAGGCTTAGGATCAAGGCCAAGGGCAGCTCATGGGAACACAGCTCATTCTGCACATTCCTGCAGGGCCTCATCGTCCTGGGCGCACAGCTGGGCCGTCTGCGAGCTGCATGGGTGGACAGTGAGGTCAGATCCAAAAGGGCTTCTCTCTTCACTCTTGCAACATCTGGGCCTGCTCAGCTGACGGCCCTGCGTGAATCAGAAGCTCGGTTTCCGAGCAGATGGTGAGTGTTTCCCAAACCCTCCACCGCCCCGTGGAGATGCCTGCTCGGGGCAGCACTTCCAGAGCCGGCTTTAGTCACTTGGTTATTCCAGTACTGAGCCATCCTTCCTATGAGATGGCCTTTCGGGCAGGACTCAGGCCCTAGCTGGGTCTAGAGAAGTTATTCCAGAAGTGTTGATTCCAGCCGACAAAACTGTGAACTCATTTCCTGTTACACTGAGAACATCCCGCTCTTGGTCAAGAGCGAAACCTCTCCCCAGGTTGAGTAATCTCGGTGGAGGTTGTCATCAACAGCCTCCTGTTTTCACGTTTGAGGGGTTCTGAGCGCTGTTTGTGGTCGGGCGTGAACGGGTAAGTTGATTCACTCTGGTGAATCCTGAAAAGTGTGACTATTCATGTATTCATTCATTCATTCATTCATTCAGCTATCAGCGACAGTGCTTGTGGCTGGGCCGTAAACCCACAGTGACATGGAATGTGGCCCTTAAGAAGCTTATAGATGAAAAATAGGAAATAGTGAATGCCAGTGTTGTCAAGTCCTAGGCTAGAGTAGAGGAGATTACACCCTCCTGGCACCTGGGGAGGGCTCTGAAGGAAGAGGCATTTTACCTGATCCAGGTAGAAGGGTAGGTGGGGTTTTGATGGACATGAAAGATGAACCTGCAGGTGCCCCTGGCTTCCTGAAGCCCACAATCAGGGCAGCTCCAAACCTACTCCAACCCCTTCTATGTGGAAGAGAGAGGAATGTGAGTGGGACCTGTGGAAAGTGACCGATGTATGCAAAGGCTGTGTGACACTGAAGAGGGGATTTTGGAGTGTGGCAGAGCCTGATGTCTCGTGTCTGCTTCACCACTCGTTGGCTACATGGGCAGTTTACTCTCAGCCTCATCACCCTCATCTACAAAATGAGGCTGACGTTAGTTTGTCAGGCTTTCGTGGAGACGGAGAACGCTTAGCTCCACGTCTTGCACATTCTCCTGCACATACAGTGAATAATAGCCATGTTTAAAATCTATACCTCGTGGGTGGTCATGGAGATTAATTGCGAAGATCTGCGGTGGGCACACAGCATGGATGTGGGTGGGGGGCCTGGTGTTGTCTGATGGCCCTTATGTCCCGTTTCGTCCACGGCCAGTGCCTTGGCGTGAGTCCCTGCTGTTGAAGCGTAAAGGGAACCC
>CM053502.1:5186758-5268176 GCA_028627145.1 Eidolon dupreanum
CTTCTCCCTTGGTTCTCCTTCCAATTTCTGTTGCACGTGGTGCCTTTCCTTCACTTCCTTTCTACACTGCATGACTAAACCGTAATTATTCTCTTTGCTTTTAGCGATTAGTTAGGGGATATTAATTTGTGATTTGTTTATAGCGTTTAAGTTGACAAAGCACCGGAGGACGAAAAGGACAAGTTGAGTTTCCCATTTCGCCTCTGTGGGATGGAATAGTGGAGAGAGAAACCTTTAAATCATCTTGCCCAAAGAGACCAAATTATCCAATACTTCATAAATCTGTATAGGGCTTTCTTTAATGAAGACCAGCCCTAGAGGAAGTGAGACGGAGCTGGGTCACACTGTCCAGCAGGCTGCTGTTTAGACACAGGTGAAGTGTCCTCATGTTAAGAACGTCCCCCAACTTGCCTCTGATCTGCCCTTCCCAATGGACATTCTGCCAATTTCCAGACTTTTCTCAATTCCTGCTCCTATTTAAACTGCCAGCCCTGTAGTCCGACCACCGCAGAGGCCTTGCCTCTGCAGAGCCACAGAGTGACTGGTTTAAACGAGGAGGACCAGCCTGTCCAGGTTTGTCTGGGACTTGCTGGGTGTTAGCAAGGAGGGTCTGGGTTTCAGGAAATCCTTCAGTCCCCTGGGCAAACCAAGACGCTGGGGTGCCCTAACTCCTTGAAGGCAACCTCCATGTCTGACCTCAACCCTCTCCTAACACACCTCCCAGCCTCTAGGTCAGGAAGTACTTTTGCATCTTAAAAAAATAAAAGTTTGAATGAAACGGAAATAAACAGCAGCTCTCAGACAGACCACAAGGGGGCGCGTTCTCCCGCACCTACGGGGCTGACCGTAAAGAAAGGGAAGGAAGAACCTTCTGAGTTAGCCGCAGGGATCAAGGTAAAACGGTAGGGCGGTCAGTGACTGCCTGAAGGGTAGAACTTCTAGCAAAACGGTCGAGTCAGTGTAATTTTTGCCCCTTAAAAAAAAAAAAAAGGAAAGGAAAAAGAAATCAATGCTTATGAAATTGACCCTCTATTCTGAGTACTGCCAGCTTCCAGGAGCCTTATGTACTTTACAACCTTGCAAAGTGGGAACTGTGGTCAAATAGCCTAAAATCACGAAATTGGGTGAAACATCAAAGGCCACCATCTTTCCACTGTACCGCACCACCCTATTATTTCAAAGCACCGTGAAACGGGAGAATTACAAATTGTTCCCTTGGCTGAAGGCTGGGGCTTGGGGGGCAGGCCAGGGATAGCGATGTGAATGATGTTTAACAGAGACTTCAGTCCGTGCCTGTCTTCGGGAAACGGGGGTTGGGGGCGGGCGAGTGTCGGGCACCCCTTCACAGGCGGCTGGGTGGGAGATGGGGACATACCCCAGGGATGGCGAGGGAGAGAGTCCCAGCCCTTGTTACGTCCAGGGCAGCGGGAGCCGAGGCTGTTAGTGCTGCACCGCGTTAGGGAGCTCAGGGAGCAAAGCAAATGTGATCCAGGCAGAGTTCGAGGCGATTCAGCACGGGAACTAACCAGGGCATCTTTAATAGGAAAGCACGGAGAAGGGCCAGGTGGCACTGCACGTGCGCAGATGCCGAGCCACCTGCGACTGCCGCCTGCCAAAAAGAACTGGCAAAGCCAACCCAAACTAAATTCAGAACTGAAATACCAAGAATACCGAGGGGAGGGGGGGAAGCATCCGGTGGTCGTTGTTAAAGCAAAGAAACGCGAAGAGCGTGGCAATTCTCCTCGTGATGGTTAAACATCTCCATCCTGGGGTTGGTGCGGGAAACACACTATCCTAGAGAGGGTCAAGGTGATTGGGCGGAGGGTTCCTCTTAGAAGAGAAATATTTAGATTCGGTTTGATTGAGATTCCTCTGCTGCTTCTCACACCTTGCAGATATGTTCGGGAATCCTGGGGTTCACTTTCTCTTTTTCTTTTTTAATGAAATACCTCAGCAGTAGGTTTCACTATAATATAGAATTGCTTTTTTTTTGGTCAGTCTCTACCATTTTGAGAGTCACAGCCTGGGAGGCCTGCTGAGCTGTCAGGAAGAGGATTCATCTTCACATTGCTATAACCAAAACAAATTATGGTTTTTCAAACTACAAATTTGATTACTATATCGGTCCCAACTTCCTTGACTGCCATCTAATGAAGTAGGCTAACGTTTCTGAATTGCAAATAATCCTTTCCCCATGGATATATTTTTATCCAGGGCAATATCCCTCTAATTCAAGGCTTGAAAAATGAAGCTCTGATTTAAAAAAGATGAGCGCTTTTAAGTTGTGAAGCATGTTTTAGCCTAAAAAAGAAAAACATAGCCTTTCAAGAGAATCAACTCTTTGGTAACCAAAAAAAGAAAAAAATTCTTTACTGACAGCTCTTTTTAAGTACAAATGACAGTGACAATAAGAAGCAGTTTAAAATTCTCATAAGTTGGATGTCACTTTTGCTCTTTTAATGTACAATTTAAATGTAAATATCGATATGTAATCTGGTTTTGCCTGTCAAAAATCACTTAGGCAGAATTTAATACAGGTATTCTTGGTCCCTTTCCTAAGTCCTGTATTCTTCTCTTTCTAATTCCTTTCTCCCAGGAGCAGAGGGTGTGCATTTTGTCCAATTTCAAGTTGGCAGTGCTGCAGAGCACCCCCAAAACTTGCCCATAAACAAGCAAAAGAGCCATATGTTTACACACATGAAGGCCCAGTCGTTTCCCTGTCCAGTTCAAATCTTTTCACTAGACTTGTGAAAAATGCATTCAAAATGAAGAGGAATTTTCCACTCAAATGGCTAACCTTGTAATCAGCTCTTTGGTCTGCTTCTGTAGACATGCTTGCCGCATAGGCCAAAGGGCAGAGTGACCTCGAGATCAACTGAAGACTCACCCTCCCCTGTGCTTATTCTGCCTAGATAACAGATGTATTGAATATCATGCCCTGTAACCGCCTGAGGACAAATTAATCAATCGGCTCCTGCCAACTGTAACCGTGTAGACAAGCCCTATAAAAGCAAGGTTACCCCTGAGCTCTGGACCCAGATCTTCAGAGCGCTAGCTCTTCTGGAACCACTGGTGTAATAAACCTGAGTTCTCCAACTCTCTGAGAGGTGCTTGGTTTCTCATCCGTCTGATTTTCTGCAACAAAAACACATACTTCCAATACAGAACTGGAATGTCATAAAGCCCCTGTGGAAAGAACGATGTCCGGCACACGAGGGAAAAGCCTCAGAGTTTCTCAAATTAGCAGCCTTCGCGGGGGATTTCATGGGGTTTTGGAGCACAGGCAACTCTCCAAATTCAGGCCAACGTATTTTCGATTTCACAATAGTGCTTTGTTATGGAAACAAAACACACTTTAAAATTAAGAATAGTACTTGTTTACATTGGCGAACAGTATGATGCGGTTCCTTCTCTTTTAAAAAGGTATCCATATTTTGTTGATGATAGGTTGAACTAAAAATCTGGGTTCAAATACAATTGGTTTGATTTTTTTGTGTTTTATTAGTTGCTATTTCTCTTGCAAGTGATAACTTTAGAATTAGCTTGATTTTTTAAAAAGAATGTATCGGCTTGCAAAATCAAAAAGTTAAGGGGTACTCCTGACTTCAGGCATGGCTGGATCTAGGCACGTAGACTATGTCGCCAAGAACGCGTCCCTCTTCATCTCTTGGCTCCCTCCCTGCCCCCCTTTCTTTTCTGAGTGGCCCGAATTCTAGGCCTTTGCATTTGGATGTGATATTAAAATCATTCCCCAGAACATAAAACTGAATTATTTCTTCACCAAGTAGAGATAATGATCGATTCAGGGGGAAGAAAAGCAAACTCGATAATTGGACGCCACCATGTAGTCT
Source organism: Eidolon dupreanum (assembly GCA_028627145.1). Classification (NCBI taxonomy): domain Eukaryota; kingdom Metazoa; phylum Chordata; class Mammalia; order Chiroptera; family Pteropodidae; genus Eidolon; species Eidolon dupreanum. Next base: position 5,190,610 of record CM053502.1, read on the forward strand.
CCTTAAATTTCTGAATTTCTTACAGCGTCAGTGTTAAGAGCCATGAAATTCCATCCTCGAGTAAGAGGCTCCACCCTGTGGAATAGGCACACACAAGTCATGACAAAAATGGTCTTTGCTGGATTATCAACATTACGAGGAAACGTTTTCATTATTATCAGCTCTAAGAATTTTTTACATTTCCCTTTTTTCTTTCTTCTGTAACTTACAGGTTATTTCTCAATAGCATTTAGTTTTCCAGACATATGGTACTTCTGTGGTCATCCTTTGCTATTAAATTAGAATTTTATTGACATCTAGCTGAAGAACATGGTCAAAATGGTATATATGATCCTATTCTTTTGGAATTTATTGAGTTTTTTTTACGACCTAGTTCATGGTCTATTTTTTTTTTTTTTTGATATTTTTTCCATATGTACTCAAAAAATGTGCAGAAAAGGATGGTATGTTCTGGTTTTTTGCTGTACAGAGTTTCTTCACTCTCACTACGTATATTGGATGCAGCAAATATTTAAAAAATAAAATTCATTCAAGCTATATATGTGTATATATGAGATACTGTATACTCTTTTGTTTCTTTCATCAACAAAACAGGGATAATCACCACTTCAGAGCTATATAAGTTAATTACTGCAATGAGCTTTAAAAAAATAAAGTCTGCTATAAGCAGGATAGGATCATATATACCATTTTGACCATGTTCTTCAGCTAGATGTCAATAAAATTTGAATTTAATAGCAAAGGATGACCACAGAGGTACCATATGTAGATGCCTTTTGTGGCTTGATTCTTCGGTGACTCTCCCCACCCGACCCCACCCCCCCATCTCCCCAAACTTACTTGATCTTTCTAATTTATTCCTCCTCCATTTTCAGCTATGTGGATTAAACGGGATAATGTTTATACACAACACATAATAAATGCTCAAAAAACACAATCAATTATTACTATTTTTGCTGCTATCACTGTTACTATTACTGCTATTTTAAATATGTTTGTATATTTAGAATTATTATTATTATTCTATATATATCTAATTAAGATAATAAATTTCTGGAAGGTGGGGACCATGGCTAACAGGTCTCTGAATAGCCTGACGTCACCAGTATGCCCTTTAATTGAATTCCATTGTAAGTAGTTTTTAAAAGTCATGCATCAAAATATAAACCAAATTACTCAAACTAAGCAGTCTGAAACTGATTTTTAAATTAAAATTAAAATATTACACTAAAATGTAATGCATTGAATATAAAGACATTAAAAGAAATAACTACCGAATGTAATAAATATAAATATCATACAATAAAAATAAATAAATATGTGGATGAACTTGCAAAATGCCAGTTATTTATGAATCGATGAATGACAGGTAATTAAGAATGTACATACAGCCACAGATACAGTGACAGTCTTCTTTCAGAGAACCCCAAACTAGTAGAAAGACTCAGTGCCATAGGGCGTGAAAATCCTGACTTCCTTCTGAAGTTTTCCACAGTATTTGTAGTGGAATTTAATGCCTAATGCAGAAGAAAAAGTAGAATCAAGAGCTTAGGACTGAATTTTAAGTGGCTTCACTTGATATCCTATTTAGCGTTTCTATCTGGATCTGCAGATTCAAAATTAGGCCACTGATCTAGAAGTGCGTCTGGACCCTGGTTCCGTGGTGAAAGGTGGAAGGCAGGGATGACTTGCTTTCTGGATCTTATTGAGGCTGAAGCCCAGAGTCTGTCTTCCGAAACCAACTTGTGCTCCATCTCGAGTTCATTGAGCCTTCACGTGATGCTGACAGCTGACTCCCTTTCTGCCCCATAGCCATGTTACCGTAACTGCTTTTGTCTCAACTTTATTGCCAAATTGGAAATAGGATTAACCTCAATTTCTCCTCATTTACAGCATCAGCTTCCTTTTCTTGCATCCTTCCCAAGGGTTTGTTGGAATGGCAGGTAGCCTAGCCCTCTTATCCGGGTTTTTACCAGCTTTGGGACCTGAGATGCTTTCGATTTAACTTATTCCTTAAAAGACAAAAACACAGCTTTCTGTTCTGTTTGAACTGGAATTGAAAAATTGCTAGTGTTGTGTGAATTGTCCTGCTTGGTTTCTAAAAGGAAAAAGAAAGTAACTGGGTTGGGGATAATAAATTGTCAATTTGATTTTGCTTCTTAAAATATTTTTGAAAAGACTCTTACCTTAAAATAGTTTTCTCTCTGAAATACTGAGAGAAGCAATAAAAGTTAAATACTTTTACCAATTTTTATTACCTTGGCAAGAGCCATCTCAGCTTCAACCTTTTCTCGCTTCTTGCTCTGAGCCAGAGTGAGTGAGGCACGTGCTTCAGGCTCATATTACAAGAGATGCAATTTTTACGAGACACCACCCTCATCTTTCCATCCCTCACTTATTCATTTCACAAACATGCGTGGGGATCTGCTGTGGGTAAGGCTCTGTGACAGATTTAGAGGAGACACAAATGATAGCACTTTTTAATGAGCATCTCGCTGCTACGTGACAGACATTGTGATAAGTGCTTTCTATACACCATCTCTAACTTCACAACCCCCTACTGAGGCAAGTATTGTTATTATATCTTTGGTATTATTATTGTTATTCGCTGAGGCTAGAAAGGTTTAGTGACTTTCCTGAGTCACACAGCCAGTAAGTGGTGGAAGCAGGATTCAAACCCAGGAATAAAAACAAAGTGCAGAGTCCAAAACTGACCCAAGAATCTGAACCACCTTCCTGTTTCACAGAGGTGAACAAGATACAGTTGCTACCCTCATGTAAATAATGGTCTCCTGGCTGCAGGCAGCGTACACTGAGTAATGAGACATGAGCACAAATCCGAAGGTGTGTTAAAAAAGATACGCATTTCAGGAAACCCAAGGAGGGCTTCCCCCGGGAGGGCTTCCTCGAAGGAGAAGGCAGTAAGTTGCATTTGGATGTCTGGGGACATTACAAATCGAGGAGAAAAAGAAGGACGTTCTGAGGGGCAAAAATGTCGACAGTCTGAGACTACAGGATGGCTTACAGGGAGGTGAGAACTGCAACACGGTAGGTGCGGGAATGCAAAGAGCGAAGTTTGGACAGGTCAGTGGGAGGAGATCCGGGGAGAGAGAGCACAAGGTCCTCCACAGAGCCTCGGAGACGAGGACCGTTTGAGATGGGAGGGAAGAGGCATGGGAGGGACAGATTTCTGCTCACGAGGCGGGCGGCCGTCGGTGCTGATGGCCCCTTCGCTGTGGTCTCCCTGAAGGTTGGTCGGTTGGTCTGGAGAAGGAAGGGACCAACGGCCCGAAAAGGTTATTCTGCGCCCTGTCAGTTCCAGGTTATGGGTCCAGACTTCCATATATGACTGGGATGTGGTTAATCAGATCCTTAAATATTTATGGGGAAACAGGATGAAGCGTTGTCCTGTAAACATTTACAGAGCTGGAATGTTGATGTTTGTACCCCAAATCACTTTTCCAATCAGGCTAAATGAGGGTAAGTGACTCCCCTGAACAAATCACTAACGCATTAATTTATTCAGCCCCGAAGAAGCATCTATTGTGTGCGGGGCTATGTGACCAGTGTGGTGACAGGAATAAACAGCCTCGGCCTCTATCCTGAGGTGATTAACGATCTAGTGGGGGATATAAGATGAGTATGCAAATAATGAGGATTCCTGGGATCAAGAGGTAGAAGGTACTGAATGCAATAAAAAAGGATAATGAGCTCTTGAGAGTAAGGGGTTTAGTGGCGGGAGGGTTTTTCTCCCCACCGTGGGCTGAGGAAGGACCAGGGAGTGGCTGACAAAGAGGCAGAAAGAGTGAACAGGATGGGGACACATGGACACACAGGAGAAGGGCTTCCCCAGGAGAGAAGTTGGAAAGAAAACCAGTTCGACAAGGGGAGCGGGTGAGTGACGGGGAAGAAAGGTAGATGCGGCCGAAAGGTAAGTTACTGTGAAGCAAGGAAAGGCCTTGACTTTCGGACGGGATAGACTGCGGCTCCATCGACAGGCTGTAAATCCCAGCTCCACGAGGGCAAGGCCAAGGTCTGTCTGGCTCACACGAAACTCCTGAACCTTGACCACGGCTCAGTAAATCCATGCTGAGTGAATGGATGAATCCAGGCTCACTGAACCTCACTTTGACACCCAGTCAACTTAGTGATACAGATAGACATTTTGTCCCAACTCTGGCACAATTAATCTAAACGTGAACAGTGGGGTTAGAACGGGTCAAAAATGCAAGGTGAAAGGAAAAAATACGGTGGTAAGGTACAACAGGTCTATTTCTATAGACATCTCAAGAGAAAAGGGTTAAGAGAAAAAATAATGTCTACACTCACTGTTAAATCTGTATTCTTATTTTTGCTTCTACGTGTAATGCCATTATAATTTTTTCCCAATAAATGCGGTGCGTATGTGAGTGTGTGTACCACGTGTGTGCATCAGAGAACAAAAATATATTTTACTCTAGAAATTTGGAAGTCCTTTAGTAGAAATATATCTATTTCTATCAGTTGATGATGTTCTTTGAGAATGTTTGTACTAAAAATAAGTAACATACATTATAAAATAGTACTGAAGCAGTAACAGAATTCTCCCAGATCTCACGTCAAGACTTGTCTGAATGCCACACATTAATCGGTAGCTAAAGACATGGAAATACTGAAAGATTGGCAAACGTGATCACACTTGTCTTTTCTTTGTTTCTGTACATTTTTTTCCACAGGAATAATCTTCATTCAGAAGTTCACAGGCACAGAAAAAGAACAAATGCAACTAAATGCATAAGATGCAGCTGATCATCAGAGAGAAACTGCACATCTGTGAAAAACCAAATTCTTCCACGAGTTTGGCCTCTGATTCAGAAATAACTGGTAGAAAAAAAGAATTCTATCTGACTGTACAGTCATCTCAAAGAATATTGCTACAAAAATAGTTAAGCACCAATGCTATATTTCCATTAATATTAGGTATGTATCAGATGCCAATTTACAGAATTACTATATCTATCTTTGTGATGGTTATTGTATGTATCAACTTGGAGGGTATTTTTGAATGAGATTAGTATTTAAATCAATGAATTTTAGGTAAAGAAGATTGTCTATCATAATGTGGGTGGGCCTTACCCAATCAGTTGAAGGCCCGAATAGACCTTAAAAACTAACTTCCACAAGCAAGAAGGAATTCTTCAGTAAACTACCTTCAGACTTTATCTGTACCATTGGCTCTCTTAGATCTCTAGCCTTCTATCCCACACTGCAAGAAAAAATATATTTTATATCTATATACCAGTATATCTCTATATTTCTATATTTCTGTTTCTCTGGAGAACCCTAACAAAATCTTGATTTTAATCTTATTTAATCTTGATTTTAATGTTATTTTAATCTTAGCCCTTTGCAGAATTGCTTTCTCTGATCTACACTTTGTTATTGTTCCCCAGCCTGGGGCCATTATAGAAATCGGGTGTAAGATAATTAATATATTTGGACCTCAAGGAGGTTGTTAAAATACTTGTATAGAAACTTCCATTATATTCATCTTTTCTTTTTTTTTTCCACTGTGTTTTCTTTGCTTCTTTTTACCTTACTGTACTGTATGAATGTATGTCAGTTACCAATATTGTTTTTAAAATTAGGTGAAAAAGAAGTAAACAAATGAATACGTTAATAATTTTTCTTTTATATATTTTGCTCAGAATTCTTAGCAGAAGAAATCCAATGAAGCCAGAAAAGATTAAAACACAGTTATAATATTTATTAGTCTCATACATACCATTCTTATAATTATGTTTTCAGAATTATAACTACTTGTTAAAATATTCATTATAGACATAGCGAAGATTTTTTTTCTTTCTATTTTCAAGTCAATTTTTGTTCTATTATTCAGTAATCTTCCAGCTCAGGGAGAAACTATGTGATAATATTTTAATTTTAAACGATATTATGTTATCTTGTACACCTAAATCTAATGCAATATTATATGTCAATTATATATTGATAATAAAATAATAAAAGTAATTATTATAAAAAAGATATTATAAGTTATAGTCTTTTGGTTCTCTGATTCAAAATAACGATTTTTGTATACACATAATATAGTACACATTTTATATTATATAAATATGTTTGCTTATTTCATATTCAAGATTTTGTATTATATATTTATGTTTCATACAATGTATTCGGTATTATATATACTTATGTATGTATTTTTATACATTCCCATACATATGTAATGAATTTGTTTTTTTGTCACTGAAAGATGTTCCTGTCCAAATTCCATAGTAACATTTTGAGAAGATATAACATGAAATCTCAAGTTATATAATATGGCTGGCTTTGTATTACATTTTTCTCCATTTGTCACCTGTCATAAAAGGTGAATTGCATAGAATTTTTACTTAAATAGTTATTATTGTTGAAAAATGTCAAAAGTTTAAAACCTGAACGTTTATAACATGTAATTTTTTAGAGTGCTTCTCACAAAGGGATATCGCAACTACTCCATTTTTAAGTCAAGATACCTCCCCTTGTCAATTTTCCATTATGAAACTTTCCTGGAGTAATTTATATATGCTCAATCAAAGTAACAGATTTTAGAACCAGAGGAGATCTTAGAAGTTTTGTATAGCTTTTTAATTTTAAAGCTATAAAAATCAGGCCCAAAGATATTAGACACCATAATTAAGGTCATATAAATTCTTTTTAAAATTCTCAGTCACAAATTCTTAGAGTCAAAAACAAAACACTAAAATAGTTTTCAAAGGCTGAAACAGATATTAAAAAAAGAAATACAGGAATCAATTTTACATTTAAGATTGATTTGTAATCTTATATAAAAGATCAGTTTATTCTTTGCTATAATATTTGTTTGCTCTCCTGTTACTAGAGGCATAATATTTCATCATAGTCAACTGTAAAGAGATGTTAGGGTATTGTCCCTTGTGATACCACTTGAGTAAATAAGAAACAATTCGTAGGATGCTTATTGCTAATTTTAATCATATTAGAAGAAAAGAAAGTTTGAAAAACATTGCCCAGGGCATACAGCTTCCTCATGCTTTGGTCTGTGTCTCTGAAAGTAGACATAATCTCTACTGGCATAAGAGGATGTTAATGAGGCTTCCGTTTTGCTAGTAAATTTTTTTTGACACTCATGCTCAAAGTAGAATACATAAAAAGAGGATTATTAATATTAAGCTTTCCATACTGCCACCTTTATGTACTGAGTCATGAAATATATTTTAGAAAGAGACATGGCCCCCTCCAGCTCCAAAGGAAGCATGACTTTTATTACGGGGATTTAGTTAGTTGTTGAGTGTGCTACCTCTTTGGCGTTCCTAAGCATAGTCCCAATCTTATAATGGAAAACCATTTGGTATGAAAAATGTTCATTATTAAACACAACTGAAGGAATGATGTATTATGGCTACCGCATCCCTATTTTGATCAATGTATTCAATCTTTGTACTAATCAATATTCCCCCCCTTAATCAGGATGTTATCGATTTGAATTCATACATTCTCAATGTGGGAAAAGCACTGGTTCCTGGAGGATACAACATTTTAACCATAAAACATTTAAAAAATCCTTGTCCATAAATTTTTAAGAACAAAACAGAACACCAAGAAGTTTTCAAAGACAGGAACAGATATTTTAATTAAAAAACTTGGGAGCTAAATGTATATTTAAAAGCCATTTGTAAGCCCAGAAACAAATCATCGCATATATGGTCAAATGATTTTCAACAACAGCGCCAAGATCATCCAATGGGGGAAAGACAGTCTGTTCAACAAATGACGTTAGGAAAACTGGATATCCCCATGCATAAGGATGAAGTTGAGTCTTTACTTTATACTGTATACAAAAATTAACAAAACGGATCAAAGACCTAAATGGAAGAGATGAAACTCTTAGAAAGAGACATAGGGGAAAAGCTTCATGATATTAGATTTGGCAATAATTTCTTCGATAAAGAACCAAAAGCACAGACGACAAAAATAAAAATAGAAAAATTGGCTGATATCAAAGGTAAAACTTCTGTGCCTCAAATGACACTATCAAAAGTGTCAAAACCCGTGAAATAAGAAAAAATATTTGCAAATCATGTATATGATAAGGGGTTTATATCCAGACTATATAAAACACTCCTACAACTCAACAACAAAAAACAACCCAATTGAAAAATGAGCAATGCTCCCACAATTTACCTAAAGCAGTAATGCTTTTAGGTTAACATTTGGAGGGGTATATTAAAGAAGAATACAAAATGAAGTAACAAAGGTAAGCTTCCACCACTATTTTAAAAACTTTATGTTTTTGCCTATTAGAATTTTCTGCAGTATGTTTATTTTTGATCAGACAACATCAAAATAATTGTACTGGGATTAAACTTTCTAAAACTTGGCCATCACTTAAGAAAGAAAAAAGAGAAACAAACTCGAATAGACATGTTTCCAAGGAAGATATATAAATGGCCAATGAACACATGAAAAGACACTCAATGTCACAGTCATTAGGAAAATGCAAATCAAAACCACAATGAGATACTACCTCATACCCATTAGAATGGCTAAAATCAAAGAAACAGAAAATAGTAAGTGTTGATGAGAATGTGAAGAATTTGAAATATTTGTGCCCTGATGGTGAGAATGTAAATTGGAGCAACCACTATGGAAAACAGTATGGCAGTTCCTCAAAATATTTAAAATAGTACTACCATATCATCCAGAAATCATGCTTCTGGGCATATACCCAAGAGAACTGAAAGCAGGATCTTGAAAAGATATTTGCACACTCATGTTTACAGCAGTACTATTTACAATAGCCATTTATAAAGGTGGGGGGGGGTTCGGGGGAGGACAGCGAAGATAAGGGTAGTCGAATACATAGTGACAGAATGAGACTAGGCTTCAGGTGGTGAGCACACAATAGAGTGTACAGATGTTGTATTATAAGGTTGTACACCTGAAATTTATATGTTATTAACCAATGTCACTCCAATAAATTTAATGAATAAATAAATAAAACCTTAAGAAAACAGTGGAAGCAACCTAAATATCTGTAGACAGATGAATGGATAAACAAAATGTGGTATATACATACGATAGAATATTTTTCAGCCTTTAAAAAGAAGAAAAATTCTCACATACGCTGCAACATGGACGAACCCAAAGACATTATGCTAAGTGAAATAAGCCAGTTACAAAAAGACAAATACCATGTGATCCCATGTACATGAAGTACTAAAGTAGTCACACTCATAGAGGCAGAAGGTGGAGTGGTGGTTGCCAGGGGCTGGGCGTGGGGGAGAAACAATGAGTTTTATTTTAACGACTATAGAGTTTCAGTTTTGCAAAACAAAAGAGTTTTGGAGCTGGGTGGTGGTGATGGTTGCACAGCATCGTGAATACACTTAACACTACTGAACTGTGCACTGAAAATGGGTTAAGATGATAAATTTTATGTTATGTGTATTTTACTACAATTTTTTAAAAAAGCTGTTTATAATCTTACATAAAAGATTAGTTTATTCCCTGCTAAAATATTCGTTTGCTCTTCAGTAACTACTGAATAGTCATAGCATTTCACCAGAGTGTGTATAAAGCACAGATATACATATAGTACATAAACAGATAGACAGTATATCTATGATGTCCAAAAAAGGCTTCTGGGGCAGGCAAAGTAATAATAAAAAAGAAAGGTTGAGAAATATTCCCTTTCCTTAATGAGTTTCTGCTCCACACTCCTATCGAGCAGACAAACATCCGACGGTGAGACTGGAAAATCAGATGCAGAATAATTTGCAGTAGGGTTTTTCAACATTTTGGTATTTGAGGCCAAATAATTCTTTGTGGTGGTGGGGGTTGTCCTGTGTATTGTAGACGTTTAGCAGCCTCCCTGGCTTCTAGCCACTAGGGGCCAGTAGTATCCGTCATCCAGTTCTGACAGATTTTCTCCGGACACTGGGAAATGCCCACTTGGGGACAAAATCTCACCCTGCTTGATGACCGTTGCTCTACAGTCAGTTAATCACAACTTGGCCTCAGGGTAGGTTTTGAGCAGAGACACAGCCATGTTGATTACAATGCGTATGAGCCCAGTGTGTCTGCCATGGCAGGTATTGGTGGTGCTATCTTGGCTGTGACATCTGTAGGGCTACCTCACATTGTTTCAGTGATGACTTCTGTGACAAAGGAATGCCATGCCTTTTAACCCTGTTTGTGAAACTTTGGAGAGGTATCATTATTTCTGTCTGTTAAGTCAAAGAATCTTATGAGAGTTTAATTTGGGGCGAGGGGAGAGGGAGGAGGAGAAAAACAAAGTAAATTGGAAGACAAGTGAATTGGATGTTGCAGGCCCAGAATTCTTGCTAAGCTGTGGCTAAAGGGTTTCTAGTTCCAGATAATATTTAAACAGTTCATCAACAATATTGATTGAGGGAACACTTGTGTCTGCCACTGTTTGGACGACGGTGGCATGTACAACTCTGCTTTCACTCTCAAGGGACTTAGAACACGTTTGGGACTTAAGACATGCGTACGCAGTAATCAGACCACAGTGAGACTGAGTATACAGGTAATTTAATTGCTGGTGGTGGTTCTGCAGGGAGTCATTAAAAGAAAAAAAAATCGATGTGGAATCTGCTTCTGTACTGGATTAAAAAGTGTCCCTCCAATGACTGGTATTCTCATAAGAAGTTCCTGTGAAGACAGAGAGACACACAGAAGATGGCCTTGTGAAGATGAGGACAGATTTGTAGTGATGTGTCTGCGAGCCAAGGCAGCCACTTGAGCCTAGAAGAATGGCATGGGGCAGATCTCCCTCTGAGCCTCCAGAAGGCACCAATCCTGGAGACACTTTGATTTCAGACCTGTAGCCTCCAGAACTGTGAAAAATAAACTTCTGTCGTTTTGAGCCATCCACTTTGTAGCATTTTGTTAAAGCAGCCTTAGGAAAGTAATCGGACTCCTAAGGAAGATGCCATTAAACAGCTGGCTTCTGAGGAGAGGCAGATAGATGGATAGAGGACAGAAGGGGTGATGAGTAAATTCTAGACAAAAAGTACAGTGAAGAAACACAAAGAGCAAAACATTTCCAGAATATAGGTGGGGCGTGAGAAGTGTGGACTCCTGTAACACACGGTTCACATGGATGACGAGCGAACGCTGTCTGAGTAAACAGGACGGGCCGTTCTATCTGTAGACACCACACAAAGGGACACATCCGAAGCCTCCAGTCCTGGCTGGGGCCTTTACTACTTCAGTGCTATCTGCATATTTCTGTACCTGATTTATCTTCCATTCCTTCTCATGTTGCTTGCTATTTTCTGCTGAAAAATATTTTCACTTTATGTCGGTGTTGCCAGCCTGTATGTTTTATTGATGTTCTCACGGTGGTGTGCTAGTGAATTAATTCTGCCTTCAAGGAAGACACAGAGCACAATTACTTCTTGCGTTCTCCATGACAGAACTGCATTGGCCTTTGGGCCTGTTACACCGGAGCGTCTGTAACAGGAGTGAATGCCACTCCTTAGGGATATCTGTGAGGGCAATTCTGGACTTTTTAATTGATTTATTAGCATGCCTGGTTCTAAAAAATATGGAATAAGAAGTACAATGGAAAAATCTAGAAACAGTGCTCTGAATTTTCTCATGGGGTGGAATACATTTATTTTGGAGGTCGTGGATTTCAATTAGTTAGAAATGTTAACACCTTGGAGTTGGTTTTCTTTTTTCTTTTTTAAAGTAACATTTAAAAAAAGTGGGGAACGAACCCTCATGGCGCACAGAGGGAGCATAAGGGTGTTGCTCACCTTGCCCTTGGCTCTGCTCCGCTTTCTGAGCAAGTCGGGTCTGCCCCACTAGAGCCCAGGTTCTGGGAGGGCGGGGGTGGGGGCTGTCCTTGTCCCATGGTGTTCCTCCCAGTGCCTGGAGCACGAGGTGCTTGGATGACCAGGAAGCAGTGTGGCCAGCAGACAGATCACGGACGTAGGCGCTGGACAAGTCCTCGAGTCCTGCCTCGGGCACTCGTCAACAGTGTCGCTCGACACCCTAAAACAACCATTGTTTTTACTGTTGTGTGGCATTAGGAGGTAATATAAGGTGCCAGCATAGGCTGAGGCTCAGTAAAGTTCCCCTCCTTTTCCTGTCTTACCAGTAAGTCCCCCCACTGCTAAGATTTCCCTATACATTTTGAGGCCATACAAGTTTTCACACTGAAAATATGTAGCCCCAAACGTCCATTATGCGATGTCCATTAGTTCCCCGAGTTTCTATCTTCGAACTTCATTCGTTCATTCCTAATGAGAACTGGAATCCAAGTTTCAAATCTTTTCATTGCTGGTGGGCTTGCTCACGTGGCATTCTTTGCTTGGGAAACAACTGGCCGAGGGATGGCAATTGGGAAGGCGAGGTGAAGAAACTGAGAGAAGAGACCTTGGATCTCATTGAAGATGATTGGCAGTCACGAGTGAAGGAGACTCGGTATTTTAAAAGAAGTGAGCGATGTGTTATTTGAATAGAAGGTGAGTTCATTAGAGGCAGTTGCATTTAGACATTCGATCCCATTTCCTCTGACCATGAGAGGTTCTTGCCAGAGAGAATATTTAGAGCAGTCTCTTTATGCAGATATTAAAAAAATACTTCCTAATTCCTACCCCAAGTATCTCAGTTGAGGAGTGATTAGTTGAGAGCATATTTCCTAGTACCAGCTCCTGGGCCAACCCTCTGGATTCTCTCTCTCTGTCTCTCTGTCTCTTTGTCTCTCTGTCTCTCTGTCTCTCTGTCTCTCTGTCTCTCTCTGTCTCTCTCTCTCTCTCTTTCTCCCCCCACACCCCTGCCTCCCTCTCTTTCCATGTTTAGGGAGTATGGTTTACTTGTTAAGCTGAAGCTTACTAGGAAGGTAAATTATGTAGGTTTAAAACCTGGTCTGATTAGGCAAATTCTTTAACCTTTCCTGGACTCAGTAAAATGAGGCGCATGCTTACATATAGCGCTGCTATGAAGATGAGCAAAATAGTCACGTAAAATAACCAGAATTGAAGCCAGTGGAGAATAAGAACTGTTATCATTTGAGGAATTTTAAGTCCACTTACACCCCCATTGGCGATGTGTTGTAAATTCTTTAATCTTGGTTGCAAGATCTCTTATCTTTTTAGGAGCAATGTTGTAGGTCTCCTGGCTGCTGTGCTGACCGGGAGCTCTGTGGTTCCTATTATAACCATATGCTGTCTTTTAAATACCCAATGGCTTGGGTCCACATATATTTGCTCTAATCCAGCCACATCAGAGGACTCAGAGAGAAGACTTTTTTCTCCCATTAAAAATATTTATCTAGCATTCACTATGCACCAGACAGTTCTGGGTATTGGAACATTGTGTGAATGATGATTATGTCCTCTATAATGGTATTGCACACTGAGGTACAAAACCAGCCAGGACCTGCACTAGCCGTACCTGTGTAGAGTGGAGTTTCACTCACATTATAGATTTAGACAGAGAGCATTTTATATTTCCATCCCCTACTATGGAAATGGCCTGTGAGATGTGATAAAAAAATGTTTCAATTTCCTTCTCTCATCCTCTAGCAATACATTTCACCTTTTCAAGGAGGCAAAAAGAGTAATACTTAGCCTATCTAAGGCAGATAATAAACATTCATGAAATTACATTGTATTCGCAAGAGTTCATATATTTTTTTGGATTAAATTGATAAAATATGTATAATTACTTATCCTGAGAAGTAACACAGGCTGAAATATATAAACATGGTCAAGAAAAAAACACAGATGAAAAATATACAATGTCTGATTATGGGGGAATTTAGAAGTGCTGAGGATCACCCAATGTGGCAGGCTAAATAATGGCGCCCAAAGATAGGTCCACGTTCTAATTGCCATATGGAAAGAAGTTTTTGCAGATGGTACTATGTGAAGGATTTTGAGATGAGAAGGTTATCCTGAATTAACTGGGTGGGTCCAAAAAGCAATCACATGTATCCTTTTAACAGGGAGGCAAAGAGAAATCTGACCACACAGAAGAGAAATCTGACCACACTGAAGATGAAGCAGAGAGAGATTCGAAGATGCTAGCCTTGAAGACTGGAGTGACATGGCCACAAGTCTAGGATTGCTGACAGTTGCCAGAAGATGGAAGAGCCAAGGAGTGATTTTTCTCTAGAGCCTCCAGAGGGAGTGTTGGCCCTGCTAACACCTTGATTTCGACACAGTGATACTATTTTGGATTTCTGGCCTGTAGAACTGTGAGAAAATGCATTTCTGTTGTTTTGAGCCAGTTTGTGGTAATTTCTTACAGCAGTCACAGGAAACTAGTATACCCAGTCACTTTAGATTGACAGGGAGAACCCTGACTACTCTGTCAGCCACCTCTTAGCATGATGCTATCTTTTATATCTATCTTACGGTTCCCCATGTCACTTCCAACTTAATGTTCCTTTCTTTTCCTTTGCATTATATCGAATGCTAGATGGAATATAGCTTTTATTTGTGTATCAGTGTTTTGATTGTGGATGGAACGGTGGCGTCTTCCTCTTTTCTTGCAGATGCTACAGATGATTTCAATGTGTGGACCATGTTTTGAGGTATTGATCTAGGTAAGGGATGGAAAAGTCTGATACTTGCTCTGACCTACAGCAGAGTACGTTATCTTAGTGACACGCACAGGACTATCTCCAAAATCCAGGATCTCATTCCTTTGAATAGCAGAAGAAATAAGCAAACTCATGACGTCTGATTTTTTTCTTAGGTTCTGTGCTGACCCTGCTAATTTTTAAAGCCTTAATAACATGTACTGATGAGGTATCTTCATTTGTTCACTATACCTGACTAGGTGATTAGCTACAGCATCATCCCTTTGCAATAAGGTTATATGTTGATACATGTTTTCTTAAGATTAAAAACCCTAGTTACATAAATGGACTTGTGTGCACCTTCATAAGTTTCCAAGATCCACCTGCATCTAACCTAGTGTTTATTCAGGTTAGGGGGCATCCTTTCCACGGAGGCCTAGTATTGCCCATCACATTTAGATTCTTCCTGATTTCTGCCTCAGGGCATAACTTTATCTTCAAGTGCTCAACAGACACCTCCAATTCAACCCAGTTCGTCTTCATGAGAGTACACTGATTCACACTGATTCATTTGCATCCAAGTCGTCTATTTACCTCCTTGTTTGTAAATAATAAGTTCTGATAAAGATGAACTGGAACTTTAACCAATCATTTGAGAGGATCTATGGGAGCAGCTACAGCTTACGGAAGATCTCACATTCTAGGTAATGGCGAGGACCCTATAATAAAGCTTTATGATTCTAACCTCCCCTTTTCTTAACTTCCTTTTCCCTTATCAATACTCCGTCCATCTCGGCATGCAGGCTGGCGTGGGCCTGAGGCTTGCCCTGTCCGCGTGCGCTGGGTTGCAACCCTTCCTTTTCCCCAAATAAACCCTTTTCTGTGAGGAAACGGCCAGTCGATATTTTTCAGTGGACAGTTCCGTAAGGACAACACCGAGGATGGTGCTAGGCATGTGGCCGGCAATACACACTCGTGTGTAATGAACGAGCAAACCACCCCCGCTGCACGTGCCCTTCTGGAGTTTGATTTTTTTGGGGGGTGAGACAACATGGGTCCTCTAGAGAAGAGCGACGAAGCGGGGGGGGGGGGGCCGGGGGCCGACGGTGCTCCGCGATGAACCCATTTTCCTGTCCCAGGCGGTGGCTTCTTGGGACAACTTTCAGCGGCACAGACTCCCGACCCCTCCGTGCGGTCGGGCCGGACGCGGCGGGCCGAGTGTCGCTTCGGGGGCGCCCCGCGCGGGCTCCGCGGCGTCCCCGCGAGAGCCGGGCCCCGGGTCGTCGCGGCGCGGGCGGCTGGACCCTCCGCGACGGCGCGGCCGGCGCCGCCCGACGTCACTTCCGACCGGAGCCAAGATGGCGGCGGCGCGGCCGCGGGCGCCGGGGCGGGCGGAGCGGCGGCGGCTCTCGGCGCTCTGAAGCTCGGGGGCGACGGGCGCAGGTAAGAGACAGCCGGGGCGGGCGGCCTCCGGGACGGCGGCGGCGGGGTGGCTCCGGGACGCCGGTCCTTGCCCACGAGGAGCGCGGCGGCGGCGGCGACTCGCCGGGGACCCGGGCGCGCAGGGCCGGGCAGGCGGACGCGCCCCCTCCGAAGTCCCGGTGTCCTGGGCCGGCGGGGGGCCCCGGAACGAGACGCGGCCCTCCGGCGGCCCGGGGGCCCGCCCTGCGGTGCCCGAGCAGCCCGGCGCGGCCCCGGGGCCCGCCGCGGTGAACTTGCGGGGTCCGCTTTGTCGCCGTTGGTTTGCCGCGCGCCCCGCGCGGGGGACGCGTGACGGCTGCGCTGCGGCTGCCGGGCCACCGCGACCCGCCGTCCCCGGACTGCGGCGGCTCCCGCGGGGTCCCGGGGCCATTCCAGGGTCAGGTCGTTCGGAATCTTTTGTGTTCAGACCGAACGTGTCTTCCACACTCGCCCCCTTAATTTGTGTCCTGCGTCTTTGTGTTTCCTAAGTAGTTTTTGTGCGGTTCCAACCGGGAAATCGTCGCCCTCGGTGTTCCTGCCACAGACCCACCGGTGTTTTCTGTTTTTAACAGACGTGCAGTTACAGATTATTTTGTTACTAAAGAAATTCACGAACCAGTTTTTGATGGTGGCAAGTGAGACACGAAGTAGCCCTAAACAGGTCAGTGTTTATCCCCAGACCTCCATGGTTCCTTGCGACCCACTCGGGGACCACCGAATCACTGACCCACGACTGGCCACCTTGTGTCGGGCGGTGACCTGCGGGAACGATACTGCGTTTCAGCGGGAAGCCCACATTCCCTTCACTGCGCAGATGTAATTTCCTCCAGAGAGAAGATTCACGCTGGCCCCTCATTTTTCATTCAGTGTTGTATGGAGGTTCTGGTTTAATTACAGAAGTGGAACACTTTTCAGTGAATCCCACTAGGTCCTTAGACCCCCTTAATCAGACACTCAATCGGTAGTACCCAGAATGCGACTAAAATATGTCTTTAAAGTTTTGTTTACTACAGGTTTATTGTTAAAAGGAAGCACAGCGTTTCACAGCAAAGAGGAACCTTTCAATGATTCTCTTACCTATGATACGAGACTTCATATCAGTTGGATCCCTTGGTCCAAGTATTGGGAAAATGGAGGCCTTAAAATTTTTTAAACATGTTATGAAATTTGCTGTACAAATATTGAGGAGGAAGTGAGACACATTATCATATGTTCTTCTTCAGCAGGGTTCTGTTTTTGAAATGGCATGCAGCCGCCCTGTTCTCTAGAAGCTTCCTTACAGACACTTTCTTGACCACATTCTTTGATGTATAGAATCTTAGGGTAGCCTCTGAGAGGACATTTAAAGATCATCTTAGTAAAACCTCTCATTTCAAGCTGTGGAAACTGAGATTGAAATTCACAGTGGGACTAACATTTGTTCACAGCTTCTGGTATTCCAGAGCTTCTTACAAATCTTTTTTTGGTTTGATTTTAATAGTACATTTGAAGTGCTTAGAAAAGTGCCAGGCACATAATAATAACGCTCAGTAAAGGTTCGCTTTTTTTGATTCAGAGGGTGGTTTCTTTAATTGAAAAGTTGGCATATTCAGATATTTTTTCTCATTTGGTGGACAATTCCTGAAACAATACATTTTAAATTTGTAACAGTGCATTAGTTTTGTAAGTACATAACGTTGCAAAAGATTTTCACTATGGGACAATTAGAAAACAGAAAAGCACAAAGAAGGAATAGAAATCGACCATAACCTTCTCACTGCTCAGATAACCACTGTGATTTGGCAGAACTCCTTCTCGTGTCTCTTGTGTGCATGTATTTCTTATGTATTCATTCACTTCTGTATATTTATATTTTAATCAGGATTGATATCATATTGTGTACATTGTTTGTAACCTGTCTTCTCTTACGATGTAACCTGTCTTCTCTTACAATATTGTGAGCATATATCCATGCCATTAAAATTTCTTCGATATGATTTTAATGGCTATGTTATATGTGAGTGGGCCATAATTTTTATCAGTTCCGTGTCGATCAGTAAGGTTTCTATAGCCTGAGATTTTCTTTTCGTTAAGATTTGTTTAAAAGGTTCTTCTATTGTGAATTTTAAAGTTCTGTAATCTTTTTAAGATACATGGGAATGTAACTATGCATTTTCCCTGCCGATGCAGTTACGAGAAGCAGCACTCAGTTTCAGCTCCCTTTTCTTCACTTCTCCCTCAGCTGGATCTGTGCATTGCTTACATATATCTGCACCATGTTCTTTTGATGATTATTTTAGTTAGAGGTTTTATTTATTCATGGCACTGTTTCTTTAAGCCGCTGATCTCTTTTCAAGTTCCAGATCTGATTTACAAACCTTTTAAGTCCTGTTAAATCACAGACTTTCCGGGATGGAAAGCACCTTAGGTTATTTACTATTTTCATGTCTTCTGACTTGCTTTATATGTTATTTTTAATATTCATGCAGGGAAAAAAAATAAAAAAGCCTGGGCTGCCACTTGAAAACAGCATAGTGAGGAGCGAAAAGGGAGTAGATAGGCAGTGGGGGGAACTGTGAAGCTTGCATGGCGGTACAGGGGGTTTCTGGGTGATGGGGACATGGCCGCTGGTGTTGCTGGCACAGACCCAGTGTCCTGTGGATTGCCCGGTGCCCTCAGCTGTTTGGTTAGAGGTCTGGGGTAGTGTCCTGGCTCTCTCTTTTTGAAGTGAGAGGTTTATAGTTAGAGAAGCTATGTACTCCATTACTGAAAGTAATACTTTCTGAGAAAGCAGGGTTTCTTAACATCGGCACTGTTGACATTTGGGTCTGGGTAGTTCCGTTTTGGGCGCTGTCCTGTACCCAGGATGCTGCTGTTTGTTTAGCAGCATCCCTGGACTGTACCCATGAGATGCCAGTAGCACCTCCCTTGAGTCAGGACAAGTGATGATGTCTCCAGACATTGCCAGATGTCCCTTTGTGTGTGTGTGTGTGTGGGGGGGGGATAAAATCACTCTAGTTCTCAACTGCTGCATCAAAAGAAGGCTCATCTGACTGTATGGTTGAATCATTGAAACAATTTATGGAATTTCTTAAGTCAAAAACTTAAGAATAGACTGGTTTACATGAAGTCCATCTTGAAGCTGGGGAAAGTTCCTTCCTGCTTTGGTTTTATAATTTTATTGGTCACTTACAGCAGTTCTGCTTTGGTGTCCCTTATGTGGCAAGGGATGAAGCAATGCAGGGTAGCCTAGGGACTGAAGATGTTTTCGTGACACAGGGTCAGCATCCCAAGTGTGCAGGTTATATTATGAAATTTAAGTGCATAGAGTCGATGCACGGTGAATCATTTAAGCTTGTGGTGTAGTATGCTGAATAGCACAGAAACAACTGTCTTTTCTCCTAGAAAAGGAGTCTATTGGAGCACTCCCTTGAAGACTGATCGTAGAAGGCAAACTAGTTTTTCTAATAAAAATCTCTCTCTCTCTCTCTCTTTTAAAAACCAGTTCACAATTAGGCACCAAAAGTGATGACTTTCTCTTGAAGAGATAAGGCTTACTTATGAAGTGCTGGTGTAACTCTAGCTTACTGTTTTATAATGTAAAGATAGCTTATTGAGCTTCATGACAAACATGCATCACTAATGCCCCTTTTCCTGGGTGAAAAAAGTATAAATTGTTATATCTTTTTTTTTTGTAAATCTTAAAAGTATAGATAGTTCAGATTGAATTTTAATATGGCATAAGTACTCTTTAAAAAACAACTTACTGATAAATGAAACAAGGAAAGGGGTGTGCTGTTGGATCATTTGGTCATGGGGGTAGCTTTCCGAAGTATAGAATATATATCTGCATAATTTCACTGGAAGGAATGTATTCATCATTTAAATTTTTTTTTTTTTTAAAAGAGAATGCCTTTCATTCCCCACACCCACATCCCTGACATGTGAATTAAAGTTATTGTAAGAAGTAAATCTGATTCATTGGGGGTGAAATATACTTGTAATGTTTTTCTCAGTACTGTATAGTATTTATTCTTAAGAGTCTTGGTTCACGTCATGCTGATACTGTGTTTTCATTTATTAGTCCTTTGGAACATGCAATTAAGGAGGTTTCACTACATACTTATATGTTTGCCAGCCATTTTGGTGAAAAGAGCATTTTGTAGCTCTTGCAGTAAATCATACGATAGGCTTTGCTTTGGAAGAGCCCAATCATTTCTTGGCGCAGGGTGCTTGGAATGTAGGAAGCGAAGAGCAACTGTTAGTTTGATCACAGTGGGCAGCCTGTCTGGGAACCGGTAAAGCCTATGGATTTTACATGTGCTTCTGAGTAGTTCCACTAAGACTACATTAAACTCTGGTGGAGGAATTCTGTGGCATTTTCAAATAGTTTAAATGAAGCCATCAGAATCTGAGAAGAATTTTGAGATTCAGCAGACATTTCTACACTTCATTCAGTATGAATCCTGTGCATAACCAAAGACCTTAAAAGACAATATAAATTAAATGTAATTTGGAGTATGAGTATAAAAATGACATTCTGATGTTTCTCAGTTTGTGAATTTTATTTTAGGGACTTTGCCATAACTCTGAAAGACCTAGTTTTAAAGTCCATCTGAAAGCAGGAGTTTTTAAAAGGAGGACTCTTGGGATGAATTTAGATTTTTAATGGTGAAGCTCTGTCACCACTTGTTGGAGGTCGCGGAGCGGGTCTGTTCACCTGTTTATGGAGAGATGTGCTGTATGAATCCGCTGGTGATTCTGCTGAGCCTGACCTGAATGTATGAATAGGCTGTCACAGATCAGGGTGGGGGTAGGTCAGTGATCTCTGTGCCTCTTCCTGTTCATCAAGTGCGGATGGCGATCACTTCTTTACTTCACTGAGAAGTTTTGAGAAGAATAGACAAAGAATATGCAGTGATTTGGGATCCTTTAGATTTTTCAAAAACATTAATAGCATTTTTCTTCGATATTTCTCATAATAGGTATTGAGGGATAACGTGGCACAGTTATTGTTCAGAGACCCTTCCAGGTCATCTCTGGGTTCTTAAGTTTTTTGGCCTTCCCCCTCCTGCCCCTGCTGAACATGGCGGAGGGCGTGACTTTTTTTCTAGTCCCTTCCATGCCTTTTCCAAAGCCAAATCCTTTATCTTCTACTCTTCTCTCTGGCTATTTCTTCCCTTGGCGATTTCCTCCATCCCTAGGCACCCTCTTGAGGCCGAAGACCTCTAAATTTCCATCCCCAGCCTTGAGGGCAGTCTGTGCTCTGGGACCTTTTTCCCTCTTTGACAGGAGCAGCTTTCCATGTGGATGTCTGACCTCCCCTCCACGTCTCTGAAATGGACTTCACCACCTTCCACTTAAATACCATCCCTACTTCTGGCTGCTCTACCTTTAACATATTTTCATTCTTCCAGTCAGTCACATTCCATGTGTTGGGCTCATCTTCACCATCTCCTTTTACCTCCTGCTCAGTTAGTAAACACATTCTGGCCATTCTTCCTCTGCAGTGCTGATCATATTTTTGTTTCCTTTGAGACATCATCTGTGGTTCAAACCCTTATTGCTGTGATTGTAGATTCTGAACTGGCTTGTCCAGCTCCAGTCTTTCTGGTTGCCCCCTCGCCACCTACGTCCTCATTCTTTCCTGTCAATTTAACCTTCCTAAACTGTTAGACATTGCTTTGTTTGTGTGGCTCTATCAGTATGAAACTCCTTGGGGCTCCATGTCGCTCATCCCAGGCACCTGCCTGATGGGCAGTCACGAAACCAGGTCTTGCCCTGGCCTTCCGCCCTGCGTGTGTTCGTGGGCTGCTCCTTGAACTCCTCTTCCGTCTTTCTCTAAAGGCCTAATGGGCTTCTAGAGTGAGTGTAAGGGAGGACGGGTGGGGTAATAACTCCCCATACAACATCTCCTACCCACGGGGTCAAGCTCACATTTTTAACCTGGAACTTAACCCTTTCCTTAGGACTGGCCAACTAGTCTCTACTGCTCTACATAGACCCTCACTTGAGTCACACTGGTTTGCCACAGCCAGTAACCAAGAGAGGCTATCATTCTTTTTATCGTAAATGGGGAGGTGTTTGTCTTCACCTTGAAACAAGAACTACAAATAATTTATTTTGAGGAAACATACTTTCCATTAAAAAATAAAAACTCGTGTATGTACGAGAGCTTCTTAACTGTAGAGAAATACACCAGCATCACTGTGCAAACAGAAAGCATTGCTATTTTTAAGTGCGTTTGAGAACAGAAGTAGTGACATATTTAGAAGGTAGACTCCAAAGCTCAGATTTTATTTGAGGGGGAACAGTTGCTCCCTACGAAAATAGCCAATACCTTAATAAACTTGGGAGAAGTCCTATAGAATCTTGAAGTGATGTACGTGCTTGGCACCTTAGCCAAATATAGAGAGTTGTCACTTTGTCTGGTACAACTTCCGATTTTGCATTGCGTTGTTCACTTAGGAATTCAAGAAGCCGCCTTATTGTTTATATGTAGGTTTGTGCAACATGAGTTTTCCTATGTATTTGATTGTGTAGGAAAAGCCCAGAAAGCTATGAGCAGCCACTTGTAAGGTGGCTATATTAATGGTTAGACAGTCTTTATGTGAGGAAATGAATACCCGAATGTCAGGACCGTGTGTGATGTTGCTGAAGCTTTTGTCCCTTTTTCGGGAAATTCAGAAGTATTTTGCAGAGTTCCCGAAAGTCTCTCAATTTTTAATGTTTAATCACAACCGTAACATCTTTATTGGCAATTCCAGTGGAAAAGCAATATCTCAAAGGGTTAACTGAGAATTTATTTTATTTGGGGAATTCTGAAGTGTGTCATCTTGCTTTATAAATTTTGTGTTTGAGTTGAAAGCTAGGCATTTAAGTGTTAGGAAAGAATCAACTTAATTTTCCTTTTCTAATGATTTGAAATTTTTATACACCTAACATAGGGAAGTGTTAGAAAAGTATTGTTTTATAGGAAGTTCTTTGATTTTAATGCAATTTTGCAGAATATACAGTTAACAGTTGGATAAATTGTACTTTTCCTAGGAGAAATGGGATTTGTAAAAATAATCCTGAATCTGTAGCACAGTTCTCATCAGAGAGCAAGGAAAACATTTGTATTCTTAACCACCCACCTTTTCGTGTGGACTTTTACATCTATATTTTTTGCCAAATTAATCTTGAAAATAAGGAAAGGAAATTAACTTTTTAATTCAAGAGTATTTTGATCAGATGGAGTTATTTCATCCAGGAAAATTGACAATGTTTTTTTTTTGTTGTTCTTAGCACCATGGGAATATCTTAATGTTAGTCAGGAAAATTGACAATGTTTTTTTTTTTGTTGTTCTTAGCACCATGGGAATATCTTAATGTTAGTAAGAATAATGTGCTTTAATTTCTGTAGAGAAACTAGGTATTTTTAATTGTGGGGTTAGAAGGAATTATTGTAGAAACCCTATAAACACAACCTGAAATTAGTGATGTAGTAAATTATATGTTCAGTGCAACATAATGACACAGATGTATAAATTTAATCAAAAGAATAAGGGAGAGCATATATTAATAGCTATTGATAACATCAGCCAGGTAAATGATAAATAATCAGCTATTGCTACACATTTATTGCTAAGCTAGCTCTTTATTCATGAATGCTTGGAGCAGTATTTTTTGAAACAATTCCCTTTAATTTTTTCCCCCCCAAGTACGGGAGAGATTCTAGGGGAGGAAAAACCCCTAGAATGCTGCAGTGTAAATTTAGATTTTTAGTATTTGCCTAGCATATCAATAGGTTTCTTATTTAACATTTTACCATGGTGTTCAACTTACACATTTCAACAAAAGCTCTGATCAACCTCAGTTTTTCATTGGAGCTCTGCAGCTCTAAAGCCATTCATAACAGCGGACCCTCTGTTTTTCCCAGTATTAACATGGAAACTGTCTGCATCAAATTCTCCCACCTTGAGTAAAGCCGCTAAACTCTGCTTCCTTATTTAGGTGTGTGTCAGGAAGGATACTCTGCTCTGTGAATTTGGAGAATTGGGCCCCATGGGGTATTTGTCTGTGGTGAGCCTCACTGAGGAAATTGATTGATTGAAATGGGAGGACTTACTGGTTTATTTGTGAGCATTCTCTGCTCTATCTCTCCTATACTTTTTAGGTGGGGAAATTCCTCCCTATGTTATACTCTGTTAAACCATTGCCTTTTTGCCTAGAGTTTGAGATTGTTCTAGAGGGCAAGAGACACGAGCAACCAGTTTGCAGCAGTGAGTTCACACCCTCTGATTCATCAACTTATTATGAAATCTTTGTTGTATTTTCTGTCTGTCTCTTTACGCGTACACACACAAACGCGCATACATTCACACACACATGTGTGATCTCTTTAGTCTTAAAATGATAAACATCAGATTTGATTGTTTGCTTTAGCTTATTCAATGTGGTAATATAGTCTGTCTTTTAAAAGGAAAGCTGGGGCTATATTTTTTAGTGTGAAACTAGATATTCTATATGATTACTGAAATTGTGTTCGTTACTTTCGAAAAGGAAAATGAATGATTTTTTTATTTAGCAAGTTCCTGGGCAGATTCAATATTTATGAATTATATGCTTTTGCTTAATCCAACGAGTAGGTGCTGTTTTTATACTGATATCTAGAATTTATAGGTTGTAATTTGGTGATTCTGTTCTTCTGTTAGGAATTATGTGAGTGGTAGTTTTTTTTTTTTTTTTTTTAATAATCCCATTAGCTGTGTTCATAAATTAATAGAAACTGCTTTTGAGAAATTGGCATAGTTCAGATTTTTTTCTTAGACTTTTGAGATAATTCCTCTAGAAGTTTCTGGATTGCAAGAATCTTTTGGTCAGAGTAAGTTCAGTGTTAAACACTGTAAATCTACTTCACTACAGTTGTAATCATCTCTATATTTGTCCCAATGCTATTTACCATGAAAGATCTACTTTATGTAGTTTTAGAATATTTCTCTGATGTAGGCCATAAATTTTCCAAGACTCCTTCCACAAAATGGTTTTTTTGATACTTTTTTCTTTTGCATTTAGTCCATGTTTTCAATGCATTTATGATCTTTTATATTTTGACACAACTATGTTAGTTCTCTTATTTCTGTTTTACTGTATTTTTCATAAGTTATTTGTTGCTTTCTGAGTCTGAAAAGTTAGTTCCTTCCAAGTCTTGTGGAATTTTTTTGAAACTTAAGAAAGTAATTATAAAATAATTAATATTAGTGACCTGTAAGTGAATGTTGCAAATTTAATTATTTTGCAAATAGCCCTAGAAGATCTAAACTGATCCAAAAGAATAATCATAAAATAATATCAGTGACTTATAGGCAAATATGCAGGTTAAATCAAATAATTATTTTCCTAATTCTCTCCCTGGCCCTTTTAGACTTAAACTAATCTTAAAGAACCTGCTATTGCTTTTACTTTGCTTTCATATAGTTTTATACTTTTTACAAATCTACAAAGGGCAGACGTGACAATTCAACCTGTTATATGTGTTAATGTTACGTGGTGTTTGTCTTTAGTTTAACCTGCCTTATTGCAGGGGATGGGTGATAGAGATATGGCTGAGGCTGCAGGCTAGTCTGTCCAAGGGCTGGGGTGTCCTGCGTATCTCTCTATTTTCTGGTCTCTGGTTCTTCATATCAGATAACAGCAGCTTAACGGTTTTTGAGGTTGTCTTTACACTCTCGGGCCAATATTTAATTAAGGACCCTGATAATTTTATTGTTGATGTAGTCATACTGATCATGTATAATCAAATCATCTTTATGATATTATTTGTAGGGATGATTTGTCTTAGAATTTGGAAGCAATGTTGTGAAAAGTTAAGTGCATCTCAGATATGTAAAATCGAGATCAAGCTCTCAGTTTTCTAGGAGGATATGCTGTTAGTAAAGAATAGTTGGTGATACAGATTTACATGCTCTGTATTCGTGTACCTGTCTAATGTACTTTATCTGATAAACGTCAACAAGGTGGAATAGGAGGGATATGTAGAACTATTCAAGAAGGTTTGATCAGTCATAGAAATCCAAAAGGGAAACTAAGGCATAAGCCAGGGTCAGAACAGTCCTAGAGATTTTAAGATTTTCAGTATTAACCTTCGGAAAATGAGAGGCGCTTAATGTTTTTAAAAAAAGTTAGGTAGAATTAAGTTTCAGTGATGTGTATGGAAAGATTCCTCTCTGTCTCTACAATGATAGGATTGAGAGCTCAAGTTCTCACCTTTGACCTTGAGGTGTCTGTATTAGTTCATTGGGTATGTAAAAACAGTGCAGTTGAAGTCCACACTGAATGTGAAAGTTACGTAGGATCGCCATGACACTCCCACTGGGGTTTGGAAGTACTGGAGGAATTTTAATAAGGAAGTTACTTCAATAACTACATTTAGGGTCTACAGTTCAGAGGTTCTCAACTGGGAGGATATTGGGGATGTGTGTAGGTATTTTTGCTTGTCACAATGTACTAAGACACTACTGGCATTGATTGCACCAGGGCAGTGCTAAATGGCCTTAAAAGAGGGGACAATCCCTCCCAAGGTAGAGTTGCCTAGCCTGAAACGCAGTGGGCCTTTGTTGAAAGACACTGCCGAAGTCTCAGTTCTTTCATTGTAACATCCCTTGTTTTTGTATAGTTTAATAAAGAATTTAACTTATTAAAAAATATCATTTGAGACGTCAGTGTTGATTTGCATTGCTTTTGGTATCATAAAATAGTTTATATGTATAATTTTACAATGTTGTGCGTCAAGAAGGAGAAAGAAAAAAATGAGGATCTGATTTTTAGCCATTAGAGTTAGAAGTAATTGACAGGATGGTCCCAAGCAGGCAGGTATATAGTGGACTCTTAAAAAAAAAGGTGTTAAGATCCTTCTTTTCCGTGGAAAGAAGTGATGAATGCACTTCTGTTTAACAAAGAGGGAACAGACGTTGTAGAAAGTCAGAGAAGATTGTTAATCGTGTAACAATCTGAATTATAACTTTTTTATTTAGAAAAAGTCAAGATTCATTGAAATAATGAATGGAAGAATAAAATGTTTTCAGTACACTTGGCTCTCTGCATCCATGGGTTTCCCACATCTGCACCTGCGATTCAACAGCCATAGATACAAGAGATTAAAATAAAAGTTAGGACACGTACTGTGTAGTTAGGTTGCGGCTGACGTGTATTATGTAGTTAGGCTTACGATGACTGCGTCTGTGCTGAACATTTACAGACCTGTTTTTCTTGTCATTATTCCCTAAACAATACAGGATAACAATTATTTATATAACGTTTGCATTGCATTAAGTATTATAATTAATCTAAGGATTTAAAGGATAAGGAGGGATGTGTGTAGGTTATATGTGACTACACCATTTTACGTAAGGACTTGAGCATCCATGGATTTGGTTTCTGTGGGGATTGTGTGGGGGGCGGGTGTCCTGGAACCAATCCCTTGGGAATACAGGGGGATGACTATGCTTTAATATTTTTGACGTCAGGTTTCAGATGTCAGGGTATCTCAATTGTATGAATTGTGCCTGTAAGCTAGCAGCCACACTGGGAAGGAAAAGGGAGGGAGAAAAGTGTTAAATAAGAGGAAAAAACAAACGAAAAGCACATGGGAAGAAGGCAGCATCTCAGAAAATGGCAGCTCCATCCTTCCATGTCCTTGGGATAAAAACCTTGGTGTCATCCCTGACTTCCTCTCATTATTTCATACCTAGCATCTAATATGGTCCCAAATCTTGGGGCTCTATTTTTAAAATATATCCAGGATCCAGTTACTTCTCATATCTCTTCTACCTGGGGCAAGCCACCATCATCTCTTGCAGAGATTGGGGACTTAGCCTCCTAAGACATCCGCTTACCTCCACTCTGCTCCTTTACTGTCTCCTTTTAAACCTAAGTCACATAAGGTCACTTCTGCCACCTTCAGCCTCCCAGTGGTTTTCTGTCTCTGGATGCAAAAACTATAGATATTCTGGTGAACAGTGCTTACCTTGCAAAGCCCATATATATTAACTTGAATATTTGTAAGGATGACTTGTCCTAGAATTTGGAAGCGATATCTTGAGAACTACATGTATATTATTAAATCCTCAGATTTATAAAATCAAGATCAAGCTCTTATTTTTCTTAATATCTTAATTTTCTTAATTTGTTAATCTGCCTCCCCCAATTCCTGCTCCCACGCTAACACCTTTCTGACATGATCTCTTCCCCTTTCCTTCTCACTCTCTGTCTGCCTGCCACACTGGTATCCTTGCCCTTCCTCAGATACCCAGGCGTGCTGCCGTAAAAGGTTTCTTTTCTTACTCCCCGTACCTACTTCCTTTTGATGCTCCTTCCCCATACCTTCCAGGCTT
This sequence comes from Eidolon dupreanum, assembly GCA_028627145.1. Classification (NCBI taxonomy): domain Eukaryota; kingdom Metazoa; phylum Chordata; class Mammalia; order Chiroptera; family Pteropodidae; genus Eidolon; species Eidolon dupreanum. The sequence continues at coordinate 5,219,005 of CM053502.1, forward strand.
ATCGCTCTCCTGACTTTTATGCAGACGTCACTTTCCCAAGGAGGCTTTCTCTGGCCATGCTGTTGGCTAACAGGCAGACAGAGATAAAGACATCTCCAAGGCGCTTTCACTTTCTATGTGCTATACATTTTACTTATTTGTTTATTGTAAGTCTTCTCCCCTAAAGGGTGGGAATCTGCCCACTCACTGCTCAGAAACAGTACTTGACACATAGTAGATGCTCAGGTGGAGGCAAGAGTACGAAGTTGGTGGAATATGGTTAAGCAGCCATAGCAGAAACCAAAATGATGAGACCATGACTGGGTTATGTTAACCCCTGTGAATTTGTGTCTGGTTGGTTGAGGATGCTAGTGCTTGCCTTTGTGAAGATTAACTAACTGAGCTGATTTATGCGAGGGTAGCACAGTGCTTGTGGGTCTTAGGGGGAGCTGCATAAAAGAGAGTTCTGATGCTGCTGCTGCTGATTCTTATGAGAAGAAAACGACAAGCCAAAGGAAATGGTAACGCTTTGCAGCTCTTTCCAAGATCTTTCCTTCAAACATTTGCATTTTACAGCAGGATTTTCTGTTCTGTTCCTCAGAGCTCCCCGTGGCCAGTGTTAGTTAATCCACATACAAAAAGCTCAGTAAGAGGCAGGCAAAGGCCCTGACTTTTTATTCACTCGAGGCCTCACACAAGATCCTCCTAGTGGAAGTGTTTGGCAGTCAGAAGGCATTTGCGGTGGTGGGGTTCAGGTGTGCACACCTTGGGGCCACCAGCCTTGTTGCCGTTTGACACCCAGTTTTACATTTGTAGCTTCATAACGATCTTGAGTTTCATAGAAAAGGATCGCTTATGTTCAATTTAGGATGTATACTAAGGGAAGGACATGTTAAATATATATGAGAAGGAAGCTCAGTATTAAAATAGAAAGGAATGGACTTCATGGATTGACCTCCAGTTACATGAAATTGAATTCGCTGAGTATTTCCTTACGAAGAGTTTATATTGGTCTGGCTAGACTGAGCTCTCTAACAAGATGCAAGTTATGGAATACATTCCCTGTGCTGGTTATGATCGAAAGCTAGTTCAGATGACCCGGCCCTAAATTAAATATAGTGCCTTTGCTAAAGGTAACCAGGTGAGTGTGGTTAAATGGTTCAAGGAAAACTATCCTATTGAATGAATTGGAGTAAAATGTCAAAGTACTATTCTTTGTGACATTTTGTAGTATGAAGACTGTCATAAGTTACACATTCCTTGGTTTATGAACAATTAGATCATAAAGTCACAAGGTGAGCAGTGTCTTGGGAGTCTAGGAAGGAGAGAATTATAAGTTAATGAAAAAATAGGAGAATTATGCTTAATGGTGTGTGTGTGTGTATATACATGCTGAAAACACTTAAAATATTATAGTAGACGTGCTACATATAGTGGCATGATTTTCATTTATTATGAATGACTCCAAATGGCTCCTAGGATCTATGTTACAGAAAGGACTATCTTCACAGATTATTATCTAGAAACAAGTATGTCATAAGCGTGTATAAGAAATGATTTTGTCTTGTTATTTTATTATACTGTGAAATTTTAAAGGAATAATTATAGTTTCTTTGAAATAGCTTTTATTAAAACATTTGCATTTTACTACAGGGTTTTTGTTCTGTTCCTCAAAGAGAATTACCATGAAAATGTTATTAAATTCACCTATCTACTTTAGGAATTTGGAAAACAAGATAATGTAAAGAGGTCTGATTGGGTTTGTTTTCAGCAGTGTTGCTCTAAGTAAAAGGACGATTACATTGCATAATAAGCTGCTCAGCAATGCTTTGTGTTTCTATTAACAACGCTAATTTATTTCTTAGGAATGATGCAATTCCAAAGCAAAAATTTGATGTCATTCTAATGAGTCCGTTTTCAATTATAGAGTATGGTGAAGCCCTGGTAAAGATTAGTAAGAAATCTATTTTGTTTAGATAATAAATCTGTGAAGTAAGCTGTCAGTGTAGATTGAGGTTGATCTGGCATGGAGTTTCTTTATGAATAGCCCTAGGAGCAAACTCTACAGTTCTGTATGTGGTTTTAAATCACTGTAAATGTGTAGGCAGGTACATATTACAATTGTCTGTTTTTCTTTTTAGGGCTCATGTAATCAAAGAAGTTTCTTTGTTGTGTGTATCTTTTCAGAACACAACAGGAATTGAAAATGAATCAGGTGAGTTTAAAAATAAGAATTTATACAAATACATTACTTAGACTTTAGACCAGTTCTTGATTTTTAAAAGGTGGTAACATATACATTCATTCTTCCCAGATTTTCCTTCCTGTTTCTTAATGCCGTTAACGAGTTCTTTGCTTTCACAGTATGCGTTTCGTGGAGTGTGCATTTTTTGGGTGTGGGTTGACACTTCTCTGGGGCCCTGAGTAGAGGGCTCATCTTAGGGACCTTCGTTCAGACTTTTTTTTTTTTTTTACCTCTCCCTTGCCACACTCTAGCGTTTATTTTTAATTTTTGTTTCGAAGCTTATTTAACTTCTATTTTTAATACTTTTTATTTTGTAACTACCCATTGGTTGAAAAGAAAAGGTTGAAAGTAACTTTAGAGATAAACTGATCAAATGGGAAACTTTAAACATTCTGTCCTCAAAAAACCTGTTGATGGAATAGAAACAAGAGGGCAGATATTGAAATCTAAGATATGCTTCTCCTTACAGAAGGGTGTGGGATTACCTGGAGATTAAACAGTTCTGCCATGGATATTTCTATAGCCTCAAGGTGTTCTGTTAAGTAGAACCAGTTATGTGGATTTAATATATTCTAAAGTAGGATTCTTATTTTCTGTTCTTACTACCATTCACTTGCAGTATAGAAATTTATGGGTGTCAGAAACATTCTCTTTTGAAATCTTCATAAACACATTTTTTAAAAAATGCGAAGGACAAAACTTAAGAATGTGAAGTCTATAATTTTTAGTGCTTAGCTTAAAGCTACCAGACTTGAAAATATTTTGAATCCCTCATCAACTGAAACCTTGGACACCTTTTTATCATTTACAGGTGCCTCTAATCGAGATCACAAGGCCACTTTTATTAGGTGGCCAAGTTTAATAAATTCAGTCCTGTGTTGCATTGAGATGTGAAATTTTTGGAATGGATTCTTTGATTTCTTTTCATTACTTCTTTATCAAAAATATGTTTATTTTAACGCAGAGGACCATATGTCATAAAAAAATGAATCTGGTGAACACATGGAGCACATGGTTTCTATTTTAAAACTTGCAGATTTACTGACATGCTTTTGAAGGCAAATTATTTTTTGAAATGATAAAATGGGGGAGGGAAAAGAGAACAATGAATTTTCATCGTCATTGCCCATCAAAGCCGTGTAAAGATATTTGTCACAGATTTCATTTATTTTCCTATTTTAAGACTGATTCTTAATGTGAACCCAAAGGAACTTGGTTTTCCACTGCCTAAGAACTGTCGTTGGAACTGTCGATTTTGGATCAGCGTGATCGTGAAGGCTTCCAGAGCTGAATATGGATATTGACATTGCTGTTGTTACGTCAGTGTTTAGCAGTCATTTATTGCAGTGGCTACAGCTTTAACCTTAGGCTTAATAATGCTTTAATTCTTATACTGTATTAGGCTAGTAGTATTTTATTTTCAATGTACTTAGACCTGTTTGCCACCTCACACTTTCGCTTTAATATTTTATTTACATCAGACAAACTCGTGTTTAAAGAAAGTCCACATGCCATTCAGAAGAGTTGTGACCATTTTCTTTTTTTGGCTCTTTTACAATTTCATTTTGCTTTTGACATGTTTTAATATCAGATCTGCAGAGGACTGCCTTTGATGCCAAATGCCAAGTATCAATGGAAAAGTGTCCTCTTATGTTTTTAATGGTTAGCACATTTCTGATTTGGGTATAATTTAAATGATCTGGTACTAACAAAACTTTTATTTGTATTATAAAAATTGTCTACTTTTTATGAGTAAAATTTTCAGCATCGTTACTTACATTTTCATTAATTGAGGAATAGTAGTTGCATGATATTTAATCTTGATTATTATGTCGTGACATAAAATCTATGAGTGTTTTTCAATAGTTGTCCCAGTAATTTTAAAAAATTAATCATTTCAGGGTGTTTTATGTTTTTTCTCATTTTTATTCTTCTTGTTTGCACCCAGTGAAAATGAGCAATAAATGCTTGAAAAACTTCAAAATAATTACACAGACTTCAGAGTTTTAATTAAAATCCTGATGGAGAGTTTAGGATTAGATTTTTCCCTCTAGGGACTGATCAATACTGCCTTGATGAATTTTAGCTGTCAGATCTGTCTCATGATGGGTGTGGTCTCTACAGCAATAGCACAGAATTATTCATTCATGTATACCTGACAGTTGAGTTTTAGGGACTAAGGGATCCTAGGAGTGAGCATACCATATTGTTTACAAGCTAGTCCTCCAGAGGAAACGAGAGTCCAAAGCCCAAGGCCTCCTGGTATTTTGAGCCCTGTTAGAGGAGCATCCTGAACTGCTCAGTGGCATCAGTGTCTTTCAGGGCATTCCTGGTGCGGGCGCCAGGCTTTCCCTCTAACCCCAGTCCTGGCCCAGGGAGCCCCCAGACCCACATGTTCTTTGTCCTCCTTTTTCTTCCAGCCTGTTCTCCACTCAGCATTTACCCCTTTCTTACTATCTCTTGTCTTCCGAGGTTAGGGCCCCACTTACTCTGCATGTGAGCCTTTGTTCTTCCAGCCGAGCCCAGGTTGGCAGCCTAAGGGGAGCAGTTGCTCCATTTCCTCCCCTCGCTCTCCATTTTTCTCTTCTCTTCATTTGCAAATCACAAATATTCTGTATAAGAAACTGTTATGCAGTAACATTCCACATTCATCCTAATATTTAACTTTTAAGATGTTGCACTATTCTTTTTTTCCCCTAGATTTACCTAGAAGAATCCAGAACTTTATAAAGGGCTCTCTCGTTGAATAAAGGGTTTAGAATGCCTTATAGCAGTTCCTCAGCGTCCTTTCGTTCAGTGTCCTTTCATTACAATGTTGAGGGGATGCCTGCTATAGGACCTTAATTCTTGTTTCCATCAGTTAACCTCTGGTAAGATTAGTTTTGTTATATGTCATTTTACTTAAGTTGTAGAACCTATTGGTGACATTAAGGAGACTTATACTATACTTCACAGAACATCCAAGGTGAGCAAAGTTCCATAATATGCTCATAGTAGCTTAAAGTATAGAGTTTAATACCACTTCCTTTCTATTGAGTGTTTAAAACAACATGCCAGGCACTTAGGTATTGCAAATACATTTTCTTATTAATTCGGTCTTCGCATCCACTTTATGAAGTATAGGCTTTATAACCATTTTATGGATCAAGGCATTATGGCACGGGTGGCTTAATCCATGATCACTCAAACAGTAAGTGGTAGAGCTGTAATTCATACCCAGGTCTGTCAGATGCCAAAACCCAGGTCTTGGTCACCGTGCTGTACTGCCGTCAGTCAGGATAGGTTGTGTTATGCTGCCCCTAACAAACAGACCGTTCCAAAATCATAGGGGCTTCACATAGCACCCATTTATTTCTTGTTCTCAGCACATATCCAGTGTGGATCTGCTATTGCGATTGCTCAAGAACCAAGGATGATGGTGGCTTTGTCTCAACTCCCATCACGTCTGTTTACATTTCATTGGCCTAAGTTAGTCTGGCCACATCCTGCTTAAAACTTGGGTGGGAGGAGCAGTGTAATCCATGAGGTGCCTGGGAGAAGAGGAGAACTGTAATATTTGGGTACAGCCCCAGCGATTTATTTTCCAACTTTATGAAATATAATTAATATAACGTGTAAGCCTTAGCCTTAATGATATAATAATTAAGTGGCTCGATTACTAATTTACCGACTCACACTTAATTTTTTAAAAAGAATCTTTGTGTAACTCAAAAAATGTGACTAATACTTGAAATTTTCTGTCAGTATAGCAGCTTATGATTTTCAGCATCTCTACATCCTGAGCAGTAATCTATGGTATTTCTAGTAACCAGTAGCAAAGCAGCTTTGCAATTTAGCCTTCTAAATGTGGTTTACAGTTTTATATAGTGAAATAGCAAAGACAGCTTTTAATCACTTGATGCTGCAGATTCAACCCTGAAAATTGAGGTAAGCCATCCACAGTTCCATTATCTTAACTGTTTTGAATGTTCAGTCATTCTCTCATCCATACGGCATAGACTGCATCCCAGTGTGCTGTGGATTCTGCAGTGAACCACACAGGCAGGGGCTCTGCTCTGTAACATGCATACTCATAGACTAGACAGTTAAAAAGTGGGAAGGTGTTTACGGCCATGCTACCCTGAATGAGCCTGATCCCGTCTGATCTGGGAAGCTAGGCAGAGTCAGGCCTGGTTAGTACTTGGATGGGAGACCACCTAGGAAGACCAGGTGCCCTACGTGTAAAAAATAAAAAAAATAAGGGATCGTAAGCTGCCACGGTCCTTGTGATCAGTGAGGTCGACCAAGGGTTGCCTCCCCTTAAAAAAAAAAAAAAAGAAAAGAAATAGCTGGAAGGTCATTTCAGGTAGTGAAAAGTGCTGTGAAGACAGTGCAGCAAGGGACCGTGATAAAGAATGATGGATGAAGGTGGGAGAGGTTCCCTGGATTATATGGTCAGAGAAGCCTGCTCTAAAGAGGTGATTAATTATATAATAATAAATTAATAATAGTATTATTAATAATAGTTAATAATGGACTCAAGAAATAACCAAGACCCCGATATATGAGGATCTGGGGAAAGAAAATTCTAGGCAGAGTGAACAAACAGCGACTGCAGAGGCCTTGAGGTGGGAATGAGCTTGCTGGTTCAAGGAATGGAGCGCGCACCAGCAGCTGCAGCTTGGCAAATATCCAGGACTCTAGGACCAGATGAGGTTGGTATGAGAGGCAAGGGCTAGATTTAAAAGTCTTTAAAAGGCCCTGCGAAGAAGTTTATACTTTATCCTAAGTTCAGTGGGAAGCCATTGGACGGTGACATACTTCAATTTCCATTTTTAAAAAATCACACGCACTGCTTTGTGGAGACTCAATTGAGGGGGCAAGAGTGTGGTCACATGTTCACTTACTGAGTCTACATCGTATTTTAGGGCAGTTTCTTGACTCAGACAACTTAACGGATGTGCCAGCTTTTGAAAGAGGGCACTTTTTAATGTATTTTAGAGCTCTCTGACTGCTGTTATTTTCCAGAGACAGTGTGTAAGATTTCCTTGTTCTGTGTCCCCATGTGTTTATTGTTATTGCCGTCTTAACTCATTTCTTAACCAAATACAATTTAATGCTATTTCTGTAACTGAAGGTTATTTGATTTCCCCCCCATTGTTTGCCCCAAGAATAGTACAGAGCCTCAATTGCAAGTTTAAATAAAGAGTTGTTCATAGAATTTGAGTATTTTAGAATTTTTAAATTTTTGGACGTCTTTTGCTGTTAAAAACAATTACTATAGTGATTTGTAGAAATAATATGTATCTTATTTTGACTATACTGTGATGTATTCTTAATATTAAGTGGCATTGCTCTCCAGTGTTAGTTTAGATTCAATTGGTATTTAAGAAACTAGGTGCTTTTATTAACTCGATTAAATCTGATATAATAATTTATGGTCATTCCCTGGGTGGAGTGTGTGAAAGTCTGTAAATTTAAACAGAACCCCAGGAAAGCTTGTTTATTCCTATAGTAAAACAGTAGAAGCATTGGTACGTGTCGCCTGTGGCAGGTGGCACGTGCTGCCTTACGCAGCGGTAGCCGGTGCCACGTTGTGTAGAACGGCAGCGTTCACTGCGCGTCCCCGTGCGTGTTCATGCGTGTGAGGCGCGGGAGCGGAGCAGGCTGCTGCGAGGCCACGCGCCTGGAGCGGAGCAGAGGGAGCAGAGTGTCGGAGAGCTGGGGGGCTCGCCCCGCGGTCATCGTGAGGACCAGAGTAGACTTTGCCCTGGGAGACGAGAAACTGTTGGAGGGTTTTGAGCAGAGGAATGTTTGAGTTGAGTTAAAACAAATCTTGGTTTAAAAAAAAAAAAACTTTTATTCTATGGTGTTGGTATTTTTGTTTTTTATTTTCTTGCAGCATTAAAGGTTCATTTTAACATGGTTTAAAGAGATGAGTGTAGGATTTATTTTCTTATTTTACTTTCAAAATCAACTTTGAGGTATAATTTACCTATAGTAAAATGTACTCATTTGAAGTGTAGAGTCCTGAGTTTTGACAAATACCTACACATGTAGCTACCAACACTATCAAGATATAGGATATTTTCATCCCCCCAAAAAAAGTTTTACCTTGCTGCTCTGCAGTTAGTTCTCCCCCTAACCTCTGCCTTAGGCAGCCACAGATTGGTTTTCTGTCCCTGTGGGTTGGTTTTCCTATTCTAGAATTTCACATAAATGGAATCATATAGTACATGCTCTTTTGTGTTTGTCTCCTTTTGTTCAGGATAGCATTTTTGAGATTTATCCATGTTGTGTGTATTGGTAGTTTATTCCTTTTACAGAACATATTTTATGGGCAATTATCTGACCATCTAGAGAAATCTGTTTATATTTCTAAAGATTTGGTGAAACCCTGGGGTGGATTTCTATCTATTTCATTTTAGATAGCTCCTTCACTTGTTTTCTAATTTTAAAACATCTGTAGTGTCATAAATCAAAACCACTTTTGCTGTTTCAGCATGTTAACATAGAATTATAAATATAAATTTGATTTAAAAAAAGTCTTCCAAGTAAGGTGATTTCTGTTAGGACTTAAACTTCAATTAATGAGGATACTTTAGGAAATTAACATGTTTAATAATGATGACATTTAAGTCTCATTTTGAATCATATATTCTACTAGATAAATCTGAAGATGTTGTCTTTCTGAATGAAAATATTAGATTACTTCTGAAATTTGAAAAAAAAATATTAAGAACTAGAATAGCATTTTCTTAACCTAAATACAGAAGGAACTATGGCAAAAAGGCTTGCATTTTATGTTACCCTGATGTTAATGCTTTGATCGAGAGGAGGGTTGCAGGATTGTTTAGCTCTGCCTCACTTCTGCTGTCTTGTGATTCACATTCCACCTTCAGTCCTGGCTTTGCCATTCCAGCTATGTCACCTAGGGCAAGTCACTTGACTTCTTGGTATTTGTTTTTTTACTTGTTAAATAGGGATAATCATGGTGCCCACTCCATGCGGTTATAGTCAAGAACAAATGAGTTAATAATTGCAAAGCACTAAGGCTAGTGCCTGATATATAGGAAACCCTGTGTGTTGTTATTATTATATCATCATTATTATTTTCAGCCAGTAACTAAGTCTTGATTCTTCCCTATAAAATACCTTTTTACCATTATTACTGCTTGAGTTTAGACCCGACATCCCTTGTTTGGACTGTTTTAGAAACCTCCTAATTGTCTGCCTCACCAACAGTCTCTCTCTTTCCCCATCAACCATTTTCCATATGCCTGGAGTATGGTACTTCGACAACATAAGGCTGACCATACAGGAAACCAGAAAAGTGGACAGTCATCACGAGTTGTTTAGAATGTCTTCATGGATGAACTGAAGTATTTGAATTTGACCTGGTAGAATGTAGAGGATATCAACTGGCAGAGGAATTGAGGACCAGAAGGACCAGTGGCCTGGGTTTGTTATTAGTTGGAAGCCTGAATTGTGACTGACCCAGAGGAGTAAGAAGACCTAGTTTGGTGAAAGGAAGATGAACCAGAAGGTGGTGCCTAAAGGGGGCAGGGAAGAACTGTTATGAGTAATATGGGGATTTTTCTGTGATTTCTTCCAATAGAATTTTTATTTAAAATAAAGCTGTGGGTAGAACAGAGAACTCCATCTGACTTCAAAGTCTCTAGCTCCACAGCTTGCTGCCTTGGATGAAGATAATTTGAGATGTTGCAACTCAATTTCACAAGTAACAGACTTAATAGGAGACAGCAAAAAGCTCCTTCTGTTGCTCACCCTTACCCTGTTCCCACCCTCTGTCAGAATCTTCTAGGAAAGGGGAAGGGGTGTGGTCAGGCTGAAAGAGCTCTTAAGTGTCTACTTTTCTCTGCTCCCCTTGAACCTTGAAAGTCTCTAAAACTAGTAGAGCAACGACTGGGTCTTATTTAGAAAATTTTAAAAAAGGGCTTCGAACCAGAACTTTACAGGAAGGTTAATCAGGAAGACAGAGAGTTTGTAGAAGTTGAATATGGAATAGACTGGGAGCCAGAAAACCTCATCTCACCTTGTCACTCCCCTGCGCCAAGCCTTCTAGTGCTGTCCCACTACTCTCCAAATGCAGTCCAGTCTCTACCTTGGCCTTCAAGGTTCTGCGGGTTCCGGCGGTGGCCACCTCTGCTCTCTCCCTGGCTCATTCTGACCCGGCCACACTGGCCCCTTGAGGTTCCTGAACACCTCAAGCCCTTTGTCTCCTGAAGACATTTCTCCAGGATGCTCATTCTGACCTTTCAGTCCAGATCTCTGTGTTGTCATCTCCAAGACGCCCGCCGCCCACCTGCAGCGGCTACCCTGATTAAGCAGAGTCTCCTGCTCACCTCTGTGCATCGCGCGCTTTGTTTCATGGTCTCAGTGAGAACACCCCATACGTCTCCTGCGTCAACCTGAGGCTGCAGGCCAGGCCTTGGTTGGCGCTTTCCTGGAGTAGCTAGCACAGGGGACACTTGTTGGACATTTATAGGACGAGTGGAGATTGCTGTGGTGTTTCTGGTTTGAAGGATGATGGTGGCAGTGGGAGTTAGAGAAAGGCACCAGGTACAGCAGTCTGCAGGCCCGCCGGCAGCATTTGACTGTTGACCACTCTGCCTTCCTCGAGCCTTTTCGCAGCCTTTCTGACACCGTGCTCCTGCTGCCCCTTCTTTGTGATGCCTTCTTCTAGGCCTCTCCTGCTGCTCCTCTTGTCTTTCACTCATAGATGAAAGCGCCCTGAGGGCTTTGTCCTAGCTCTTCTCTCAGTCTCTGCTCTCCAGTCCCCTCCGTCCCTCGGACTCCATTACCAGTTGAGGCCATGCACTCTCACGGCCATCTCTGTACTCCCAGACCTCTTGGCAGTTGACTGCTGGACCTTTGTTTCCTTGTTTGTTCAAAGCGACCACTGCCCTGCGCTAGGCATCCCATGCCAGGCAGCAGGTACCGTGACGAGTGAAACGACCTGCCCTGCATGTCTGCGACCTAACCCTGCCGCTGGTGGAGAGGCCGTTAAGCCAGCCAGTAAGCGCTTCAGAGAGCAGTGCCGTGAGATGCAGAGGGAAGTCCGCTAGGACGGTGGGGGCAGGCTTCCTCTGCGGAGGGCAGAGGCCTGGAGCAGAAATGCACATCGGTCCCCTTAGGTAATCTCGCCCGGATGGGGTCGCAGCCCTACCATCCTGAGGCTTAAAAGCAAAGGATGGGAACTATTTAGCTTTTCTTTCTCACCCCCTTAGGAGGCTCAATGGGTGTTGATGATAAGTTGTTGCCTTTAATATTTTGAAGCCACACATCCCAGTTTGTTCTAGCTTATTTTGTTTGTTCTCCTTCAGTGATTATTAGTGAGGTCCTTAAAATAAACAATAAAATACCTTTGTGCCTATTTGAGGGGAGGAGACCCTGCAGCTGTTCTCAAGAAGCAGGGGCGGGTAGGACGTGAAGGTGTGGCTCCAGCCCTCCTTCCTCGTGCTCCTGGTCACCACACTAGTCGCTTCATCACTAAGAGTCTTGCCTTCTCTCTGCTTCTCAGCCCTGAGATTGGAAGGTAGTCTCATTGAGTGTAGCAGTTCTCAAGCTTTTTGTTTGTGTGGATTATGTCTTTGGATATTTACCATATTTACTGTGTTAGAAATTTTAAGAAAAATTTTAAACTTTTTTGTCCGGGGGTGGGGGCGGGAAAGTAATCATAGATTCACAAGAAGTTGTAATAATAGTACAGAGTCAGGTGCGCGCTTCTTCACTCAGCTGTCCCCTGTGGTCACATGTAGCTCTAGTACACTGTCAAAGCCAGGAAATTGACTCGGTACAGTAGACTACAGGCCTTCTTCATGAATCAGGATTTTGAAGCCTAATAGTAAACAATCACACATTCTATTAGCCAGCAGAATGATGACATCAGATATTATAGCCTCCCCAAAACTCTCCTTTTTACACCTAAGAGAGAAAAAGGCAAATAACCTCTTAGTATTATTATAAAAAAATACTTAGATCTTGCGGACCCTCGAAAGGGACTTCCCAGGTGTCCCTGGACTACAGTGTGAGACCCCACTGGTTTGGCGGTGAAAATGTGGGCTCTGGAGCCTGCCCGTCTGGTTTTGTCTTGGCTCCACTACTTTAAAAGCACGACTCTGGGGGAAGTGACTGGACAGGGCTCCTCTGTAGCATGGGATTTGAAAGTCCAGACCCGGAAGCCTGACTGTCTGGGTTTGAATCCTGGCTCTGCCACTATCTGCGACTGTGGGTAGGTTTCTGTTTCATCTGTAAGAAAGGGTCGTAAAATCACTCAGAGCCAGAGTGGTAGAGTAGGGATGAAGTGAAGCGATGCAGGGACAGAGCTTGGAATAGTGTCTGGGTAGTATCCTGCCATTCCTGCCTTGAGGTAATGCATGGGAAGTGCTTAGTGCAGCTCTTAGCCCAGAGGAAGGAATAAATGTCACACTCCCAAAGTTCTCTCCACCCCCAACATGGGAAAGTCATCGTGGGCCAAAGGAAAGGTGTTAGGGGAAGGCAGTTAAAGGATCGCTAAGAGGCTCAGTGGCCAGGTCAAAACTGAAGAATCAAAATACCTCTAAGTGGGCGCATTGTTAGGCAGCCAGTGAGCTTCGTGAGGCGGGGCCTAGATCAGCTTCATCAACCACTGTGTCTTCTCCACCCAGCACAGTGCCAGCTCCCGTGGGCATCAGCATATTAATGATAGAGTGATGGACTGAATGAAGGAGAGACACTTGTGGTCACTTATTGGGGAAAGGAGGGAATGTTGACTTCCTTTGTGTTTGAGGCAGGAAGTTGGAGACATCAGATTAATGAGATCAATTAACAGTTAATAATTAAGTAACTTATTAACTTAACTTAAATTTAATACATGCTGTTCCAGATCAGTTCATCGATAAATATTTGGAGACTGCACTTCATTAAGCAGAAATAAAGAGTTCTTATGTTTTCTATTATGTAGTAGGGGAGCATGAAGTCCTTTAACTTCCTTCATACATACTAATGGTGATCAGTGTTAGAAAGCCTTAAAATGGGAGTGTGATTTTATTCTGGGGCAGCAAGGATCGGGCCCTGGGAGAAAGAGCAGCTGGGGTTCCTTCCCAGAGCTCGCGGTCTGGCCCTGGCGGGTTGCCTTCCACTCTTGTTCTGTGTGGGTCAGCACAGGGTGAAACGTTTCTCCTAAGGCATCACCCCTGCCTGCCTCACCTTCCCTGCTGTGGACACATTGGTCTTTTTCTCCTGTCTGTCCTCTGAGCGCAGCAAGCTTATTCCTAACTTAGCAAGGGTCCTTGCTGGTTCCCTTTCCTGGCACGTTATTCCTCCATATTGTCACACGATTCCCTTCCCACTTGTGGAGAGGTCTTCTCTGAGCACCCCGTCTAAAAGTAGCACTCTTCACCATCTCCGTCACTGTGCCTCCTTCTTGTGCTTGATTTCTTCAGGGCATCAGTAACTACCAGGCGTTGTATACATTTTTTTTGGTTTTGTCTGCCTTCCTCACTGGAGTGACTGACACATTGTTAAGGCAAATGTGATACCTAAAACATTGCTCGGCCCATAGAAGGGACCCAGAAATATTTTAATAAATTAATGAAGTAGATTTTGCAATTTATTTTAGATAAAATTAATCTAGGAAACATTTGCAGGATTAAATTGTGATTCTTTAGTGTAAGAATCAAGATGATCCTGTTTAGAATATGATATTATATCTAATACTATCAGGATATATATAAAAAAGAGATTCTAGTTTATGTGTGTGAGGGAGAGAAATTTTCTTTTTAAGCATTCTTTTATTCCAAAGATTTACTTGTAAATTGGTTGCCTGGAATTGAGAGCATATCATATCCTCTAAAAAAAAAAATAGGATTCTTAATATTGACAAAGAATACTTATTACCTCAAATTCAAGAAATTTAGGCACACATGGAAAAATACTTCCTGATATACGATCCTGCTGTCTTATTTGTTTCTATCCCTCCATTTTTCTAAAAAAGATTTAAGTTAGCTTATAAGAATCATTTATTCAAGTATTGAAGTGACAAGAAACATGTAATGTCTCCCACCAAGCACTGGGAATGAAACACTGAATAAGGTAGACCCCCATCTATCTTCACTGCAGTCTGACGGGAGGTACATGAAACTCATCATTATACAAATAATTATTTAAAATCGTGATAAGAGCTATGACGGAAGAATAAGGAAGGGGAGAGAGTGGTTCTATGTAGGCAGGCCATTCCACCTTCTCCTACGTCAAAATGAAGGCTTTTCTGAAGATGTTCCAGGCAATTTCCAGCCGTAGGCATCGCAGTAGAGGCTCCAGCAGGCGGACAGCTGGCGAGTGTCTGGACGGCTTTGTGTGGATTGAGGTCCTCCTGGTTTAGTTGAGTCCTGTTGTAGTGTGAAGGGTACTAAAACAGAAAAAATGCTTTGCTCAGCTGGATAAATGAGCCCAAATTAAAAATAATAGGTTAGCCGAAAGCAGGTAAATCAATGCGTAGGAATTTTCCTTATTGCCTTTTCCTGTGGCAGCTCTACTCAGGTCCTTGATATTCACAGGTTTTTCACAAATTTTAATACACCTGGTCTCCATCTTATGCTCGAGTTAGAAATTTCCCATGGGAATGACCATTTTTGCCTTAGGAACCATCTCCTGCTGACATTCTGGACGTTTGGAGGTTTGAGGGCAGAGGTTCTTAGATTACATTCCAGCAGAATTTTTTTTCAACACAATTGAGATATAATCGACAAATAAAGTTAAGTTATTTAAAGTGTACATGTGGTGGTGATTTGTTATATGTGTACATTGTGAAAGGATTTCCACCACACAGTTAATTAACACATCCATCACCTCTCGTATTTATTTAGTGAGAACATTTAAGTTCTACTCTCTTAGCAGATTTCATTTCTGTAATACAGTGTTATCAGTTATAGTCACCATGTTTTACACGAGATCCTCAGGCCTTATCCAGCAGAATCTTAACTGGAAACACTATAGTGGTTATGAACTTGGCTCTGGGGTCAGACAGAGGTTCAAATTGTGGCTTTGAGCACCATTGACAACTTGCCTAAGCTTCATTTAACTCCTGTGTGTGTGTGTGTGTGTGTGTGTGTGTGTGTGTGTTGGGGGATAGTTTGGGGGGTGTCTGGGTGGAGGCACCGACAGTCTCTGCCTCTTGGTCTGTTCGGAGTAAGCTCTGTCATGTGTATAAGACGGTTGGTTAGCACAGCGCCTTGCAAGGAGGCCCTGAAGAGGTTCTCAGTGCGGGCTGGCTTGTTGTTGGTACCGGAATGGTGCCTGGAAGTGTCCCTGTAGGTTAGCTGACACGTCGTGTTTCCACAGCTCCTGGGGAGGTCAAACGGTGTCAAGTCCTTTAAAATCTCTGTCTACGTTCCTGTCTGAAAAATGGGAAAAAAACTCCCTCTTATTGTGATAAGTGGCTAAGTGTTGATAGGACTTACAACTCTGGCTGGTACTTGTTAATATTGCTTAATTTCTCAGTGTTAAATAATTTATAGCCTAAGGTACCAACTACCAATTTAATACTTTTCTCCCTTTTGGAAAAAAAATATGTTCACATTTCCAAATTTCTAGTTTATAGATTAAACTTTAAAAAATGGGAGCACTATATTTAGAAGTGAGAAATTTTCACACTTTAGCTAATTAGAAATACCAGAAGACCGTTTTCTGGGGCAGTTTTATTAGTCCCACGTTTTGGGAGGCATTTAACTTGTGCTTGGTGATCTTGTTGGGACCAAGTAGATCAAGTAGGATCGAAGCATTTGTGCTTCTGAAGGATGCACTCTCTCAGCTTTGCCCTGTCCAGGAAATGAACCCAAATCTTCAGATGCCCCTTTCACACACTCCAACACAAGGCAGGCCGGGGAGAGCTTCGTGGTGACTTGCTCGTAGCTGTGGGGTTTATTTCTCTTGAAGTAGCCTATTGATATTTTAAAAAATTTTGAAATGCTGGGAGTACTCAAGTTTAGATGATATTCTTTTCTTGGCACAAAGCATTCTTAAAAACTACAAGAGTTTCATTGTTGTAAGAAAATTAATCTTTTTTAGCTTAGAATTTACTTTTTGCCCACATTGGTTTCTTTGAATGTCCTTGAGAAATGTTTCCCTTTGCAGTGAAGTAAAATACACCCATCATTCTTAGCAGTATCATGATATATTAGGTCTTTAAGGTGTACGTGGCAACAGTTAATAGACACTTGGATTTCTTTTGATTTAAAAGTTATTTTGAAAATAACAGTCATGTTTTACCAGTTGGTTCAAATCTCCCCTTTTTATTCCCTTATATATATATCTAATAATAATCTTATTTAAGATGACAGTGAATTTTAGCATAAACTTTGGTTAGTAATTGTATAAAATTCTCTGTTTCTTAGATATCTTCGTGATACTGGGGTGACTTTGCTATTTAATTACTTGGTAGACAGTGGCAAATTGCTGTTTCCTGGAAAGGTTGCACTTCCATTGAAGTTCCAGAACAAATTGTGTTCATGGTTGGAATTTCAAACCCCTGTCAAGGGGTGTCATTGCTAAGGAATGAAAGCACAGATTGGATGGGGTCCAGTTGGCCGGCATGGCCCTTACAGTATGTGCTGAAAGTGTTCATTTAAGTAGGGAGTGTTGACTTTGAGTTTTTAAGTGTTTTAAAATGCTTAAATGGTAGCTTTTGACTTAAAAGCAAGCTTAAGCTGTATTTTACTGCCAGATTCTCTGGGAGTTTAAAGCAGTACGGTGCCAGGGATTTACATATTTTGCAAATGGCTACAGGTGGCAGGAACAAAATAGATTAACACAAACATGCTTGAAGGTTGCAGTGGTTTCCTTTGGAGACTCATAAACAAGCATCAAAGCAACTCCTAAAATGCTTGACATCATCGTCTTGGTCTGCCTTGCCGGTTTCAGCTTTCAGTTATATTTTTGCATACTTGCTCATTGGACCAGGGAAAAAACAAAACACTAACTGGTTTTCTTCCTTTTGCTGTGGTCCTTCTGTTTCTTGACTTGCAGAACACTACTGAGTCTGGGGCAGCTGCTGAGACCCTGGCCGAGGTACCTGAACATGTGCTTCGAGGGCTTCCGGAGGAAGTGAGGCTTTTCCCATCTGCTGTTGACAAGACTCGGATTGGTGAGTATTAGGGTTACAGAAGAGACGGGGAAGGGAGAGCAGGCTGCAGCCAGGCTTCCTTTGGGACATTTAAGGTGGGAAGCTCACTATAAAAGCAACAGAGGTGCACTCTGACTTAGAAGATTATGTGATATTTATGCAATTTCTAGTCAAGAATCCAGAGTGCACAGATTGCGAAGTTAAACCAGAAACATAGGCACACCCACCATCCTTCGTGACTCAGCCTAAGCGTCCCCCTTCCTGCACGTTTCCCCAGGGCCGTTCTTCCCACAGAATGCATTGCTCCCTCTCCTCTGATTTCACTATGACTTGAGTGGGATTGTGCTATTACATTTATTTCATTGCTTCGTTCTTGTTTTCACATCTGTCCTTTCCATTGCTTGTGAAGACTTTCATTCTTATTTATCTCTGTGTCTCCAGGACCTGACATTTTTGGACCTCAGTAGATATTTGAATGGGTGATGCCTTAAGTGTATCTGAACGCTTTAGGCTGGGATTTCTTATCGAGTACAAGCCAAGTTTTCGTGTATTTGGTCTTGTTTTTGTGTCCTAATCTTTAGTCAGAAGGCTAAGGAAGTAAATTGTAAAAATTTAGGCAAAGTACAGTCTTGAGATATATCATGTCTATGTCCTATTTCTATTTTTTAAGATGTTCTTCAGATATTCCAATTTATGTGTATATGTGCGTGAAAATTAGTCATTGAGTAATTTGAGCGTGTAAATTGTATCATTTACATGAAAGTGGTTTATTTTATAGGCCTGCTAGTTGATATTAGCTACGTTGTCAAACCAGATTCAGAGCAGAATTACAGAAAAGCGGAATTCTTACATCCTGGCTTGACAGGACTGGCTGAGACTCCACGCTCTTTCTGTACATGAGGAAGTGAGGCCAGAAAATGAGGGAACCTATCTAGGAGTGTCGTCACTGAGTCACTGCGGGGCACTGGTTCCCTTGACTCGGGGTGGTCTCCTGCCATTTTAGCCACTGCTGCTTCATCTTGTCTGTTTGCCTTATGGTCAGTGCAGAGGAAATAGAAATACCCCTAAGAATACCACAGAGCAGCACAAATCTTGGCTCTTTGAAACTTGGAAAAGTGTGTTGTTTCAGTAGCTAAGTTTTCAGGAAACTTAGCAAGAGAGGGAAGGTTTTCACTTTGAGTGAACTTCAAAAATATTTATTCATAAACCTATATTTCTAACTTTTTATAAAAGCAACTCTTGATTTGAGACAATTTGAAATCTGTAGGAAAGTAGAAAGAGGAGTTTAAAAGTTATTTGTATTTTCTCTACATTCTGGTATTTTTTTTTTAATTGTTGTGATTGTGCTATTCTCCAAATATTTGTGATTGTATTGTCTGGGTAATTTTACATGTAAAAGTTAAAACCAAGTAAGTATAAAACATTCTTTCCTGCTATAAAAAAGTAGGTTCTTTACAGGCTATTTGGAAAGTACAGAAGAATATAAAGAGGAAGAAAAAATCACCACTAAAGACTTAATTTGATTTCACTTGATCTTAGTTGATTCAACGTTATCTTGCTTTTAGGTTGTCTAGCTTTTTAACTATTTTGTAAAACTGAATTGATGTTAATGATTCAATCTTTAAGATAACCACATATGTTATAAAAATATTGGTTTTATTTTCTAGGTGTCTGGGCCACTAAACCAATTTTAAAAGGCAAAAAGTTTGGGCCATTTGTTGGTGATAAGAAAAAAAGATCTCAGGTTAAGAATAATGTATACATGTGGGAGGTAAGAAAGAATTCCGGTTCTTTGTTTATCAGAGTTCTATACATTTTTTTAAAAAAATCATTCTCTTCTCTTAGGATTTGACATTTTGAAATTAAAACAACCATTTTAATGTGCTCTTTAAAATCAAGAATATTTTTATTAAGGAGAAAATGTACTTCCTTGGATACAGACTGCTCTTTATATTTGCATTTTGAGACTGCTTGGCCATCCTCAACAATAAATGTCAAATCCACTCTTTATATTGCCTGGTTCAGGATGTTTGCTTTGCAGCCGAGACTTTGGTCTGTCACTTTACAGGTTTCCAGGGAGACACCCCATGGTGGCTGCAACAAAACACCAATAGGGTCTTCTCTCTACTTTAGAAAGTCATCTCTGTTTTGCTGGAAATTTCAGAGTTGAATACATTTAGCACGTGGCATGTTTACATAGCGCTTAGAATTTTTCAGAAGCCTTTCTTTCTGGTCACTCTGTGTTCTCCCAACAATCCTGGAACACAGAGCAGAGCATTGGCACACGCCGTACAGAGGCGAAAGGGTCAAGAACAGACGTGAACTGCTCCTCCCTGTGGGGCCCACATGTTGACAGTGGTGTCGGTGCAGAACTAGAACCCGCGTCTCCTGCCCCAGCAGTGAGACAAAAGTGCTTCCTTGGATTGCCTGCTTCCAAATCCTGCCATTAGCTTTGTGACCCTGGGCAGCGTGCTTAACCTCAATTTTAAAGTGGAGAGAGTAAAAACTATCTCTTTAGGATAGCTATGGAGATAAAGTACATTTTTATTGTTTTTTGGAGCGTTGCACGCTCATTCAGCATCGGTCTGGGGGTCCGGGCATGCGCCTCACCTGCTTATAGGACCTCAGTGCTGTGGCTCCTTTTTAAAGCTAGTGTAGTGTTTCTGTTGTGAGGAAAAGCATTTCTATCACATTGTCTTAAATTGAATCACATCTGTTTCAGATGTGAACATATAAAAACCTAAAAATAAAATATGCCTAGGAAACGTCTGGACACTTTCCAACAAGGAGTTCTGTGGCATTTGTTCATTTGAAGTATATTGCTGTTCTCCTCAATGACATAAGCACTGTTTCTTAACTCAAAAATTCCCAACAGTTTATCCCAGTAATTTTGAGTTTCTTTGTTTTTTGTTTTTGTTTTGTTTTATTTGTTTGTTTGTTTTTTTGTGACTCCCTTGTAATAAATTTAAAGAAAACCCAAGAAGCCTTAGGAAGTGAGGATTTACCATGAGAATAATTTACGTTATGCTTTTTCACCACTTTTGAAGGGAAAGAGTGCCAGAGTTGTAGAAAAACTGCCCAGCCAAAAAAATGATATTACCACAAGTGATTACATATTTCTCGACCATGAAATTATGCTCCAAAATAAACGACATTTTTAATTTTAGCAGTTTTTCAAGGGAAACTAACAAATATTCCCTCCCAGGTCAGCACTCTTCGGAGTGAGGACGTCAGGGACCCAGGAGATGCATGCTCCGGTTCCATGTGCAGAATGTTAAGCTTGAACAAATGCCATTGATAGTAAACCTGAGTTTATGGTACCTGTTTTACCCAAAACAGCAGTTTGATGTTGGGCATGTCATATAAATTGTTGACAGTGCTTTTTGTCCACTAAGCTTCATTTGTATGGAAATTCATAATATGAATTTGTAGGAGCTTGGGGAAAATTGTGATTGGAGCCATGGCATATTAGCGATTTGATTTCTAAACCTGTTAACATTCCATGGTTTACTTAAGATGCTTCTAACTAGCATACTACGCCAGTTTGTGAATCCTATGACCTGGCAAGCTCTTTTTGGTCAGGTTTAAAGATTTAGTGCTTATCAGGGCTGGCTCTTTCTTCCTGAAATTTAAAGGAAAAATCTGGATGTCATTCAGATAGTTCCAGCTACAAAGTATATGTTCCTTACGGAAAGTTTTAAGTCTTTTGCTCTGTTAAAAGGTGTGTGTGTGTGTGCGCGTGCGCGTGCGCACGTGCGTGTACATATATATAATGTATACATATAGAAGTATGCATTTGGCAAAGTATAGTGTGCATAAATTATAATGTACATATTTCTTATAAAGAAGAAAGTAAGAATCCAGGTAAAATTTCGTATTTCCTCATTAATTTATTCCAGCCTTCTCAGTCTTATCCTCAGACTTGTATTGGAGGACCTCTTTTTAATGTAATAGAAACTGCTTATCACTAAAATCTCATCTTGGCATTTGTTCTTCTAATAAAGCCCCTTAAGAACAACTTATCTTTTTTAGCAGCCCGTTCTTTTGCCCCAGCTAGAACTCTGTTTTAAAGCTAATCAAAGACAAAGTGTTAAATTGCTTTTCTTGAGCCCTGATTGTCTAATGCAGTCTTAAGCTTTCACTGAAAACATTGTATTAAGTGAGAAATTACAGGAGGGGGGAGTGCACAAAACAGCCAGGTTCTCCGAAGAGGAGAACATTCTTTGATCAGTTTCTGGTGGAAAAGTGCTAGCCAGCTGAAATGTCGGGCTCCGTGTCATACTTGCCTTGACGGCCCCAAACACGCTGAGAGCAATCTGCAGTACTCTACAGCCGCTTCTGCTGAAAGCCTTTCAGCGTCACTTCAGTGGGGCTCAAATCGCTTCTGACGAACAGAACTTTTGAATTGTTGGCATATGAGTTACTTTAACAAGTCTCTCATTTAATAGACTTTATTTTTTAGAGCAGTTTTGAGTTCACAGCAAAATTGAGGAGAAAGTACAGAGAGTTCCTACATAACATCTCCCACTGTCAGATCCTGACGAGAGCGGAGCATTTGTTACAATCGATGAACCGACATTGACACATCATTATCACTTATAGTCCACAGTTTACATGAGGGTTGTACACTCTTAGTGTTGTACATTCCAGTGAGTTTTTAAAAAATTATAAAGGTAGTACACGTTCATTGCAAAATAATATAAATAGTACAGAAAACTATAAACAAGAAAGTAAAATCATCTGCGAACTTCTTGGTGAACCGAACATTCTTTTAATTCTGTTTCTCAGACTCTATTTGACTTCTGTCTCTCACATACACCGGTACAGATACCAACACCATATATAGACATTTCATGCAGTAGAGATCAAACAGAACATGTAAATTTTGACATGCTTTTTTTCTTTTACTATCTTATGGCCATATCTGTGTCAAATACTTACCTACATCATTATTTCTTATGCTACTTCAAATTCTGTTGTATCCTTCTACTGTTTAAGCAGTTGGACCCTTAAGTTGTTTCAAATTTTTCATGTTATTAATTATTCAAAGTATGAAACTCATTCTGTATGCATATTTGCTGACTTGTCTGCTTATCTTCTTAAGATAAATTGTTAAGTCAGAAGTTATTTTGTACATTGTGATATTTGGTAGATTTTCCTTATCAGTTCTCCAGAAGGATTGTATTAATTTACATAACCATCAAGAGTACATGTTTCTTCCTAGCTTTTTAAAATGCTGTATTGTTAATCTTTTAAATAGGTTTTTTTTTTCCCCTCCCATTATAGGTGAAAACTGAGAGTTCACTGCTTCTGTTTGCATGTTATTCATTCAGGCAACAAATTTTGAGTTAGGAGGATGGAGGGAAGAGTAGAATTGTATTTCAGCAAAAGTGATAGAGAAATTATGTCTGTGATGAGAAGACTGATGTAATTTGTTAAAAAGTAAAAACCTTCTAATCAGTACTGTTGTGATTAGATAGTAATAGGTGTGCTTCACAGTTTTTGCTATCTCATTAATTTCTAATTTCGTCTAAGTTAAAAATGGAGGCAAGAAGAAAAGGAGCAGAGAAGCCAGCCAACACTTCTCCAGGCTTTTCAGAAAGCCCCCTCAGCTGCTCCTGCTCCTTTCCAGCCCCTTAACCCGAGTCAGTCGCACCTCAGGAAACGACCTGGAGGACAGGGGATTCCAACCTGCCCGCTGGTTTTGATAGTCCTGGAGCTAAGAGTGGTTTTACATTTTTAAGTGGTTTAAACAACAACAAAAAAATCATGTTTTGTGACACATGGAAGTTATATGAAATTCAAATTTCAGTCGATGAACAAAGTTTTACTGGAACTCAGCAACGCTCATCCATTTACGTTTTTCCTGTAGCTGCTTTGCCCTACAGTGGCAGAGTTGAACAGTTGCGACAGACACCGTATGGCCTACGAAACTGAAAAGATGTACTGTCTGGCCCTTCAGAGAGGAAGTTTGCCAAGCCCTGATCTCAGTGTGTGGAGAAGAGAAGCAATGGGAGTGAGCATGGTGCTGTCTGGTGTCTTAGGTTAACTGTGAAGCTGTGTGGTTAATAGCAGTACAAAGATTTTGAACTTGGTCCTTAAAAGTAGGATAGCTATAAAGTTGGTTGTCATGGAAACGGTTAGGCCAATCATATTCTCTCAAGAACTTCAGGACAGATGAGGACATTGATGTACAGAGAATGAAGTGATCTTCCTGAGTAAGTTAACTTGTGATCAGATTGGCAGCTTGGTCTGGTGCCAGAAAAAAAATTCTCTTTGAGAGTTTAATTTATTCACAGATTTAAGCCCTGTTTGTTAAGCTTTCGCCACATCCTGGGCACTTTCCTAAGTTCTGGAGCATCGATCTTGGCATATAACGTTTGTGGTATTATCTAGACTACTGGCAGTACCCCATAGGTTTTGTGTGTGTGTGTGTGTGTGTGTGTGTGTGTGTGTGTGTGTGCAATAAAAGAATACTAGAGATGCCCAAACTCTTTCCACAATGAGAAGTCTGAATGCCAAGTGGTGTGCTCGATGTCTTCAAGCTGTTAGTCCGGGTTTCTTGGTTGCCTATTCAGTACTCTTCCCACTAGTGGAGCCCAGAGATTTTTACTCTTTTTTGAAAATCTCTCCAGAAAATATACAAATGCACATATATACACAAAATTTGGATATGACTTCTAGGGTATTATGGAATTCTTAAACATCCGCACTCCAGAGTTAGAATTTCTGATTTAAGAATGTTGTTATTTTGTTCATTTAGTGGATGTTGATTGGGGGTCTGCTGTGAACCTGTCAACATTTATTGAGCATCTGTTGTTGGGAGAACAACAACAGATGAAAACGTATATGAAACTTGAAGTGATTTCAAAAGAGGGTCAAGGGTCAGTCACTGTGGAGCCTTGGTAACAGTGGAACCTGGCTTTGCAGGTGTGAGAGGCCCAGCTACTTAGTTTTTAAATTTGTAATTTAGAATCACCTACACGTTGGTATATTTTACCACCTAGTAGATTTCTATTTCCCTTATCCCAGAATCTTTAGGATATTTCAGATACAGTGATGCACTCGAATAGTTCTTAAAAGAAGCCCCAGGTTGTCTAAAGCAGTCTGAGGAGTGAAGTGGCTGGTGCCAAAGGTCTATTTTTGTCTGTCGTCACCAGTAAGTTACTTCTCTAGGGTGGCACTTTTACGATCCTTAACAAGCAGCCCAGGTATCGGGTTCTGTAACTCGAAAACAACTGGAATGGGAACATACCAAAAAGGTACAGTATGTTTTAGGTAGCAGTGTTAATAACATTCCTTGTAACTCATAAAGTTACAACTCTTATTAAACGTTTTCACTGAAGTGCTGCTATACCAAAATGAGCTTTATCTTTTTTTCTTTATTGTCACTTTTAGTTGAGGATAACAAGCTCCTCGTGTATTTGGGCGCAGATGAGATGATGTATATGAAATTACTTGATATAGATGCCACTGGCTCAGTAAATACTAGTTGAACCTGAACGTCAAAGAAAAACACTTGGATTATGTAGAGGATAAAAACTTTTTTTTGGTAGTTGAGTACTTTTTAAAAGATTAGCAGTGTTCATTTTTACTTAGAATGTTTTTCTCTTCTAATGTTAAGAGAGTATGGGCTGTATTTTGAACCAGAAAAGTTAGAATATATGTGGGGGAAATCCTGGAATTGACTTCTGAACGCTCTCTTAGTTACTTGAGGAGTAAATGCCCTGCAGATTGGGCTGCTGAAGTGATCTCTACTCTCTGTCCCACTTGCCCTGTCTGTTCCTGGGAGATAGTGCCTAATTATAGTTCTATTTGTTTAGACAGGGAAAGTGGAAAGCAATGTGTAGATCATAATGTTGGAAATTCAACCATCTAGACCCCCAGAGAAATGAAGATGAAAAGGAGCCTCAGACAGTATGACAAACTGGAGCCTCCGGACCTTCAGGAGGGTGTCCGTCTTTGTCATTGTGTTTGGAGCTGTTGGGGGTGGGGGGGAGTAGGGTCTGCGGGTGGGGGCGGGGGAAAAGTCTGCAGACCCGCCACTGGACTGGCTTGGTTACTGTAGGCTCCAACTTTGGGGGCTGGTTTGGGAAAATAAGAGACATACCTCAGCATGAGGGTGTGTTGTCTGAAGAGGTGTCTTAATTCCAGGGAGTGATATCTGTCAAAGTTAAGTTGGTTACTACAAGTTGAGACTGGGTAAGGACCTCATAGGCACACAGTTTAGGATTTGCATTAATGAAATGAGAATTTTTTTTTTTAATTTAGAAACTTGAATGAATATATACATACATTATAACAAGTAAACTGATAAGGAATGATATAAGTTAAAATTCTCCTCCCCAACCCATGAAGTAACTTTGACAGTATAGTTCATTCTTTGCAGACCTTTCTCTGTATGTCATGCGGACTTAATTTTGAACATGTTTTTTAAATTGGAGTGCGTACTAAATTTTGAATTTAGAAATTTTTATGACTATTTCGAAATGACTGGGTTAAATCGAATGGAAATTGGGTGGTATGAACATTACGTTCTGTTTCTGTTTGACAGAGTTGGTACGCAGTCTCTGTTCAGTGATAGGGGCAGATAGGAGGTCAGGCCTAGGTAACCTGGGGAAGGCTGAGGATGGGAAGGAGGGATTTGGAAAGAGAAAATAGAAATGAGGAGTGAGTGAGGAGACCAGATTTGAATCTTGGCTCTGACTGTTAGTGACTTCAGCATTTTAGTAAAATTACCAACCTTCCCTAGTGTCCTCATATGGAAAAGGGGCTTAATAATATTTCATTGGTCCTTGTTAAGGTCAGAATAACACATAAAGCATCTAGTCCACTGCTTGGCACATAGGTGTTTCCATTTCTTCAGTTCTTTCTCTCCAAATAGGGAATTCCGATTTGAAAATTAAACTTGTAAAAATTGTTTCATCATCTGTAGTACATAGTCAGGCGCCCCTGCTTTGTTAAAAGGTAGTTTTATATATCGCATCAGGAGAAATCGATTGTATGGAACTATTTCTTTGGGTCGAGTCAGCTGAATGTTTCTTGGTCATCATAAAGATTTGGAATAGTTTTGTTAACATGTCATGAGTTTGAGTTAGGGTGGGAGTCTGACCTGCCTTTGTGTCGTCTTTGTCTGAGAGGAAGGGATTCTAGGTGGTTCTCCACTGTCTTTGCACCACGCTGGCCTAATGGTGTTATGGCGCTTTTGCAGTCTAGTAATTTGTAGTTACGTGAAGCAAAATTTGGTCCCATTTTAAAGATTAGATTCTGTGTGTCAGTCACTGAAATTAATTCTAATTAGAAACCAAGGTTTGGACAACTGAGGTAGAAATTGTTTATAAAAACACATTTTCATCCCACTTCTTAAGTATAAGGTTAGATGCTCAATGAAAATGAGAACACTAAAGCTACATATTTTTAAAAATGTGTATGTGTGCTGATGATCAAAGGAGGAGGAAGAGGAGTATTTTAGCTTAGCATTCAGCAGGCCTTGGGCCACCTTCATTCAAACTTAGGTTTTCATTCAGAAAACCATCTTGTTCTCCCCACTCACTCACTTATCTCTCTTACTTAGAGATTATACTAAATCAGTGGAGAAAAGGGAGAAAATTCAGTTAAGCAGAAGAAAAAAAAACCATGAATAATCCCACTTCTCAGAGTAAACTATTATTAACATTTTCACTTATTTAATTTCAGAGTATTTTCCTCTCCATATATTCATTTTTAAAACAAAAATGGCATCATATAAGCCATACTTTCTATAAATGGCTTTATTCAGTCATCAGTGTATTATGACTTTTATACCAATGATGTTTCTGCAATTTCTGATTATCTTTGTTTTCTTCGAGTTATAGAAGTAATGTGTGTTTATTGGAAAAAAATTTCTTAAGGAATACAGAAATATCTAACAAAAGTTTACATAGAAACCGATTAATCATTTACGCAATAGTACTTTTTAATGTTTGTTTAATAATCTGCTCTGTGCGTGGATTATCATACTTCCCTAACCCATGGTGTTTTCCATGTAGGAATGAATTGGAAACAGTCTAGTGAACTACACTTCTGTGTACATCTTTGTACATTCATCTTGGTACTATTGCCCAATTATCTCAGAATAAATTCCTACAAATAGATATGCTGGTTAAAGTGGGTGTACATTTTAGTTTTTTTTTTTGTTCGTTTTTTGGTCAAGTACTGCTAACTTCTATCTAAAAAAAATGATACCAGTTCTCTGATCAGCATTGTTTGGGGGGAATATCTCCTTTCTAATCTTGTTTTTTTTTTTAAATTTTTTTTCCTTAAGAAAAAATTCTTACAAGTTTGATAGCTGAAATTTATTTAATTTGAAGTTGTTTTTGATTATTGTTAGGTAAGTTTAATTTTTTTCTTTAGGAAGTTTTGGCCTTGTGAATTACTTGTTTGTACATTTAAAGAACTGGAAATATCAATCTTTTTCTGTAAACTAAGTATCTTAGTTTAAGCACGATTCAGCAGATGCCTTATTCCCTTTTGAAACAAAAGGAGCTGTGCTACACATAAAGAATTTGCTCAAGTGGAATACCTTGCTGTTTGCAAAGGTCTGTATTGACCTGGGAGTCTGAAGGTCCCCAGCACAGCCTGTACTCTCATCCTCTGGTTGGTGGGTAGCCTCTTGATGCCTCTCTCCAGCTGCCTTCTTTAGCTATGCGATGTTTTCCAGCATCATCTCCATCCTGTTGATGTCTGTAGCTGTGCCAGTACGTGGGCTGGCAGTGAGTGGGATTACGCCATCCATTGTGATACATCAAAATGGGGCTTTTTATTCCCAAGTTAATAAAACATAACTAATAATGGACTGACAGTGTTAAAGGACTGACTACTTAGTCTCCTTATTTTCTCATGCTGGCAAACATGACAAAATATCCCTTAAACATTTTAAAGTAAAGCAATTTATAGTATTTTGGTATGTAAAAGTTCACATTCTGCATTGTGATACTGTTTTTTTTCCATAACATACCATTTGGGGGCTGTTCGTTCTCTTTGTTTTAAGGGAGAAGTCGTGCGTGTGTGTGTGTGTGTGTGTGTGTGTGTGTGTGTGTCTGTGTAAACAGGATGAGTATGACAGGAGTTTGAAAAGGAGTCTAATGTGACATACATAATCTCTTTAGAATGGTGAAGATAGATGTTTAAGCAAACAACCAGTTCTTGAATAAACTCACTGGGGGTAATTATAGTGAAAATATTCTCCTTGGCACTTACAGTGATTAAATAAAGTGACTACAAAGCACCTTCCCTTATGGTTCCTGTCACATAGTAGATGCTCATTAAATAATAGCAGTTATACAGTTGTGTGTAATGGTGCCCTTTCATTTATTCCATAGTAATTTGTTGAGAGCCCACTCTTTGCCAGACACTGGCAAAGGTGTTGGAGGTTCTGCGGTGAATGAAAAGGCTAAAATGCCTTCTCCTCAGGAGCTAATACTCTGGTGTGGGGAGACAGTCACTAAGTCAAATAAGTAAGCAGATTATCTCACATTGTAAAAGAGTGTAAGTGCTATGAGGAAAAATCAATTGGGAGTGGTGGCTAGGGCAGCTGATGGGAAGAGCAGGATTTGCAGTTTTAACTAGGGTGGTCAGGGAAGAGACTGACAAGTAAAGGTCAAGCAGATCTGGGTTTAAGCCCATCCTTACTACTATCCAAGTGGGTGGCGTAGGGAAAATTATTGAACTTTTGTTCCTCAGTTTCCACATGGAGGAAGGACATGGAAGCATCGAAATTCTTTCTTTTCTTTCTAAAGAGAAAGACTGGTCCCTTTTATTTCGTTTTTCACAGGTCTGTCAGGTTGATTCTGTAGTTCTTAATTTGGGGAAGTAAAACATGTATACACACACACACACATACATACATAACACGCATATATCAAATCAGGGAAAGCTTCTTGCAAGAGTAGATTTGATCTGACCCCTAAAAGAGGAGTTGGGTTTTTGGTCTTTTTTTAGAAGAACACTGGTATATCCTATGGTATTTTCCATAGCATCTCAGTTGGGACAGATGCTCTGGATAGAGAAGGGTTTAAGGGTGAGCTGAGTTTGCAAAAGCATCATAGCCTGTTACCCACTTGGAGTTCACACTGCAATTCTGGTCAGCCCTGCAGTAAAGGGACCGGGCAGGACTGGGCCCCACGCTCAACTTGCACAACCACCCAGCAAGCTCGCGGCTGGGGCGCTGCCAGTGCACTCCTCCAGTTCTGTCTTTAGGGAATAGAGTTGTCACTTGTCTTTGTGTACATATTTGCGAAGCATTTAGAGATCATTAACCGTATTTACTATAGCTCTCCAACTTTAGTAGAAAAAAATTAAACAAGCCCAGATAGGAAAATAAGTAATAAGGATTACTCAGTTTTATATCTTTTTTCATTTTTTCTTTTTCTTTTTTCTTTTGTTTATTTATTTTGTTTCTCTGAAATGCTTTATAGAGTATTTGCATATAATCAAAAAGGATTGTCTTAAAAGTTGTGAGTGGAAACATTTTAAGATACTCCTCTTTTAACAAAAGTGTTTTCCTCCTCCCAAGGTTTATTACCCAAATTTGGGATGGATGTGCATCGATGCCACCGATCCTGAGAAGGGGAACTGGCTGCGATATGTGAATTGGGCTTGCTCAGGAGAAGAACAAAATTTGTTTCCACTGGAAATCAACAGGGCCATTTACTATAAAACTTTAAAGGTAAGAGTGTTAGAATTAGTCTGTCGTTAGTTACTCCGCATGCATTTTTGCAAATGCTATCCTTAGTCTTGATTAACAGTAATAACTCTGCCAACCTTGGGAGTATTATATTTGAAAGTGGTTTATCACCACATTGAAAGGTCTGTTTTAAATATATGGTTGCCACGGCTTCGTGTGCGTAAGGGCACTAAAGCAGGAAGAGTGTGTCCAGTAATCACGCTTGCATCTTTGTAGATACCGATAAGCGTGTGGCAGCTCCCTCTCCTCCTGAGGTACAGAGGCATTAGGGACTGTTTGATGGGCAGATTTATCCAACTGTGAGAAACTATCAATGGCTACAGCGGTTCTGTGTTAACTGAAAACATGATCTTAGTCTTCGATGTAATGTAGCCTTGGATCAGCTTTTCTTCTTCCTCACTTTAGTACAGAATGGGAATTAAACAGAATATGTTTCCTCCTTCTGCCGGATTTTTATTTGGAGACATTTGTTGTTGAGATGAAAAAAAGAGGAAAGCCATTTCTTAGGGTTTGTGGTGAGAAAAGAGGTCACCAAGTACATGCAGAGAAGTTAGCATTGGGAAGCGTTAAATGTGGCTTCATTTCTGCCAGCCCCTGTCTGTCTCCTTTGTTGTCACATTGTCTCAGAGGAAAAATCTGCACTCATCATGCGGGGAAGTGTTCTTGGAGGTGGAGTGGCAATGCTTTGGAATTGGAGTAGATCCATTTGCTGAAACTGCTGTAAGGCAAATTTCTCTTTATTTACTTCTATTAAAAATGTCAGAATGGGTGACAGTTCACGAAAGAAGTTATCTTTATGGAGTTGAAAACTATAGATGAGCAGGCATTTAAGATGATGGTCAGCTTTTGCAGCATTCTGAGTTTTGCGTGTTTGGTAGCACTAGGACTTCTAGAAGTTTAGTTAGGAAAAAGCTGCTTAAATTTTTTTTTCTGTATTTTTTCTGTCATCTTTAGCCAATTGGACTGTCCTCTGCCTCATATATACCCACATCCTTGCTTCCAGTCTGTGTAGGAAATACATTTTTGTGGCACTTTCTCATTTAAAACTTTTACAACCTTCTTTCCCATTTTATTTCTGCTGTATTATAATAGCATGATTTTCTAGTAGGTATCACTATGAAATTTTGTTATACTGGGATTTGAAATTATATTCAAAATTTGATTCAATAATTCATTCTGTTTCTTAAATGTATTTAAAGTGATAGTTCTGTCTGGTCAAATCTGTGCGGCAGAACCCTGGCGGAGATGACATGCCAGCGAGGGGATGAATATGAGACAGGGAGTGGAAATGAGATTCCAAGGGAGAGCAAACCCAGGGAGGTGTTGGGACACTTTGCAGTTCTTTCATTAAAACGTGTTCTTCTCTAGTAGCAGATCTGAGAAACATCAGGAAGCAGAGGCATAATGTTTGGGAGAGTGGACTCTGAAGCCAGACTTCTGGATGAGGTCCTGGCTTGTAGTGTGACCCTAGACAAGTCATTGTGACTCTCCTAGCTGTGTGACCTTAGGCAAGTCACCGTTGTGTGCCTCAGTTTCCATATTTGTAAGATACAGATAATTATAACATCGCCTTCATAGGTGATTATGGGCAGAGTTCTAGCACCCAATAAGTGCTAAATAAATGATGGCTGCTCTTTTGGCGAGGCAGCATAGCGTCATGGTTAGGAGTGGAGGCTGTAGCTGACTGCCTTGTGAGCAGGTTTTGGCTTCTAGATGTGCGACCACGAGAAGTTACTTAAACTCCGTGTCTTAATTTTCTCATATATAAAAATGAAGGTAGTAATAAAATTAATATGTACAGTCGTTGTGAAGATTAAACAAGATGATGTGTGTAAGGTTCTCTGTTAAGTGTTTTGAGTCCAGCCCAGGGATTCAAAGCGTTAACTAGCTGTACTGCTGCTGTTGTTGCTACCTGTCTTAGTCTGACCTGACATAGTTGTGATCCTTGCAGACCTCGCTCTGTCCTGCCCTTTGATGTTTGCTCAGGTATGCGCGAGACCTTTCAGGTTCCTTACTAGTGATTATCTAACTACAGATTAAGTTTTCTATGGGTTAGATTTTGTAAATAAATAACATGTTGTATTCTTCTGGGTTTCTGTATCAGTTTCTCAACTATCACCCAGGTAATTGGAAAATCTCAACACCGGTTTTTTTTATACTATGATTAGAAACTATTTTATATTCCTGAAAGTTAACTGGTAGCCTGCTGTCCATTCATTCTTCTATTCAGTAGTTTGACAGATATAGTTTAGTATGTACCAGATATTCTTCTGTAGTAGTGAATGAAACAGGTCAGGTCTGTGGTCTCATTTACGTATCCGTAATTAGTATGAAGTGGAGAAGTATACAGCTCAGTGACATAATCACTTTAATTGCTAACAGTTTTGAAGGTTATTCAGTAGCTAGCAAATCTCATTGTTTTTAATCTAGTTACTCACCAGCTCATTAGCTGTTTAGAAATTCTTTATTAAATTTGAGGTAAAAACAGGTTCTGATATGTTTTACTTTGTGTATTTTGCAACAACAAAAGAATACCCTCCTAAGTAAAAAGTTTGTGCTCACACTTTGCTAGCACAGTTAGTAATCTTCAGGAGATTGTAGTGGAATGACCCTGGAAGCTTAAGCTGAGTCTAGGAGGTTTCATGAAAGCGTCTCATGGGTGTCTTGCAGCCAGTGTTCTGGTTATACTATTTGGGTTAGGAATAAATTGGGAATGCTGTTTTTCTCTTTTCCATATTCTCTTTCACTTTAGTTTTGTTTAAGCCTTTACATATTTCTGTGAACCCTAATCATTTCAATTATTATATGATATCACCATTCCATGAATATGTGACTCACAGTAAAAAAATAAAGAAGCAAAGTATACATTTGAAACTATAAATTGTTTAAGTAAAACAGCCCTTCTTTCAGCAGAAACAGATTAGTTCATCAGAGTACTGAAAGGCATCTGTAATGGCTATTTTAATTCATAAAAATCTTATATATTGACTCGTAAAATCTTTATTTTAACTCATTGAATCTTATATATGTTAGGTTAAGTTTTCTTTGGTTTAGGTTTAACTGACTCAAGAAGGGAAGTAATAATGCATTGGTTTAGTTACATAAATGCCTAACTATTATTGTGCTATATAGCTGAAACTAATAAATTTTTTGAAAAAATATGATACATTGGTTTAAAGAGAAGAAAATGGCAAGTTTGAGCCATCTTTGGGGGAATAGAAAGGAAACAGTGGCTTGTTCTTTCATTTTAAAGAATTTAGAATATTTCAAAATTTGTACTATATAGACAATTCTGTAGAGAAAGAAGCAAAATTTTTACTTTCAAGGGTATTATCTAGACTGGAAGGTATGTTGAAGTGAACTATATTGTTTCTAAGCTGACATCTTAGATGAAATTCTCCCTGGTCTTAAAAAAAAGGGCATCCCTTTCCACAACAGTAGTGCAGTGCTCAAAACTGGGAAGCTAACACTGACAGTATTTTATTAGCTAAGCCAGCATTCCCCAAACTTTGTAGCACCAGGGACCCATGCTTCTAAGAGAACCTAACGCCTGATGATCTGAGGCAGAGCTGAGGCGGAGTTGAGGCGGTGATAGTGGCTCTGGGGAGCAGCTGCGAATCCAGATGAAGATTTGCTCGCTCACCTGCCACTCACCTTCTGCTGTGCTGCCCAGTTCCTAACAGGTCACTGCCCAATACCAGTCCCCAGCCCCCAGCCCTGGGGTTTGGGGACCCCTGAGCTAATTGATACACCTTAGTCACATTTTGTCAGTGGTTCCAATCCTATCCTTATGGGAATAGAAAGTTCAGTTGCATTCAGTTAACGTCATCCATCCCTCAGTCTTTGCTTTTATAACCTTTCAGTTTTGAGAGAAGTAGTCAGTTATTTTGTAGAATGTCTCACAGTTTGCGCTTCTCTTATGATTTATTATGATTAAATTGTGTTTATGCATTTTGGGCAGAAATCCCTAGAAGTGATGCAGTGTTCTCTTCTGTACATGGTCAGGCGGCACATAATGTCTATTTGTCTCATAAAGATACTGTTTTTCCCTTTGTAGCTAATAAATGTTTTATAGAGAGATATTTTGAGACTTTGCAAGTATTCTGTCACTCCTCAAACTTTCACCATGGGTGATTCTTGCCTGAATTAGTTATTACTGAGATGATTGCCAACTGGTGATTTTCTAATTCTATTATTTTTTTCGTTAGTTACTCGAGATCTACTTTAAGGAAGAGCTTTCCTTTTTATTTACTTGTTCATTCATTTATATCAATATGGACTCATGGATTCTAATTTTATTCAACGGGTCTTAGGCAGAATTTTACTTGTGTGGATACTCTTGGAACTTTCTGAACAGAAGTCATTGTGAGAGAAACCAATAAGCCATTTCCTTAAATTCTATTTAGAAGTATAACCTTTCCACTCAGTATATTTATTCTTCAGAATCTTGTTCTATATGTAATCAGTATGATGATGGTATATGTTCTCACTGCTCACATGGCTGTTAAGAATGAATGTTTTAGGAGCAATAATATGTATGAGGTATTTTTAGGCATTTCCTTTTAAATTTAAGTTGTCATGTAAACTCGATGTGTGGTGCAGAGGGCAAGGCGGTGAATTCTCCACGGACCTGAGCAGGTTGGTGGCAGTGCATAGATAATAATACACTGCCAGGACGCTTGTGTCTCCTCTGCTTTTAGCCTTTCTATGATATAATTAGCGGTGACTTGTAAATGTGCGGGTGCTTATAGTTCTTCCTTATCACGTTTAACTTGTTAGAACCTGAACAGTGCGTTGGCCATTAGCTTTTAGCACTTCTCTTTCCAAACTACGGGGTGCTAATTGTGCTTTAAATTTCTCATCAGCTAGATTTCATGGGCAAAATGGTTCCGTGTTTTTTTCCTTCTGCGTGGGTAGTTGCGAGGCTTTGAACAGTCAGATTCGGCAGCATGGCAGTTTTAAGTTTAAAGCAGTCTCTCCTAGTCAGATCCTTGGTGGCGGTGCGGACCCCCAGCAGAGGAGGCGGGCGGGAAGTGAGGTCCTCCCTCCAGCAGAGGGTCCCTTCCCGCGGCCGCCCAGCCCTCAGCCGCGGAGGATTTGGGAGCCCTTCCTGCCGGGCTGGCCTCCGGCTCGCGGCCCCGCCCCGCCCCCGCCCCGCCAACAACCGCCGCTCTGATTGGCCCGGCGCCTGTCTCTTCTCTCTCCGCAGCCAATCGCGCCGGGCGAGGAGCTCCTGGTCTGGTACAATGGGGAAGACAACCCCGAGATAGCAGCTGCGATTGAGGAAGAGCGAGCCAGCGCCCGGAGCAAGCGGAGCTCCCCGAAAAGCAGGAAAGGTAGGATCCCGCCGCCGCCCGCTCCCCCGCCGCGCCTGGGCCGGCCGGATCTGGGCTCCGGCGGAGCCCGCGGCTCTCGGTGACCTTTTCCAGACCGGCCGCCTGCCCGCGCTCCGGCCCCCCCGGGCCGCTGCTGAATCACGGCGCCGGACGCCGCTCGGGCTCTTTTCTAACTTGGGGCCGGGAATGCGGGCGTGGAAAAGTGCGCAGACCCCAGTGCCGCCTGAGGGCTAGTTGTCACTTCACTCGCGGACATCAAAAATAGCAGGACTTGCGGGCGGGCGCAGCAGCCGGTCTCGTCAGAGTCGTGCATGCCCGGTATATTCTTAGCTTTTTGTGCTATTTGCCAGCGAACGCGTCATAAAATGTGTTCTGAGAGTGACATTTCCAGGTCCGCAGATTCGGTGGCCTCGCGTCCCGCCGGGACTGTGCGGGTAGGGCCGGGCGTGCTGTGGCCGATGAGCTCGCGTCTCCCGGAGGGCAGAGAACCGGTGGGGCCGTAGAGTGCCACTCCTCGCGGGCCGGGCCGTACACCGCCGCTCCTCGCGGGCCCGGCCCTGGCACTCCGTGCTCCCCGGCGCCGGGCCGTGCCGCCGCGCCCCTCTCCGGGACGGGCCCTGCCACTCCAACCGCCCACCCCACTCCACGCGAGGCCGGGCCCTGCCACTTCGTGGCCCGCACCCCAACCCCCCCCCCCCGCCCCGACGCCGGACAGTGCTGCGTCGCGCCTCCTTGCCCCTCTCCTGGACGAGCCCTGCCACTTTTGAACCCCTTCATCTCCACCCCACTCCATGCGAGGCTGGGCCCTGCTATTCCGTGCCCCCCAGCGCCGGGCCGTGCCGTGCCGCTGCGCCCCTCTCTCCGACTGGCCCTGCCACTCCAAACCCTACTCCACCCCAGTCCACGCGAGGCCAGGCCCTGCCACTTCGGGCTTCCCCGGCGCCAGGCCGGGCCGCTGCGCCCTGCGCCCCTCTCCCGGACCGGCCCTGCCACTCTAATCCCCCACCCCCACCCCACGCGGGGCCAGGCCGCGCCGCACACGATTGCGACACTCTCAGGGGTGGGCTAAGGTCTTAGCACACCAGATCTTTCCGAAATTAGGCCATTAACAAAATGGAAGTTGAAGAGCATGCTGTTTTGTCACTTTTGATTCCACTACAGTAGTTTTATTTTGTTTTATCATGTTTTCAAACTACAGGAAAGCGTAGTCAGGCTTACAAAAGGGAGGGAATAATTTCCGGGTAGGAAAATAGTTTGGTCGGATATATCATATTTCCAGCTGGCATTTTGACACGTTGTTGGGATTTTTTAAATGAAGAATTTTAATGGGAATTCGTGAATCTTTCATAGAGCCCAGTCTGAATATATGCCAAGGCACAATGTGGCAGTTTCTTACTAATACAAAACTTTCTTTTTTTTGCCCACCTTAATCTTAAGTAAATTTTTGTAGGCATTTGAATTCATGAGTCTGTCCTTTACTTAGAACATTGCAAAGTGAGTTGTGGAAGTCATACCGTAAATAAAATCATAACATAAACTTGATTTTCGAAAAATGTAAAAATAATATTTTAAAATGTAGGCAAAAAGGCTTTTCTGATTTTTCCATTACATATTTTTTGTATTTCACAGCCTAAAGAAAATACAACTAACGCATTCAAGGGGCAATTTGTGGGCCTCTTACTAAATACATGTTCTGTATTTACTGAACATGATTTTGTGGCTGGTTTAGGTCATTAAATGCTTTGATCCTGCATTAGATGATCTGGGTCTAGAAAATTCCCAGGTGTTTTTTCGTTTGTTTGTTTGTTTTTTATCGTTTTCACTGAGTATTGAGATTTTGTCGACATTAGGCTTTTAATGCGTAATTGTTTGCAAACTCTTCACATAATTCAACCTGTTCCTTTATTGTTCATTTTGTTTGTAATTAATGTCATCAGCTTTCTAGGTAAGTTGTGATTTTCAGGGGCTGGAGTTTGAGGAGAAGGGGAAATCTTTACTTTGCAATTAAACATAATATATTTAAATATATTCATAGCTTAATGGAAAGTTCACTCTAAGGCTTTTCTGTTTGGCATACTTTGGCCTGCATGTTTAAACATTTTACTTTTTGATTTTCTTTTTTATTTATCCCTTATTAATATTATTTTTTTTATCTATTCACTTGGTTGGATTGGGAGGAAAAAACAATATAAACTCTTTGTTTTATTAGTGATACATGTACTTACACATCTTCATTTTTATATCTGCCAAGATTGCTCGGTTTTTATACTGAGTTAAGTAGTTCATATTTCTTATTATCCTATTATTATTTTTATAACTACTCTGGGCAGCATATAACCCACTGAATCTTAGGTTTTAATTAAAGTACTTGCATGAGGCTCACTCTTGGAACTTCTCTGTTTTGAACAGCTTAGTGGTAAAGAGTCCTGTTTGAACTTTATGACCTAAAGTTTGGAGAGCTTAGGTAATGAGTCAAACCTTTTTTGTTTTTAAATTTAATACTCTGGGAAAGCTAATTTATAGCTTGCAAAGACCTGAAATGGAGAACTTTTTATATTAACTTAGTTCTATTTAGGTCTTACATGTGATCTCAGACATTTAAATGTCTTTTCAGGCAGTGATGTCAAATAGTAAGTCAACATAAATTTCATTCAGTAGCAGTGTTAAAGCATGCCGAAGACATGCAGCTGACAGGTAGATTGACAGTTGACCTACCTTCATTTCGTTTATGAGGCAGGCAGAAAAAAACAAAGGGCTGGATTCTTCATAGTTCTTGGCCTCGGCTCCTTTGCATGACAGCTGCTATGCCTACAGCTGTGCAATGCATGTGGTGCCTTTCAGAATTCATCAGATTGCTGGTGGATCATGAGGCATGTTCTGGGTGGTGAAAAGCCCCGATTCCTTAACGTACAGAGTGGCCTCTTCTCTGTCTCTGTCTGTCTCTCATTCATTCATTCTGATAATGTTCCTAAAGCTCCTGTGGTGTGCCAGGCACTTTGCTAGGTTGTACAGTGTAGTGGTGAGCAAAATAGCAGCAATAACTCTTCTCATGGTGCCTGTAGTCTAGCGACAAATTTTAAATCGGCACCTAGATCGTTGGCATGGAGTAAGCTCTCAATAAATATTCGTTGATTGGCAGACAGACTCACAGAGACCTATAATGAAGGAAAAGAACACAGTGCTGTGAGAACACAGTTCATGTTGTCTCTGACCAGGGGGCATGCAGTTCTGCTATGGGCCAAAGATGTACACACATTAGGTATTTCGAAGTAGAATTTTGGATTCTCAGTTTTGTAATTCAATCTAACTTCTTCCATGTCTGAGCAGCCCCAGTAATGAGATCGAACATGAAAAGTTCCTTGGAGGGGGGGAGGGTTTTTAGTGTCGAGCGTTTCAGGTCATTTTAATTTGAACCATAGGAAGGTCATACTCTGTGAAGTAAAGTGGTAAGGACCAAATTTAGAAGTATTTACCAGCTTATTCATCGTTGTCCCCTGTTCGTTAGTGTGAGAAATAAGAGATTGATTTGCTTGTTAGCAATAAACAGTGGCTGCTGGCAAATGTTCTTTTCAAATGTAGACTATAATAGCAGAATGCGTCATTTCTCTGCCTTTTCTTGGCTATGTAAGAGCCTTCCTTGAAGTTCTCTTACCCTAAAGAAACAACAGTGGCACTATACAAATGGGCTTGGTGGAAGGGGCTTAAAACCTGAGACCCCTGGGTTTTTACCAGGTGACTGGGCAAATCATGTCAACTTTCCAGGGTGTAGTTTCCACAGCTTTAAAATGGACATCATGACATGGAATGGTCCTTGGGCTACCTGACCTCACAGGGTTGCTGTCAAGAGCAAGTGCTATAAAAAAGGAACAGCGCTGTGCAACGTGTGAGCTTGTGGTAGCTGTAAGTGCCACCAACAGCATGTGGCTGACAGCTACTTACATGTTCCTTGGGGAGGAGCTACTGAATTTGTGACTCATCAGTCAGTGTTTACCGAGCACCTGTGGGAGCCCAGACGCTCTGGGTCTCCGTTCTCCCTTCCCGTGGCAGAGCCTCACTAGGTGCCGATGGGCCCGTATGATAGGCCTCGTTCTAACCTACTGACTTTCCTGTTCGCAGCAAGTTAGATGGAGGAAATTAGAAGATATTTATAGCAGCAAGGAGTTCTGTAGCCGATAGCTAGACAGTAAAGAAGACAGAGTTTGTAAGAAAACCAGTAGTGAACTATAAAGAGTGCAGTTCCTTAGGTCACTCAGCAGGTTCAGGTAATCCTTTGTAAAAGCTGTAAATAGTCCCTGAGAGTATCAGCGAGTGTATAATGCTTGTCTAGGTGACTTTTAGTTAGATTATACTCAGCTTATAAAGGAAATATTTCCTCTGTCTCTGCAAGCAAAATTATTCAAATAAAAAAACCTTGGTACTGTGACAAGCACTTAAGGTTTTTGAAGTTGTACGTGTTTGAAATTCTTCTCCAAAGGTGACAAAACCTATAGAAATTTATAGTCACTATAGGAAGGTAAGAGATCCACATGCAAAATCACTTGGTCTGAGGGGTTTAAAAAAATAAAGGGCTAAACTGAAGGACTTGACATTGAGAGAAAGAAAAGCTGGGCTGGGATGACTCGAGGAGTTGTTACTCAGACCGGGGAGTAGGGGTGGGGGGGGGGATGGCAGTGTTGCAGAGTCGAGAGCAGGGAAGAGGAGCCCAGGAGCCTTCAAGATAGCAGGTTGGAGGAGTGAGTAAAGGGAGGGTCCTGTCCCGCCTCCTCCACCCATATTTTAATAAATATTTGCTAGTCTGTGTCAGACACTATTCTGGGTGCTGTAGTTACAGCAGGGGACTAGAACGACCAAGGTTCCTGCTCTCACAAGATTGACATTCTGGAGAGCCAAGGGATGACCGGCCAACAAGATGAAAAGGACAGGTCTTGTACGTGTGTGAAGTATGGCATGACTCTAGATGGCTACGCAGGGGTAGATTTTCGGAGGTCGTGACATGAATGACACAGGGGCGGGCCCAGTCAAAGTCTAGGGGCTGAGAGCTCCCAGAAGAGGCTGCTCTACATTTTGGGAAATTTAATGCCGGGGTGGTACATAGCGAGGGCCACCCAGAAACTCGCATGAGTATTTTTGAATTATGGAAATCAATTCTGCAGATAGACATTGGCGCCTTTTGTCCCAGGCACTGCACTTAGCGTCTGGATTGGTAGGGGTAATTAGAGATGACTAAAATATCCAGGGGAGGAACTTATCCTTTTTATTGCAGCTCAGTGCAGATCAGGCTAACTGAATGTTTTGGTTGATGTGTGCATGAGATCCAGGATAGGGAGGGGGTGAGCAGGAGCCTTTAGGGAGAGGAGATGCTGCTGCTTTGTGGTCACAAAGTGGAGCACAGTGGGGAGGACCTTTGAGAAGGAAAGTGAGGAGGGGAAGAAGGAAAGAGCAATGCAGGAGATGGGGGAGAAGCAGGGACACGAGGCCACGGGGCTCGGCTAGGCGGCAGGTAGAAGCATGCGGCGAGGGGCCCTGATGGAGCCTTAGGGCCTCGTGGGTGGCAGTGTGCAGAGCTGCCACCGGACACAGCAGCGAGCCTGCGGCGCTGAGTGGTGCCGAGCACTCCCACACGTGGTCCCCGTTGGCTTCTACTTCTGTGATGTCCAGGCCACCTCCATGGTTTGTACTGGCTTCCGCTGAGGAAGTGGAAACTTAGTGAGGTTGGGTAACTTGTCCAAGCTCACTCTGCCAGTGTCAGTCCGAACTTGAACCCAGGTTTTCCTTTCCATACCTTTTCTTCTACAGAATATGCTGCTGTTTGTCCAGTTCTACGTGTGGTGGGCGACAGCAGTAGAAGTGACAACACTGGTTCCATTTAAAGTTCAAATTAGAGAATATATTAATAAGCAAAGGAAACAGGTGGGCTTCTGTGGGGTTTGATCTCACCTTCCTTAGCAGCCGAGGGAATTGGCCAAAGCCGTAGGTTGGAGACCAGGCCGAGTGATAGGCCTGGCCGTGGTGCCAGAGGATGATGGCAGTCGGGCCCTGAACCTTCTGGGTGCCTGGTAGCTAGGTCCTCTGCCTACTTACTCACAGGCGCTCACCCATAGTTCTTATTTGCAGGTGCTGGAACAGGGCATGGGCACTTGGAGTTGGCAGTGTTTTGTGGAACTGTGGCCACACATTACATGCCGTATGGCTTGCGAGCTTGTCACGTTAGACCCAACTGAGCAATGTCCTCGTCCCCTATTGTAGCTCTTGCTGCCTTGCAGCTGAGCGATGCCTTCCCTGAGCATTGAGTATCCCATCAGCATGGGCTGGCTGCCAGGTTGGTTGCTCACTGCTGCTGTGGTGGTGGTCTGTTTCTGAAAGCACAGTACAGTTTGAATATCTTTTCAACAGGAACTGGAGTTTTTTTATCTTATTTTGCTGCTATTGAATTATTCCACATTTAGGTCAATCAGTTGGTCAGTGTTTTTGTTTTGGGCCTTGGAGTCTTGCTTATGTTATAACCTTGTTCACAGGGAAATTATGTGGATTAACTATAATTTTCCGAAGCATTTTGCAGAATATTCACTCGTGTTTTAGTGGATGAATTTACAAAAATCCCAGTACATGCCATGGTTGAAAACTGCTTCAAACGTTGTAATTTAGTGTATTAGGAAATACGCTATGTTCTGTCTGTACGTAGGTTGTTACTCTGATTCCTCTTTCCCTGTGTAAATTGGCAGGTCAAACTTGCCTAACACCGAAAAAAAGGTTTGATTATATTACGTTTTCTAAAAGGTGAAAAAGACCCTTATTGTAGTTAGTTTAGAAGAGTTTAGTTGACTTTTTAAGATTCGTTTGTAATTTGTAAGTGAGGAAACAATTTGCTTTCCTTAAATATGAATTCTAAGTTCTTTTTCTAAATTATGGATTAATTAGTTTTTATAACTTACTGAGTGTTTCCTTGGCAGTTTCACATTCATGTTTACAGATGAGCTATTACCATATGTGATCTTAAATGTTCACAGGAGAATTAGCGAGAGGAGAGCATAGTTTTTTACATGTGGAGTGGCCTGTAATGAACGGAGGAATTGGATAAAGACTCCAAGAACAGCATTACACAGGTTAAAAAGTGATAGACATTTTCTTTCAGTTA
Organism: Eidolon dupreanum; assembly: GCA_028627145.1. Classification (NCBI taxonomy): domain Eukaryota; kingdom Metazoa; phylum Chordata; class Mammalia; order Chiroptera; family Pteropodidae; genus Eidolon; species Eidolon dupreanum. The sequence continues at coordinate 5,261,527 of CM053502.1, forward strand.
CAGGTTGTGCAGAGTGGAGAATTTCAGTCTCATGTGTAGTAGACTAAGATGGAACTCTACTGTTCAGATTTTACATGCTTCTAAAGACAGTTCTAAAGTTTGGCTTTATTAATATTAATACTTTGGTTGATAAAATTTAGGGAAGCGGAATGACATGGAGAAGGAAGTTATTTGAAAGCACTACTGTTGTTCCTCAAAGTGAAAAAGATAAACACTGAAAGCAGCCTTTTTTTTTTTTTTTTTAACCAGATTAATCTGATCCAGTGGCAGATCTACACATCATGTCATTGTTTTGAATCACTGTTTTCTATTGATGGTGACCATGACAGAAATTACTTGTTTCTTTAGCAGGTTTTGCAAGTGCCTAGCCCTGTGCTTGGTGCTCCATATACAGATGGTCCCTGACCTATGGGGATCTGATTTTAAGATATTTTGATTTATGATAGTGTGAATGCGATAACTGGCTAATCTAAGCTATGATGTTCAATAGGTTAAATACATTATCAGTTTAACAATATATTTGACTTATGGTAGGTTTATTAGGATGTACTCCATTGTGAGTTGAGGAGCTAAACCTCCCAGTAAGCCCCGCAAAGCAGGAATGGTTATCCACCTTTGCAGATGAGGAAACATGCTCAGAGGGGCCATGTGGTTTGCAAAAGTTCACCCAGCTACTAAATACTTGGCTCCAACTTGCCTAAATCCAGTTTTTATGTTTCTAAGTAGGACAGTTATACTGAATAAGTAGTGATGTTTTATAAGGCTTTGCCAATTAGCCAGGATGAATTTTCACTATTTACTTTAGAATTGCCCACTTTAATCCTAGATAATAAGGCAGTATAGCGTGATTAAATGAAGTCTTTGGAAATCGGAGAGCTCAGTTATGGTGAGAACTGATGCCTTCAGTTACTCTTGCTTCAGGGGTTTATGGATTGAATAGATTTATTGTAGTCCTTTGAGTACCTCAAATAGTTTTTTAAAACACTAACAAATTACTTTATCCCTTGCTGTCTGTTGTCAAGTGTTTTTTTTTTTTTTAAACAACATATTTGTCATTTTGGGCTTTTTAGGAATATTTCATTTCTCTCACGTTGTATATTATTTTTGAAATCTGTTGAGAAAGCACAAGAACGGAGTGAGGCGTTGCCTGTCCCTCACTCTGCCGTGTGGATGGCGGAGGGCTTGCGTCTGCCATGGCAGAGCTCCCTCGTTTTGTCTTATTGACGATTTCAAGAAGCCCCGATGTTTAGCTTCCTCCTCGGCCCCAGAGTTCTTTTGTTGAGAATGACTGGCCAAATGTTTAGAACAACTGAATAAAATATAATTTTTAAAATTTTTGTTAAGCCGAATGTTATGGAGCATGAACACGTTTATACTAACATACACACTAAAAATTAAATCTAGAAACTGTAAATGCAGTTCCTATTTGTGGATATAATTGAGTTAAATCTTGCTTATTAGTTTCTTTCACTGTCTTATGATGTGATATCAATAAAAGATAGGATTTTTTTTTTTTTTTTTTTTTTTTTAAGTCAGATGCTTTTGGTGGTGGCAGGGAGAGCTTTTTATTTTTTTCTTTTTCCTTTAAGAGGAACTCATTTGAACTGTTTGAAGCAGTAGCTCCTTAAGAGGTTTTGTTTGCTGATAAAGCTGTTCCTATCCCAGCGGCTTGGCTCATTCCTGAGGAAAAGCATAAAAGGAAGCAAGAACAAGAAAGGAGTTGCCCTAACCTGTCCCTGTGCACTCTCGAATTTTCCTGATGAGAGCCAGGGGTTGATTTCTTAATTGTATTTATCTCACAATACTGTCTTTAGACTATGTGTGTGTTAATAAAAATTTTAAAAACTTACTGAATTTGTGGCAAAATGTAAAAGCTTCTACCTAAATCAAGTACAGAGAGCATTTAGTTGTTCCTTGCAGATTCAGTAAGCCCTTAGCACCCCACCCCCACACCTCAGACTCACGAAGTAGGCTAGACAAAAGAAAAGCACTGTTTAGTAATCTGTGTTTTCATTTTTCACATTTCTTAGGCATTTGCCTTTTTGTCCTACCCTTTTCTCTAAAAATTAGGAAGCAGTAACTTTGTTTAAAAGGTTAAAACTTGGTAGCTGTATTAAGAAAAAGTTCTGAGGGATTATGGGTAGGAGACTAGAAAATTGTCAGCGTTCTGTAGCATTTATTGTAGCTATTTTACCATTTTTATGGTCATGATCCTGAAATTTAAAAATATTTTTTGTTGGAAGTTTTAATAATCTGGTAAATGTTGTATAGTTATTTTAAATGTTCTATGTTAATGTATTTTTAATGTACAAAGAATATGTGAATGGTTTCAGAAGCAAGAAATTTATTCTGATGATAAAATAAATACTGTATGTGTGTGGTATATAAAAATACCAGTTTCTAAAATAAAATATGATATCTAAAATCCTTGCTAATTTGATACTTTCAAAACTTTCACTTTTATATGCTTTTCTTAGTTTAATCAGTGTCCGAATGACCAAAACCCAATTTCACCCTTAATGAATTAGGTGTATGTTGCCAGTTATATATAGTTGCAGAGGATTATCTTTGCTTTTGTTAAAAAGAAAAGCAATTAATACAATTTAGGTTAAAATCCTCCCCCCTTTATTTCTGTTTACAGAGGTAAACAGTTGTTCCCCTTGTATTGAGAATCCTAACTCTTAATTCAGTCTTTTGTAGGTTTCCTAAGACATCACATGCCACAAAAATGAAGGCAAACTGGTTTGTTCACCCGTGTTTAGAACCCCTAAACCGAATTATGTACAGTGTCTGAAGTTGCAGTACAGATTAGAATGGGCAACAATGCGATTTCTGTGCCTTTTGTTATTCTTTTCACGGTTTGGCTTCTTCAGTTCAATTTTCCTTCTCTTGCCAATTTGAGGGATAAAATATGCCTTTCTGGTTCTTTTGGCTCTATTTTTTGTTTTTAACATATGAGATTATCATAACCTGTTTCTCCATGGAATAAAGTGGACTGCTGGCTTTACGCAGAGTGAGATCTGTGTGAGGAAGGGCTCCCCTGCCTTCTGCGCCTCCTGTCTCGGTTCCTTCCCCGTCAGTGTGATAATTCGGCATCAGTGGAGACCTAGGTCTTCTGTTCATCTCTACCAGGTTTATGCTGCAGGCAGCATGGGCTGGTTAGTTGCAGTTTTGATCTTTACACATGGAATAATGTCTCTTTATACATCATGGATTGTAATTTTGGTAGGATTTACACGGGTTGAAATTGCAGGTTCCCTTTCTCTGGTGTCAGAAGCAAATAATAAAAAGAAGTAACTATCAATAGTCTCACTCGTGGTTGGAATTTTGAACAAGGGCTTAGGATTCCAAATTTGCTTGTTTTTAGTTTTATTAGCTGCTATATATTATCATGGGAAGTATCTTTTTTGTTAGATGTGATCATAAGAATAATAACGATCAAATTCGAGTGTTAACCTTAATAAATACCTATTTGTAGTTTTTATTCCATCAAAACGATAAATTCAGGAGTTCAGGATAGAAAATAACATAAATCACTGTATGCCAAGGTAAATTAAATTCATGGTTGCATTAGAACGTGGAAAATACTAAATCAAGAAAAGGTGTTGCTTAACTATTTCTGACTCTCTTCCTTTTTAGAGATACAGGGTCCTCCAGATCTCAGACGGTTGTCAGAAAGTACATGGAATTGCTAAACTGAAGGACTGTTGTAATCCCCCTACCCCCAACCCCAGCTTCAGTTTCCATGCTAAAGCACATTAAAAACAAACCACTACCCAAAGTTTTTATTAGTGGGGTGGAGGTATGTTCGGGCTTCACTGTTGTTTCTGTATTAAATACAACAGGATCAGTACTTTGCAAAGATAACTTATTTACAGTGAGCTTAAAGCGTATGTGTATGTTGGGTGGAGCAGAGAAGGAAAAAATTGCTGACACAGCTGTACCTTTGAGTGCTGGGAACTGTATGATATGTGGACTTTATTGTGGCATGCTAGAACATACCCTTGGGATTACGAGGCCAGATTCAGATCCCAGTTTTACCAGTTAATAGCAGTGTGACTTTGGACGGATAACTCCATGTGTTTCGATCTTCAGTTTACCTGTCTGTAAAATGGGTTAGGACCTACCTTGTAGGGTTGCTGTGAGCCTTGAGCCTCATCAGGATGTGTGGCACACCAACCTTCGTCCATTCCATTGCCATTAGTGGGCACTGGCGAAATTAGCTCTGTAGTAACTCTTCCTGTCCTTTAACTGATCATGGCACTTCTGGATTTTAAAAAAAATGAACAGTTTTCACATATTCTAACATGTCCTTTTAAAATTCATATATTTGCTTTGATGATATGGAGTGAATGAAGTAGATTGCACATTAGGTGAGTAAAGCTCTTTGGATTTGCAACTGGACACATATCATGGCACTAGAGAGAGGATTCCTCACGCGGAGACCCGATTCTTTATAAGAGCTGTCTACCCAAACTAGGACCGGTGGTTATATAGGTTGGTAGATTAGATAACTCTTGGAATTTGATTTGTTGCATGGGCCTGGGCAGAAGTAGACATGTTTCTCTATTTGCTTGCTGCCCAGATGAAGTGTTTACTATTTTCTTCCTGTTCTCTTATCTTGACGTGGTCCAAACCACTCATGGCTCTACTTTACTGTGCTGTAACCAAATTTTAGGTGGGTGACATTTTGGATGAATTTTGGATATGTTTCCTCAGATGTTACCTTATCAGACAGCCTTGAAAGTAAGTGTGTGAGAGCAATGTCAGTGCTGTATATGACAGATGAAATCTGTCAGTTTATATTCCTCTGGATGTGAAAATCAGGAAAAAACAAGTGTGAAAGCCAATTTCTTGGGAGAAGTTACTAATTAAGTTGATGTCAGTTTTAAGGAAACTAATGTCCTGATGACCTGTGCAACATTTTTATTGAGCAGTCTGAGGAGTTGGAGGTTTTTCAGGGATCACACAGGAATACTCTGGTCTATACGTGTTTATATGAACTCACAGCTTTGTGGTAACAGGAGGTCTCTGAGCCCCCAGATTTTGTGTTTAAGTTTGTGACTTTCTGGAGAGAGGAGCCTCAGGTGTTATCTGATTTTCAAAAGAGTCTGTGGTTTCTTCTCACAAGATTAGGAACCACTAAAGCATGAACTAGTATGTTTAATTTTAAAAATTAAGTAGAGACAGCAGCAGTACTAGACTTAAAAAAATGAAATATCCTCACAACTTCTATTAGAGCATTAAGATAGATATTGATGGGATGTTGGTGGGTGTTGGCCAGAATTCTGTTTTCTCTCAGTTAAACGTCTGTCTTCATTGGATTGTACATTTCCATAACGATATCTGGGTGGGATTGTGTGAAACGATGTAGAACAAATGAACAAAACAAATGGGTGAATTCAGAATTGTTAGTGGAAGCAGAATGTTATAGTCTTCCTAAGAAGGAACATATGCTGACAATTTAGACTTGTAGGCGTGGGGTGTCTGTAGTTTGTTTAGTAGAATCTGTGGCTAATCCTTAACACTTGATTCCATTTATTGGGTCTGTGTCGGCACTGTGCACATGATCTTGTCATGATCTCATTTTCTCCTCCCCAGGACAAGTAGTTATCACCAGTGTGTATCACAGTTAACTCCCATCTGCCCTGAACAGGATAATTTCTCACTAATCCAACTGTGGCCCAAGGCTGCGCAATAAAGTTTTGGTTTTGTGAATTTCCGTTTTGTGGGCTTCTGGTCTTTGAGGAGGCGCCTGTTTTGTTCAGAGTGCCACCCCAGCGGGAGAGGAGAACCCAGTCCAGGAGTGTTTCATTTTTGTCAGCGTCAGCTCTTCGCAGAGAGGATGTGTGACCCTGGGGATGCAAGAACCTTTGGGGAACAAGTGAATCGAGTGTCTGGATTGAGATGAGACCCTTTCTTGCAGCATGGGCACTGGCCTGGGAGGCCGCTGGGTTTCAAGCCCTAGTCCTTTGTGAGCCCTCCCTTCCTGGGGGCATAATTGTACCCCCATGTTGGCAAAAGAGAAGCAGCAACGCTGGACAGCATGGGATAGCCCTTGGAGACCAGCGCCGGGTAAAATTCAGTGTTTCTAAAAGGCGGCGTGGCGCTCTCAGTGCTGGGGCCTGTTAAGCTCCGAGGGCCAGGGCAGCGAGGGCCAGGGCAGCGGCAGCCCCCAGCAGCCCCAGGGTACCTGCCACTCCCCTGCCCCGCCCCCACTCCTTCCCATTATCACTTTGTGCCTCTCTCCCTCCCTCTACCCTCCTGCCTGCTTTTTCCCTTCCTCCCCTTCCCCTTCTCAAAAATTGTAAAAGAAGTACAGATTCTCTGGAACATTTTTTTCCACTCAAAATTTGCCTTCTTATTGACATTAGTAAGGCTTTTCCTCAGAAGGGCTTGCTTTTCCCAAAGTTAGACATACAACTTCCAATTTTAAATTCCTTTCGGGCAGATATCTTTGTAGTAAAATATATGAATTCTGTATAGCTCTTAAAGTGCCTTGTAGATAAACACCCAAGAAAAATTATCAAAAGACTTCTACTTCATCATTATTCCAGAAACTTTACAAAGTATGTAGAGGGCAAAAAAATTTTAATCTAGCAAAAATAGTGAGCTAGTCTGATAGAGGCTAGCACATTCAAGAATGACAG
>CM053502.1:5268676-5303461 GCA_028627145.1 Eidolon dupreanum
TTTTTTTTTTTTTTTTTGGTCAGAACCTTATTGCAGTAGATAACTGCTGTTTTCCTTCTGTTTCATTCAGTTTCTTCATCTTATGTGTGTATTTCTTTTCCTTATATGCATACAGTTTTGTCCTGTCCTTCATTATGTCCTTTGTCATGGTTTCCATTTCACTTTCCTTGTGTTTCATTCCTGTATCTTTCTTGTTTAGAGCAAGCGGAGCACGCAGCTGGCAGTAGCCTCTGTGTAGGACCCTTCAGGAACCCGATGGTAAGTGCACACGTGTGCTTACCAGGCTCCCAGCGCGCTCTGCGGGACCAGCTCTCGAGGCACCTCCCGCCTCACAGACAGGAACTAACGAGTCCCCTCTTCCCTTTGCGAAAGTCATTCAGGTTATTTTTGATTATAGGTTTGTTTTTGTTTTTTCTTTTAATACGATTACATATAGAAGAGAAACCACAGTATCAGGAAAAAAAATATATACCAATTGAAGGGAATGTAGCAAGTTCCCCCACCTGTTATTGTAGTATTTGGCTTTGTGAGTGACACCAAGTATGTGTAAGTGTGAGTCAGGACACCCAAGTTCTAATTTCTGTCCAGTCATAGACTGAGTAGTCTCTGCAGGTCCCTGGTCTTCAATTTCTCTTGCAAAATAACAGATAGGACGGGTAATTTCAGTAACTGCTTTACTTCTAGTCTGTGGTCCAAGTGGGAAGTTGCCTGAGTGGGAGATGGTTCTGAGAAAATCATTTCACGTATCATATGATCTCAGTTCCACGAGTTGAACGATAATTAGATATTCATGATAGACGCATTTCAGTCATAAACTAAGTATCAGTGTTCACCAAAAGGTACTGTGGAGGTCAATGTTATCGTTTCATTTTTTTAGTTTTTAGAACTTGGTTTACTCGTGTTTTCAGATGCTTTTAAATTTTTAGATAAACATAAAGACTGCAGAGCCCCGTTCGTCTTCAGTGAGCCATGTTATATTGGTCTAGCCCAGTGGTTCTTAATCTGGGGAGCCCTCACCTCCCACCCCAGCTGGACATTTGGCCATGTCTGGAGACTTTTGCTTGTCACAAGTTGAAGGATGGCGCTGCCACTAGCATCTAGTGGGTGGGGTCAGGGATGCTGCCGAACATCTTCGGTACCTGGGACCGCCCCACAACAAAGCATGACCTGGCCCCCGTGTCATTTGTGCTGTGACTGAGACGTCCTGGTATCCGGCCTTCAGCAGCCTGTGGTGGGTGCTCTCGTTAGCCCTCTGAATAGGACGCAGATGTCCCTACAGTAAGTGGCTTCTCTGCACAGGGCATCAAGGTTTCCTGGTTGTGGTTTTGAAAGAGAGCACCCTGCGGTGGGGGGTGGTGATGGGGTGGGCACTTCCTACTGGTTAAGTAGGGTGAGTCCAAAAATAGGCATTTGACATTCAGTATCAGCTAGGTGTTCTAGTACTCCTAGGTCGGGAGTAAACTTCAGATAGCACTCTTACCTTTTAGATAGTTACGTGATATCATTCTGAGTGGTATTGTTAAAGTTCTACTTCACTTTATAATAAATCTAGAAATCTCACTTAATATTCTATTTTACACATAGACCAACTTGAGGGGTTGCACAAAATCTTTGAAATGCTTTTGAAAGGGATTGCATTGATATTTATTTCTGTTACATTTTATTGTGTGATTTTTAAAATCGTAAGGTTTATGTATAAGAGGCAAGGTTTGGACCGCATGTCCATGTTTGTGATTTTTGAAAGCTCATACCTATTAAGAGGTCGATAAGAAAGGGTCATACTCCTTGGCCTGTTAGAGGCACGTGAGATGGTGCTGATGTTTTATAACGTGTTTTGATCCAGGGAAGAGCTTTTCTGAGTGTAACTTTTGAGTCAGGCTCTGAGGGCGGCAGGAGCGTTTTACAGGGGTGTCCTGAGTCACGGACTGCAGAACGGAGCGATTACCTGAGTTGCCAGTCACTGGCGTTGGCATCGTTTGCTCCTGGTGATCTGATATGGACGAGGCCCACACAGTGGGAAGGCATGTGCCATAGTGAGGATAAGAAGACTGGTGGAAAGGATAAGAATCCAGGTTCCCTCAAGCACAACTGGATTCCTCAGGAGCCTTTGCCATGTCATCATCAGATTTAGGCTGAGTGCTGTTGACAGAGAGAGAAAGACCTCAAAGAGGAGGTGACTTCTTGTAGTGGGACATGTTTTCATGGCCTTGTCCCTTTCAGAGGGGATGGATTTTTATAATCCTCACATCTGGATCGACCATACCATGAAGACTTGGCTCTGTTCCCACCAGGATGTGGTTCCAGTGAAGTCGGGTTGTGTCCTGAGTTCCATTTTAGCTTGCTTTTGGAAATGAACGGATCGATGTGTTATGAGAGATTTACCTCGAGTGAACTCTTACATAGTTGCAGAAAGCTTCTGTTTTCTTATAGGCAGAAAATTTAGGGATTTAAAATGATATTTTAGAATTGCTTTTTTTTAAGACTAACATTAAATAGCTAATTATTAAGTATTTTGTACTTTTATACTTTTTTTTCTTGTTGCATCTCTTGAATATTAAAATTTGGTGTTTTGAGGGATTAATATTTGATTTGTATTGTGATGTTTCTATTTTTAATTATGATTTTTACAGTGTTGACATTTTATATCTCTGACCTCAGTTTTCATCTGTTACCTATATTTTAGTTAATTATGCTGCTCTGTAGTGATTCTCTGTTGGGGAGAATACCATTTTCCAGAAGATGCGAGTGGTTTCTAGTGTGTCATTTCACTAATTCAGAGCTAAAGGTGGCAAGAGCCTTGCTCAGAAAGCAGAAGGACACCCCCGGCCCGGGAGCTGTTTGAGGCCTGGTTGAGGAGAGCATTGCAGAAAGAGAAGGGAATTGTTGGGGGAACGTGACTGGGAACCCATTCCGAATCAGAAAATTGGAAAACAAAAGGTGCCATGCAGAGGAAACTTAGAATTTAAAAAAATGGCAAAGAAGAGTCACAAACTCTGGTTAAATTCCAAAGAGATTGAGCTGCTACACCTTCAGCAGTAACTTCGGTGGAGAATCGTTTGTCCTTACTGAGCCTCTGCTCCAGCTTGTCAGAAACGGGCTACATTTTCATCTTATCTTCTGGACCATGCTGTCACTTGGAATGCGGCTAGTGTTTCCTGAATTCCATCCTCCGATTGTTAATGAGATATTGACGTCTCTGGACGTCGAGTCCCTTAGGACCCTCAGAGTGCTGTGCCGGCTGACAGTGAATTATTCAGAATTACCTGCATTTGATATTTGAGCCATTGTGTGTGTGTACCCCTGGAATTCAGTGGAATCTCTGCTTCTGCTATTTTACTTTGATAATTATGGATTTATATCTTAACTAAAAGGGCTTCGAGTTATACCATATTGTTTTTCGCTAATGTGCTTCTTATAAATAACCAGACGTTTGCCAGTCTCTATTATGTGTGGTGTTGAAACTCAGTGCTGTTATCTAATTTTCCTTTAACCTCAACATCGTTGACTTTTCTAGAATATATTATCTATTAGTTTAATAACTTACAGCTATGAAGGAACTAATACCCATAGAAATATAGGATTTATGGATTTCTTTTTTTCTCTGACATGATTTAAAAGTACTTACATTAATCATCTATTCCTTTCTTTAGGACTCTAAAGTGATAGTTGCCTAGAAATAGACAGTTTGCTGTGGTTGGATCAGTAATTGTCTCCTTCAGAAATTCAGGATAATAGTGAGTGAGTGAATGAATGACTAAATACATGCATACATACGTACGTACATACATACTGTGTTTCAGGGAAGAAAAAACCCCAGGAAAATAAAAACAAAGGAAACAAAACTGAAGACATACAGCTGAAGACAAGTGAGCCAGATTCCACCTCTGCAAATATGAGAGATTCTGCAGAAGGTAAGCTTGGGTATTGGGCTTGTAGGATTCGGGTATGTATCACCAGTTACTTTAACTTTATATGTCCTCGGAGTGCCCTTCCGAGAATCATCCAAGAACTACAAACGGTTAAACGGCCAAAAGGTCGCCTACATTTACCGCGATGAACTGAGCCTTCCACATCCAGCCTCCCCCTCAAAGAATTATTAAAGACCTTCCTTGTTAAAAATGAAAGTATTCCCTGGGTAAAATAAAATGAAACGTTCTATATGTGCGTTTATAAATAATTTATAAAGTTCAAAACCATCAAAACAAATCTATGTTGACAGAAGTCAGACTGGCAGGGGCTGAGTTGGCTTCTGGGGTGTAGCACTAGCCTACCACTGATCTGTGGGGTGGGCACGTCGGTGTGTTTTTGTAAACATTTTATCTTGCTCTTTACGTACGATTTATACACTTCAGGTATGTTTTGCACTTTGGCTAAAAAATTTCTTAAAACTGTTGATTTTATATATCAGAATGAAAAATGCACAGAATGAAAAATTTCTGTTTTTCGTTAGGGTTTAAATTCCTATTTTATCTCTTTTGTGTTTCTCCCCACAAAACTTTTCCTTTATGGTATCTTCTGAGGATCAATATTCTGGGCCCTCTATGACATAGGAATTCAGAGGGGAGCGGATTTAAAGTTAACCGGAAGGCAGATTGCTCAGTGCTTCTCGCGTTTGAGCCACCATTTTGAGACTGTTGCTGTTAGCAAGGAGGGAGCTGTGTCTTAATTTGCTATGTGGCCAGTTTATGCAGAGACCGGAACTTGCTCAAGAGTTGTTCATAGTGACCCAAACAGGCGAATTTCAAAATATTGGCTCATGACTTTTTCAAGAAACATTTGTGAAGGAAAAAAAACCAACAAAATATTTTGGATGCCTTTTAAGCCATTTTATTAGCACTGTTTGTGGTGATGACATTCGTAAAGGCTTATAATTTCCTGTGGTGTTGTAAGAACAGACAAGTTTACTTCCCAGAGCCTTATGAAACTAAGTTCTGCCTGCCAGTAGCAGATTTGCTAAGACATTTGTTGAAACAACAGCAACAAAAATGCTAGAGAACCCCACGACCTTTCATTACAAAATTAAAAAAGAAATCCAACAACACCTCTTCCCTTCAAAAATTCAAGTTATTTTTTCCTGATACAATATCAGGTCTCCTGAGAAAAGTTGCTTAGTGTTTACCTCTTTGTGGAATAGCTGGTCGTAGTGCAGTGTGGCTTTGGCTTCTGAGTGTTCTGGATCCCAAGCAGACAGTCCAGATCCTTTCTTGTGTTCCCCAGACCGTCCTTTAGGTTTAAAATGCAAGCACTGGTCAGGCATGCTCACGTGCCCCACGCGAGCGTTGCTGGCCAGTAGAGCTATGCATGCCTTAGGTCCTGTTTCTTTGAACAGTTTTTAATCTGGAATTGTTTATCAGTCACAGGGAAGGAAAAAAAAAATTTTTCCCATTAATAGAAGCCACAGATTTTGGCTAAAAATGAGCACTCTAAAGAAGTTTCTGAGCCTTAGAGGTGTTATTTTCGTTTTCTCTCGTCTCATTTCACCTTTTTTTAGTAACATGCTGAGTCTTTGTTGAAAATGTATTTGAACAAGGAGTTAGCGCTTGATTTGAAATATATTACCATCATCAAATGACTGTTCGTGGAAAACATGGAATTTTTGAAATTTGGGGGAGAGAAAACTGGTTTCTATTTAAAGGCAGAAAGCTCATTGCTAGTAAATATAGCAGCAAATGGGTAAAAGTGAGACTAATATTCCTAGGAAACAGCAAGATGGCTAGGACTGAATCATAGAGTTTGTACATATTAATGCCTTGCATTTGTAGAGCTTGGGACGTGTTAGCCCCTTCCTCTCCCCCGTATCCAGATCTGTAACTGGCCTTTTCTGTCTTGACATTGAACTGCTTCTTTCCATTTCCACCTCTTAGTGTAGGCAGCCGTCCTCTCTCTCCTGATACCACAGTATAAGTATTGGTCCTCTGCCTCTGGTAATGTCCTCTTCCCAGTCCCTAATCCACGTCATAGCCACATTTCCCAAATGGACTGTCTTGCTTTAAAATACTTACCCATTACTCCCAGGTAAGTCCACACTGATTTACAGTGTGCTACATGTTTTGATTCCTGCTGTTAATTTTCCTTATCTGTCTTTGATCATCAGGATTAGCCTGCTCTGTTCTCTAAGAAGCCTGCCGCAATTAACTAAGCCACATTAGATGTTCCTGTGTGTGCATCTGTAGCATGTACTTCCACAGGCATCATCATTTATGATAGTAGCATTGCTTGCTTGCTTGCTTGTATGCATCTCTTACTAGAGTGACACCCTATAAGGATAAGGATCTTGACAGTCTTGTTTGTCTAGTAGTGGTATATAGTAAATAATTGTCCAGTAAATGGGGGAAGAGCCAGGTAACAGAACCAGGAGAAGTCACAGTAGCTCCACCTCCCCTACAGTAAAAGGGAACCAATTCCATAGAGACTAAGGTGGTACTGTAGAGAAAGCGGCATTGTGGGCTTTTTCTGTGAGCATTGAATGTGCTCTACCAGCTCCTGTCGTAGCGTCTCCTGCTATCCCTATGTTGTCTTCCAGCCACAACTCCATTTCTCTGCTTTTCTTCAAAGCTACACTTGGAAGAGTTGTTTCCATTCTCTTAGGAACTTCTTTAGGCATTTGTCCCCACTGCTCCACTGAAACTGTTGTCACGATCACCACGGCTCCACCTTGGTAAATGGAATGTTCAGTTCTTAGTCCTCATCTTAGCCCATCAGCAGTTCTGGACACAGCTGGTCACTCCCTCCTTGAAACTTTCTTTACTTAGCCAGAGAGCCAGCACTCTTTGCTTTCCAGATAGCTCACTGCCATCCCTCCAGCCTCTTAAGTATTGGAGTCACCTGGGGGACAGTCTTCTAGCCTCTCTTCTGTCTGCATTCTCTCTCCAGGTGACCTCGTCCGGTTCCATGCTCCAAATACCGTTTCTGATCTGAGGACTTGTATATTTCTGGGCTCAGCCTCTTTGTTGAACTTGAGTTATATGTAACTAACTACTTAACATCTTTACTTCGATATCTGTTGGGCACCTCAAAGTTTAGCCCATCCAAAATAAACTCTTGCTTTTCCTCCACGCACACACACACAGACCAGACCTGCTCTTCCCTCAGCCTTCTGCCATTCAGTAAACAGGGTCATTGCAGCTGCTGTGGGGTCCTCCTTGGCGCCTCTCTCTCACCCCAGCTAGTCAGCAAGAACATCTTGTCAGCTCATCTCCAGAATGTATCTAGAGTCCGACCACTTTGCACACCACGTCAGTATCCCCTCGTCCCCCACAGCTAGGCTCCCGCCAGCCCTTTTCCTGGGAGATACAACTCTTGGTTTCCCTGGCTTTACCCTTGTCTCCCTAGAATGTTCTGTTGTCTTTGTAGCAGCTAGAGTGATTCTCTTGAATGTAAAAGTCAGGTATTTTGTGTTTCTCTCTTAGAACTTTCTGGTAGCTCCCTGTTCTGCTCAGAGTAAAGGCCAGCAGCCTACAAATTCCTGTGCGATCTGGCCTCTGCTTACCTCTTTGATCTCATCTCCTGCTCCACCCTCCCTCCAGTCCCTCCCCCACCCATAGTCTTTCCAACTTCCTTGCTATTCCTTGAACACATCTAGCAAGTTCTTGACTCAGAGCTTATATATTCGCTGTTTCCTCTGTCTGGAGGGCTTCCCTCCCTCAGATATTTGTGTGACTCACTTTCTTTAGGTCTCTGCTCAGTTGTCACCCTGCTGGCGAGACATTCCCTGTCTCCTGTATGCCTCAGGTGGACCTAGGCTGGGTTTCTTCTGGGCCTCGGGACTCAGAAGTGACTTCAGATTCCTGTTTCTCCTTGAGGCACTCCTGAGCTTTCAGTAGTTCAATCAGGCTTGAAAGTGAGGATCTCTGAAATTTCTTTTATTTGAAAAAATTTTGATCACGTGATTCTGGAAAGTATTCTACCTTATATAGTTTTAATCAGGAAGGAGGGAGAGAATCATTCCACTCAAGACAGACTACTAATCTCACCTGGTAATATACTTAGCAATTTTCTTGTTTCATTTTGGAATCATGAGAAATCAGAATTGACAACTAGGCTCCAGAAATTCTGTATTGGCCACTCCAGCACAATATTAAGCACACCAATTTCTGTCGTAATTGTATTTTGTAGTTAAAAGTGCATTTATATACGTGTGGAGAATTGGAGCTCCATGTGCTCTGTTCACATGTCTCCTCACTGCCCAGCATGCTGCCTGGCACACAGCAGGCACTCTGTAAATACTTGTGAATGAACGAATGAAAGAAATAGATTCAATTCCAATACAACTTTATAAATGAGAATATGGAGCTGTTATTAATCATTGTCTCCTTTACACATTTTAGGGGATAAGAGAAATAACTTGAAAAATAAGAATTGATCATAAAGTGGCTAGATTTTGCCCTCACCTCCATGCTTTGCTTGTCTGTGCTTTCTAGGTTCCAAAGAAGAGGACGAGAAGGCTTCAGCTTCAGCAGCTGAGCAGACAGCCACTCTTCAGGAGGTGATCAGTCCGGGTGTTCTTCCAGAACTAGTAATCCCTCCCGCTGCCTGCGAGCCACAAACAGAACCAGACGAGAAGCTAGAAGCAACCAAGTGTGAGGCCAATGACTTGGAGGAGGAGGAGGAGGAAGAGGAAGATGATGATGAGGAGGAGATGGAAGAAGAGGGGGAAGAAGAAACCGACCTGCCCAATGAAGGTTCTGTGACAGAGCCGGAAATGCGGTGTGATGAGAAGCTAGATGACTTGTTAGAAGAACCAAAAAATACTTCAAAAGAAACTCTTGAAGACTCTCCAGAGGTAATAGCTGTTATCAGAATCCCCAAAACTAAAGAAGAGGCCAATGGCGATGTATTTGAAACATTTAAGTTTCCATGTCAGCATTGTGAAAGGAAGTTTACAACCAAGCAAGGGCTTGAGCGTCACATGCATATCCACATATCCACAGTCAACCACGCTTTCAAATGCAAGTACTGTGGGAAGGCCTTTGGCACACAGATAAACAGGAGGAGGCACGAGCGTCGCCACGAGGCGGGGCTAAAGCGAAAACCCAGCCTGGCACTGCAGCCATCAGAAGACCCAGCTGACGGCAGAGGCTCTGCAGACAGCGTCACTCCAAAAGATGACTTGAATCCTCCCTTTCTCGGGCAGGACTGTCTGGTCCTGAATTCAGAGAAGGCTTCCCAAGAAATAGTAAGTTCTGTTGTGGAAGAGAATGGCGAGGTTAAAGAGCTTCATCCATGCAAATACTGTAAAAAGGTTTTTGGAACCCACACGAACATGAGGCGGCATCAGCGTAGAGTTCACGAACGTCATCTGATTCCCAAGGGGGTGCGACGGAAGGGGGGCCTGGAGGGGCCGCAGCCTCCTGTGGAGCAGAGCCGTCCGGCCCAGAACGTCTACGTCCCAAGCACAGAACCAGAGGAGGAGGGTGAGGCAGATGACGTGTACATCATGGATATTTCTAGCAATATCTCTGAAAACTTAAATTACTATATCGATGGTAAAATTCAGACCAGCAGCAGCACTAGTAACTGTGACGTGATTGAGATGGAATCCAGTTCGGCAGACTTGTATGGTATAAATTGTCTGCTAACTCCCGTTACAGTGGAAATTACTCAAAATATAAAGACGACACCGGTCCCCGTCACAGATGATCTTCCTAAAGAGCCTTCCAGCAGCACAAACAGTGAGTCCAAAAAACGGAGAACTGCTAGTCCTCCCGTGTTACCCAAAATCAAAGCTGAGGTGGAGTCTGACCCCGCGGCGCCCTCGTGTTCCCTGAGTCTGCCTCTCAGCATAGCGACCACGGAGGCGGTGTCCTTCCACAAAGAGAAGGGTGTGTACCTGTCGCCGAAGCTCAAACAGCTCCTTCAGACGCAGGACAAACTCACTCCTCCCGTGGGCATTCTGACAGCTGAGATCCCTAAGTTGGGGCCCGTGTGCGTGTCCGCGCCCGCGTCCATGCTGCCCGTGACCTCCAGCCGGTTCAAGCGGCGGACCAGCTCCCCTCCCAGCTCTCCACAGCACAGTCCTGCCCTTCGAGACTTTGGAAAGCAAAGTGACGGTAAAGCCGTGTGGACCGAGGCAGTCCTAAGTTCCAAAAAGCCCAAATTAGAAAGTCATAGCAACTCCCCGGCATGGAGTTTGTCCGGGAGGGACGAGAGGGAAACCGCGAGCCCGCCATGCTTTGATGAATACAAGGTGTCTAAAGATTGGGCCGCCAGTTCCACTTTTAGCAATGTGTGCAACCAGCAGCCACTGGATTTGTCCAGCGGTGTCAAACAGAAGGCTGAGGGTACAGGCAAGGCTCCGGTCCAGTGGGAATCCGTGTTAGACCTCAGTGTACATAAAAAGCCCGGTAGTGACTCTGAAGGCAAGGAATTCAAAGACGGGAACTTGGCGCAGCCAGCCTGTAGTGCCCTGAAGAAAAAGAAGCCAACCACCTGCATGCTGCAGAAGGTTCTTCTCAATGAGTATAATGGCCTCGATGCACCTGGAGAGCAGGCTTCGGCCGGGGCCAGGAGCCCGAGCCCTTGTAAAGCCCTCCATCCCCAGCCAGATGCTGCCCTTGGTCCGGACTCTGGTTTACCTGCTGCTGCTGTTGAGTCCTCACCTGATGCTTCTCCTTCCTCTCCTGCCCTCCAGACGCCCTCCCTTTCTTCGCGGCAGCTGCCTCCACTCTTGATCCCAACACACCCCTCGTCCCCTCCACCCTGTCCCCCTGTGTTAACTGTTGCCACTCCGCCCCCTCCACTCCTGCCCACCATAACTCTTCCACCCCCCTCTTCCGGGGCGTCTCCCCGTCCGTGTCCCTCCCCACTCTCGAATGCTGCTGCCCAGTCCCCACTGCCAGTTCTCTCCCCTACAGTGTCACCCTCGCCATCTCCCATTCCTCCTGTGGAGCCTCTCGTGTCTGCTGCCTCACCGGGACCTCCCACGCTGTCTTCATCGTCCACCTCCTCCTCGTCTTCATCTTCGTTCTCTTCGTCGTCTTCCTCCTCTTCCCCTTCGCCACCTCCTCTCTCGGCAGTATCGTCGGTCGTTTCCTCTGGGGATAACCTGGAAGCTTCTCTCCCCATGATATCTTTCAAACAGGAGGAGTTAGAGAAAGAAGATCTAAAACCCAAGGAAGAGTCCCAGTCCGCGGTCGAACAGGATGTCGTTCAGGAAACATTCAACAAAAACTTTGTCTGCAATGTCTGTGAATCACCTTTTCTTTCCATTAAAGATCTAACCAAACATTTATCTATCCATGCTGAAGAATGGCCCTTCAAATGTGAATTTTGTGTGCAGCTTTTTAAGGCTAAAACTGATTTGTCAGAACACCGCTTTCTGCTTCACGGAGTTGGGAATATCTTTGTGTGTTCAGTTTGTAAAAAAGAATTTGCTTTTTTGTGCAATTTGCAGCAACACCAGCGAGATCTCCACCCAGATAAGGTGTGCACACACCACGAGTTTGAAAGCGGCACGCTGAGGCCACAGAACTTCACAGACCCCAGCAAGGCCCGTGCGGAGCACATGCAGAGTTTGCCAGAAGATCCTTTAGAGGCGTCGAAAGAGGAAGAGGAGTTAAACGATTCCTCTGAAGAGCTTTACACAACCATAAAAATAATGGCTTCTGGAATAAAGACGAAAGATCCAGATGTTCGATTGGGTCTCAATCAACATTATCCAAGCTTTAAGCCACCTCCATTTCAATACCATCACCGAAACCCCATGGGTATCGGAGCGACGGCCACAAATTTCACAACACACAATATTCCACAGACTTTCACCACTGCCATTCGCTGCACAAAGTGTGGAAAAGGTGTTGACAACATGCCTGAGTTACACAAACACATCCTGGCATGTGCTTCTGCTAGTGATAAGAAGAGGTATACGCCCAAGAAAAATCCAGTACCGTTGAAACAAACTGTGCAACCCAAAAATGGCGTGGTGGTTTTAGATAACTCTGGGAAAAATGCCTTCAGACGAATGGGTCAGCCCAAAAGACTGAACTTCAGCGTTGAGCTCAGCAAAATGTCACCAAATAAGCTCAAATTAAATGCATTGAAGAAAAAAAATCAGCTTGTCCAGAGAGCAATCCTTCAGAAAAACAGGTCTGCAAAGCAGAAGGCCGACTTAAAAAACGCTTCGGAGTCCTCACACATCTGCCCGTACTGCAATAGAGAGTTCACGTACATCGGAAGCCTGAATAAACACGCCGCTTTCAGCTGTCCCAAAAAACCGCTTTCTCCTTCCAAAAAAAAAGTTTCCCACTCATCCAAGAAAGGTGGACACTCATCACCTGCAGGTAGTGACAGAAGCAGTAGCAGCCACCGCAGACGGACCGCGGATGCAGAGATTAAAATGCAGAGCATGCAGGCTCCTCTGGGCAAGACCAGAGCTCGCAGCTCGGGCCCCACGCAGGTCCCACTGCCCTCCTCGTCCTTCAGGTCCAAGCAGAATGTCAAGTTTGCAGCTTCTGTTAAGTCCAAAAAACCAAGCTCCTCTTTAAGGAACTCGAGCCCGATAAGGATGGCCAGAATAACTCAGGTCGAGGGGAAAAAACCCAAAGCTGTGGCCAAGAATCATTCTGCTCAGCTCTCAAGCAAGACGAACCGGAGCCTGCACGTGAGGGTACAGAAAAGCAAAGCTGTCTTACAAAGCAAGTCCGCTCTGGCCAGTAAGAAAAGAACAGACCGGTTCAGTGTAAAATCTAGAGAGCGGAGTGGGGGGCCGATCACCCGAAGCCTCCAGCTGGCAGCTGCTGCCGACCCGAGTGAGAACAGGAGGGAGGACAGCAGTGGCAAGCAGGAGCTGAAGGACGTCAGGTAAGCCGTGTCTCCCAGGGCCAGAGGAATCCGGAGCTCATGAGCAGGGCGGTGGGGAAGAGGGTTGGAAGAAAACAATACATTTGCCCAATGGCGTTTTTTTAATTTTCTTGTATCATTCTGACATAAGCATTTAAAGGAAATGGCTGTTGCTTAAGTTGTACGCGTGTGAAGAAGGGTCACTGCTCTGGCTGCCGCGGAGATGGATACTTAGCTCTTTGTCTCACTTAGGCCTGACACAGTGCCGTTTCTCTTAGGGCCAGTTGTGAATTGAATCTGAAACCACGAAAAGCTCTCAAAAGTACCCTGTTATGAAAAGATGAAATTCCCTTAAATGTCCTTCACATCTTGAGTAATATCTCAGTGTTACTTGTATTACCTCTGGATCATAGAGCATTTCTTCTGTTAAAATGAATCACTGAGCTCATTAAAACCACCTTGCAATCTTGTTTAATATTTCTGCTACTCAAGTGTAGTTATAGTAATTGAGAGTGCTTCTGTTGCTCACGTCTTTTTCTATTGTTTTCATTTTAAAAACCTGCATCATTGGTTAAAACAAAACACACCGTGCTCAGTTCAAAATGCCTTAAGTCCCCCACTCCCTCCTGTCTCCAGGCTTCGGGTGAAAAACAGGCCAGATCCCAAAAGAGAAGAAGCTAGGCGAGAGCTTAGGACCCCAGTGAGGCCAGACCCTTCAGGCACATGTCAGAACGTCAGCCTGGCTTGTCAGAGCTTTTGTTTCCCCAGTCACGCTATAAGAACTCATCTTAGATTTGAGGTGATTCTACGGTTTTATTCTGTTCTTCCTGTGTTAAGAACTGTTCTCTTTGAAGCATAAAAAACATAGGGCAATAGTTCCATTTGTTGCATTGATGTCTTAAACTTTCTGAGTTACTTAACCTGAGTTGATGTACATTCTTAGAATTCCTGCTATTTCCCAAATAGTGCCTACAGGTCAGTCTTGTGAAATATCATTATCAGATAGTGAGCTGTCTGGCTCTGGGCTTTCTTGGCTATAATAACCTTTATTATCTGAAAAGTCTTTGGTGTTTCAGGCAAACAGGATTAGCATTAACTGGGAGTTGGGGCGGGGGGCGGGAAATGCCGTTTTGGGGAGGTCGTGAGGACCCAAAAAGTGCTGTTATCACTGCACAGCGGATGAGATACAATGCTGGGTGCTGAGTGCCTTAAGTCATGGCTAAAGAAAGACGGAGAGAAGAATCGTTAGGCAAGGCTGATGGGAACGATTTACTGTTGGAATGAAGGGTCACATTTTTAAAAAGCTACTTCAGAAATGTACTAAACCCTCAGGTACGATAGACCTCATGCAGCGTCTGGTCTGCGGGCAGGGCATATGCATGCACAGTACCTCGGGGTCAGCCCTGGGGAAAATGAGCCTGCTTTTGGCGGTTCACCTGTATACCTGTCTGTACTCAGCCTGTGTTCTGAAGTTCCACAGCAATAGGATGTCCTGGAGCTAAGTCCTTTTCAAAGTTAAAGAATCGCAATGTGCTGTCATTTCCACGGACAACTGGAAAACATCCCCCAGGTGGTCAGTGCTGTAGAATGCATTGTGTGTATCCCCTTTTGTCTCCAGTATTTGAAAGAATCCCTCATTTCCTAGTGTATCCCATTTATACAGTTCAAGGTTAAAGTTGATGTGAAAAATTAAGATACTATAAAGAAAAGTTCTCCGAGTACCTATAAACTTATGAAGTTCACTCAGGAAGCCTCTCCCTCATGCGGTGCTTTTTTAAGAACGCGTAAGATCACAAAGGACCGAAGTGCCTAATAAAATTGTGTCTCCGATTTTTGCTCCAGTTCATTTAAATTATTTTGCTTTGTTTGATAGTTAACTGAGGGTTCCATTGCTGGAATGAAATTTGGTCTAAAAGCTAACACAGAAGAATCAGATAAGAAAACAACCCTGTTCTCCCGGGGAGATGGTGGCAGCAGGCGTCCGCAGTGGCTGCCCCTCTGCATGTCACTGAACTGTGCTGTGCGCACCTCAGAAGGATGTGTGTCTTGACACAGGGGGCCGTTTACAAGTGACCATAATAAATTTGTGAAGTTTTTTTGGGGAATTAAAAATGAATGTTTAACGGGACATCATACCTGGATTATCTGGACCTTATCTGGAGAGTGGGCATTTCCTCAGGGAGTTTGTGGTGGTCTTGGCACCTGCCTTGCAGTGCCTTAGGTGTGAAATCAGGGTTCCTGAGCTCAGGCCTGGGGGACACGAGAGTTCCCAGAGATCGGGCCTCATCCCTGGTATACACACTGTTGTGTTACACTAGTAAGGAGTTGTTTTAACCATCGTCTTCTCCCCTTTCAATACATTTCTCCTTGCCATTTTATTCAGGGGGGATTTCCTGGCTCACGTTTAGAAACACTCACCTTCTCTCTGTGTTCAGTGACTTTGCTTTACTTTCTCCATCGTGCATTCAAGGACTTAGCACAGGTCTGTCCATACATACACCCTTTTCCTGTGTCCTTCATTGTAACAACCTGGATTACGAGCTAGTCCTCAGCACTCAGAAACTTGACATGGGAGACTAGCTTGGGGTTCTGTTTCAGGTATATGCTTGCATCAGCCCTGTGACTAAAGTTAAGCGTTTCAGAGTTTTCCATTGAACACAGGGCTCAGCAGAATTTCCCAGTTGGAGCACAAGCCATTGTGCCAATCACGGTGTCAAAAAGACATGTGCTCCGAGTCCTTTTCTCAGAACAAAGCAGCGAAGGACGCCAGGCCTGCCATGCAACTTCCGTCTCCGGCCATAGCCTTTGCTGCCATGTCCCCGGTCCGAGTGCATTCAGATCTGTTGTCGCAGAGGCCTCATTTCAGCAGGCTGTAAGACGAAAAGACACGGAAAGAGAGACATCCCCACCCCCTCTTGCCCATCTTTGGTTTTGTAAATCCCAAGATGTTTTTACATTCTCTAATGTTCCTTTTAGAGCAACTCTTAATACCATGTATCCATTGCAGCCAGTCAAAAACACCTAAGGATGGAAAAGCAAAATGAAATTCTAGACCAGGTTTTTCTATTCACTATGAATTGATTAAAAAAATAAAATGACGATGTCAGTTTATCACTGTCCACCTCTACCACACCACTCCAGACAGGGCCGTGGCCTTCCATGCGTGTGGCTTTTGAATGAGATGCCTGCGTTCCTGCGTATCTTCAGTCATTTTGTTGCTGTCTTAATAACATTTGTCATGTGGTCTGCTCACCTTTTCTTTAACATGGTCAATTCATATAAGGTTATGTTACGTTGTCATTTATCTTCAGTTTTCTTATTTTCTAGGAACTTCCTGTAGAAAAGCCCCCCAAACAAAACAAACCTTAATTGACTAAATAAAGGTAATGCATGCTCAACTTAGGATAAGCACTACGACAAAGGATACGAAATCTACCAAGCTTGCAAGACCAGTTGAAGCTGACTCAAATTCTAACACAGCTGATTGCCGGCAGGCCTCTTGTTGCTCTGGTTAGAGTAAGGCAGCCGCTGCTTCGCCGGTGCCCGACACGTGTGCTGGGCTCCTGGGTGATTGAAATGCAAGAGGGCACCATAGGATGGGCTAGATGAACTTGGCTCGTCGTCACGGGACTGATAACTCAGATCTGAGTGTGGCCCTGGTTTTTGGCACATAGCAGAGGAAGGAATGATTTGAACTTAACCTTGCAAAGCAAGTTCTCTGTCTTACCAGTAGTCGTTTGTAGATTTCAGGGAATGACAAATTCTAATGCACTCGTTTTAAGATGTTTTGGTCACACACCAGCTCTTGATGCCTTTCTTTTAAATGAATTATAGACAGAGAGGCATTTAGCTTCTCTCTCAGCCTGCTTTTTTATCACAAGCAGATTGCCAGCATAATGGAGAGGAAACCAGGTTGGATATGGACTCCTTTTTTATGCCTCTTCCAGTGTCATGTTTATATGTCCGGGTGGACATCCTCTCAAAAAATTATCTGGCATTAATTTATAACTATTATATTATCAGAGACTATGTAGCAATATATCAATGCCCAGGATGCATCACAGGCCTGTATAGATGTATGTCTGCACGTGAGTGTAACTGAATTTACGTACCAGGTTTTACACTTCGGTCTCTAATAGAGATTTAAAAACTAAAAATTGGCCTCTTCCTGAGTGTATCGTTTCTCCATGCATTATATGCGTTCCCCCTAATTAATGACTGAGTTGGTGGAAAATGGCTAGGTTTTATTCATGTTTTTGTTTGTTCTCAACTTTAAAAGTAATCTACCTCTTAAAATTTGTAGTTTAATACTTGTTTGGTGAATTTGTGCCACTTTAACCCTTTCACTATCATTCCCATTTTGTTACATTTCTGTTCTGGGGACTTTTATGTTGAAATATTGTATAAAGCATTTGTAGCAGTTTAAAAATAAAATATTTAAAATTATTTAAATTGTTTTGGATGCTTCAATTGTATTATGTGATTCACATTTTACATTTTTGTTTGAGTTGTTAATCCGGAGAGTGTTCTTGTATTGAAGTTTGCTGTTAGTTATTTTATTGTTTCTGTTGGAGAGTAATGATAAAAGACTATGCTAATGAAAACATTAAAATTTACGATTTGACATACAAAAAGGGTTGTCCATTGATTTTAACCAATGTAGCCTTTTAAGAGAGAAAGAGGTTAATTGTAGATAGACAAGTTTAAGAGTGCTATTCACTATTTTATCCCCTTTCAGCATGAAATAAATCATTTGAGCTTGTCAGATATACAAAAGTTTTTTTTTATGCTGTTGTTAGCAAGCACTTAATAACTAAGGGGAATTCTAATGATACCGTTTTATATAATTGTAACCAATAAAAACTTTGTAAAATCTCGTGAAAGGACTGCATCTTGTATGTCATTGGGAGGAGTTAAGGGCAAAAAATGAAGGCGCACGTAGGCAGGGCCCAGCCTGGACGCCGGGTGCGCAGTGCCGGGTCCTCCTCGCAGACCTTTCTTCACTGGTTTCTGCGTGGCATTAACTGAACATTGGTTAGTTCAGTATCGCTCTTCTACCATTTAGAGTAGACATGTGGGCAGATGTGCTAAAAGGAAGCAGCACCTCAAGAGTGAAAGTTTCGTATGTGAGGTCTCTGCTTCTGTGCTTGCTAACGATTGACTCCACTTTGGGGATTTTTATTGTTAAGGGTCCCCAAAGAATGAAACAAGTTGGAACATCTGTATTAAGTTTATATGGGGTTGCTCTTTTTTCTTGAGGTTAAAAATGGTTGAATGTCAGCAGTTTCATAAAGTCCAGCGCGATGGCACTTGTTCTCATACCTTCTTCCTATCAGTGTCATTCCTCCGATCAGCCTCTCCTGGTCAAATGCCCTCATTTCTGGCTTAGGATAATATTCCCATGTGAAAACACCCAGCAGGGAGGAGGAGGGTCTGAAGGAGGAAGAGGAGGCTGTGAGAGGTCAGTGGAGCCAGGAAGTGGCTTTCGGTATTACTCGTTTTAAATGCTGTACTGAAGAGTACTGGACGCACACAGCGCCAGTGCGCGTGGGGGAGAACACTGCTCCGGGAAGACGGGGATTCCATCTTGGCCCGTCTGCTCGCCCTCCTTCCCATCATGCCGCAGTGAACAGGCTGCTAACGAGTGCCTTGTGGCCCTCCCTGTCCCCGCCATTGGTGGCCTAGCCTCGGGCAAGTTATTTTGCTTTCTGGATCTGAGTTCCTAGTCTGCCACCAGTGGGAACGGACTAGATGGTGTCTGCATTTGCCTTCTAGAAGGAGGTCTGCTTTTGGTCATGGATGCTGACATTTTCTCATGGGACCGAAGGAGCCAAGGCAAGGCTCGTCTCGTGTCCGTGGTTCTCACAGCAGAACGTGAACATGGCAGCACTCCGGTATTTATTCGGCGGAGGAGTCCCTGAGAAGTCATGTAAACGCCATCTTGCCAGGAACGAGCTGCCCCATTGTGGTTGCTTTTATGTGCTTTATAGAGTTAAACATCGTAAAGAATTTAAAAATGAATAACTTAAGCCTGATGTCCCTGCTGCTCTTCTGAAGCATCTGTCACAGTGTTTCTGATCATGAACTTCACTCTAGGCTGGCTATTTTAATTTGGTTGTTACAAGTACTTTCTTTAGCAAGCTGTTTTACAGAATCACAGAATCACATTAATTTATCGAGTACCTGCTGTGTACTAGGATGTCTTCTAGGTGCTTAGGCTGCATCAGTGGACAAAAATCCTGACCCTTACAGAACTTTAATTTGCATGGTAGCTTTTCCCCTTTTTTCGTCCTTCATATTCAAAACCTACTTTGTCACAATCCCTCCGAAGGCTAGGTGGTCAGGAAGATGCTTCTAGCTTAATATTTGAGTGTGACTATCTAGTCAACTGCTGACTTAATACCTGTGTTAAAGTGACTACTAAAATTATAGCTCATTTGATGCATTGTATGTTTTGTGTGAATTTTGAGTTGATATCAAACTTCACTTCGAATAGATTGACTTAAGTCCATAAGAAGACTCATAAAGGACGGTTTACCTTGCAAGTGGACTAGTGTGCAGGTGGGTGAGAAAAAGGTTACCTTGAACATAAAGACCACATTTGAAATATTGCAAAGACCAGGCTGTCGCGTGTTAGGCGGCCCAGCAGTCCATGGCCTCTTTCCTTCCTGGTGGCACCAACCCTGCTGCCGTCGCTTTGGAGTCTGACCTCTCGACTGACGTCCTGGTAAAGCACTGTTAAAGGTGTACTCAAGAGTGTGGAAAGTGGACAAGCCATTCGAAGGACTTGGGAAAGGGGGCAGAGCTAGAGCTAACCTGTCAGCGATGGCTGTGTCGCTGGATGCCAGGCACCGGCTGGCCGAAGACGAGAGCCATGCCCTGCCTTCTCGCTCAGTGGTTCTCAGACTTAACCCAGAGAGGAGGTTAGGCTGCCAGCTCCAGGGCCCTACAACCAACCTTTTAAATAAGGCTTGTTGGGGGGTGCGGCGTGCATAGTCTATGGTTTAAATTTCACAGGGAATTTCAGTGCACACTGAAGAATTTCTGATTTTTTGTGGGAAAAATTACGCGTATCGCTCTTAATTGCTAAAGTACGAGTGGGCTCTGATTTGAGCCTCATAGTGCCTCCCATTTAATCCTTACAGGCTCTCATGATCCTTGTTCTGGGGGGCTGGGGGGCTGGAGGGCAAAGGGCTGTTCTGGAGCCGCTAGTCCGGAGCCCTGGACTGTGGAAAAGCATTGGTGTACGTGACGGGAGGGAGAGGTGAGGCCTCAAGACTCCAGCCAGCTTGTTGTGCAGTTTCTTTCCCAACGTGTTTATTCCAAGGCCAGGGCCCCTCTGTCCTGGCGCCTTGACCTTTTCCTGGGGCTTTGCCTGCGAGATGACTCCAGGGCCTTAAACAGTGTGTGGGATTTTAAAGAGAACAAAGAAACTAGATCCAGATTGGTGAGGAGGATGACATTCATATCACTGTTCAAATTCTAGACAAAATATCAGTGTCAAAAAAACAGTTGGAACAGAATGAGGTTTGAGTGGGTGCAGTGTAGGGGAAAGCAGTAAGACTGCTCAGTGGGTGATGGGTTTAGGCTCTGTGTCCTGGCCTCCCTGTTGGGGACCGTGCGGCCACCATTCCAGCCCCCTCCTCAGCCTCCAGCCGCACTGGTGCACTTCAGTACTGCCCCTTGTGCTGCTTGCTTTCCGAGTGGTGCTGGAAACCATCTGATGAGCTCTCAGGAAAATCCAATGTAGCTTCCTGAGTGCTTTTCTGTGTGCAAGGTACTGTGCTAAGCATTTTCCACACTTGACTCTCGTCACTAACGCCGTGAGGTTGGCATCATTTACAGATGGACAGACAGACTCGTGGGGAGTTCAAAAGTCAAGTTGGAGTTTGAACTGCCATCTATCCCCTCCTAAGCTGCTTTTCCTTTTAATGTAAAAGCCTCTTCTCTGCAAGCTTTTCCTGCAATAGTGAACAAGCAGAGCCATCGCCGTCCCTCCGGGGGGTGAGGAATCCTTCCTGGCACAGCAGGATGATCAGGGGGAGCTGCTCCTGGGCACAGTCAGTCTCTAAATGCGGATTGTGCTGCTGCCCCTCACAGGCCTTTCACACATTCTGATTAGAAAACAAAAACCTCTTTAATGGAAATCAAGCTCATTATGATTATGTCCTATGGCTTTTGAAAATGGTTCCAAAGAGGCCTGGGGTCATGGGAAGTGTCCTCAGGTGTCACTTGAGAACTTTGACCTTTTGGGCATTAACCCCAAAATAGTTGATCTGGGCTTGCCTTCCCACCTTAGCAAATAGTGAGTTGTGTGCAAAACAGAAGGTTAAGTTTCTGTCAATACTGTTCTTTTTAAAGTATAGGATTAGAGACAGGAGGGCTTGCAGATGTCTTATTTACTTTCTAGGTTAAGAATAAGAATTGGAAAAACCATCATGACTGCATTAAGTTACTTGGAGTTGCAAAAATCACATTCTGTTGTGAGCCATTAAAAGGGGCTTGGAAATACTTTTATGAGAATTAATTTGCTAAACTGTTGGGGTTAATAGGATTTGTATATGCTTTTATAGTCTGTCTCAGTTGGCCCAGCTAGATTTCTTTTTGACTGTCTTATAGAAAATGACCCCAAGTTCAGGTGGCCGTTCCAGAGAATATAAAAGATTTTATGGAAGAAGTTAGTGCCTAAATGTGCCTTCCCATGTCCAGCCTATAAACCAGGGTGAGAAGCCAGACAAAAGAACCCAGGGTTTTGACATTCCTTGATGGGTGCTACGTGAGTTACCCAGTGAGGTGGGGAGAGAACCGGGGTGTCTGTTCAGTAATGACAAAGCTACAGAGGGATTCTAAAGCATAGGTTTCTGTTCTGAGTCAGAACGTATTTAAGAATATTTCCACGGTAATGTTTGAACAGCCTGCTGCGTAGTCTGGAGTTCTGCTTAGATAACTACGGAGTCAGCATTACATCTAAATGTCAGTTTTAAATAGGAATCATTAAAAAAAAAAGACCTGGAATTTGCTGCACAGGTAAGTTCATAACCAAAGGGGATTTAGGTCTCAGGATACAGTTGTGGCCATTTTAAACTTAAAAATAGAATTTCAATTTAAAATAATTGCATTTGTTCTCATATTTAATAATTGCCAAAAACTATAATATTTTAACATGTTGGAATGAAGTTATTTTAAACTCACATGGATTCAATTTTCCTTGCAGTAACATTCTCTTCTCACTTGCTTTTTATAATCACACCCGCTCCTTGCCAACCCAGCCTGAGCTTGGGAACATACTCAGATGGCTTCTATTTCCAAAGTAATATTGGACCTGAGAAGTCAGGCACATCCTCCAGGACTGATTCAGTTGGTCAGCCATTGAGAAAACATCTGTAACGGTCAAGCTGGGTCGCAAAGGTGTCGGGCCGTAGAACTGATGGCCTCTGTCCTGTGTCGTGAGACTTGCAGAGGACCCTGGGATGCAGCTGGCCCCTGCTGAGGGAGCCAAGGGCGCTGCTGGCCGGTCCTCCGAGCCTGGCACTGTTCCAAGTGTTGGGCACGTCTCACCCCTTGTGAGGTTCTCCCACCGACAGAGGGAAACGCTGTCCTCATTTCGAGTCTGGGAGGCAGCATCACTTGAATTATGTCCCTCAGCTGTCCATGAGAGCCTCAGGCCCAGCCGTGTTCTTAAAGGCAGTGTGAAGCCACCTAATTCACTGTGTCCCCCACATTCCTCATGCTGATGTCACCAACCAAAGATGGGGTTTTGCCGCAGAGAAGGGGTATAGCATAGCCCACGTGGAGCTTCAGTTCAGGGTGGCCGCCACGTCCCACCGAATGGAGTTGGAAGTTCAGCATTTCCTGAAGGCCTCTTGCCTTCCATGAAAGATGGGGCAGTGCAGGCCAGTGCTGGCCTGGTCTGCAGGTTTTGCTGTGGTTTCATCTCAGGCGGCGGAATATAGGTAAGCGCGTTGCCTCTGGCCCTAGAGCTGCTGATCTGCTGTCACCTCCAGGAAGCCTTCCCTGACCATCCACTTGGAAATAATTGCCATTGTACTTCTCCATCTCTTTGCTCTTCTGTTCCTGGGGAAACTTCGCTCTTCTATTCGTTCTGTTGCCAACATCACACTTGTTCCCTGAATCCCTCCCCTGGAGTGAGAGTTCTCTCAGGCAGACTGTTTTGTTCACTGGTGCATCTCTAGCATGTAATAATACAGTGCCCGGCATGTATAGCTGCTCAATAAATACTGTAATTGAATAAAATATTTGAATCCTCGCTTTGTCACTCACTAGCTCAGTAACCTTCACCTCTCTGAGCCTGTTTGCCTTTCTGTAAAATGGTAACAATCTGATCACAGTGTGGTCGTGAAGACAACAGGTAGGCCCGTGAGGACCGCATGCTGCCTGCTGTAGTGACTGCTTCGTAAATGTTAGCTGCCATCATTCTCACTGAAAGATGTCCTCTTGCATCTCAGTTTAAATCTTGTGATCAAAAGTGGCTTCTGCTCAAAGCCGGACCTGCCACATACGCGATTGCGTGACAGCACATGTTGCAGCAGCGGGAACGTCCCTTCATCTCTTGCCTCTGCTCAGAGAGGGCCAAGCGACTCCTGGTTCTGAACACCAGTGACCGCAGCGGCTTTTGCTGTGTCTCAGCTGGGCCTGTGCTGTTCACAGATAGACCGTAGCTGCTGTCTTTCTAGGTCAGACGCTCCCACCCCCCAGAACGAAAGAGAATGAGCTATGAAACCGGCAGTCACGTTTCAAGTCAAGGCGGGAAAAAAGATGATTCGTTTTATTCCATCAACCCTCCATATAACTTTTTCTTGGTTTTCGATTTCCAAGCCCAAATGTACATTTTTAAAAGGTTCAGAAGAAACCACTTCATTAGCTCTATGAAACCACGGGAACTTAACTAAGGAACCCAGTTCACTGAAATAATAATCGAAGAACATCGTTGATGTTTTAAAGTGGCTGCTAGCCACCTTTTTCAGGGCATTATAAGTATATCACCTCATTTAATTATTTTTAATTGAGATAAATACTTTTATGTTCCCCCATTTTACAGATGGGAAAACAGGTACAGAGGCGTTAAGCAATTTGCCCGAGGTCACAGCTAGTAAGTGGAAGGAGGAAGCGAGTCCAGGGAGCGGCCGCACCCGTCAGTATGAGTCTGTTCCTGCAGCTGGTCCACTGAGCCGGGAGGGAGCCCCTGGCCCAGCCGGTTCTTCCCAGCGGCCTCTCCTTTAAGAAGCAGGGATTCACTGCTGCTGGGGAGCACCTGCCGAGTGGACGAGAAGCAGCAGCTGATGTGAAGGGGCTGCACCGTGGGGCAGGTGAACACATGCCTTGGCCCTTCCCGGTCCAGCTCCGTTTGGTCTGTTCTTGGGACAGCAGACTGTGGGGTCTCGGCCAGGCCTGGAGTGATGCCGCCGTTGGCACGTCTCCCACCCAGCTCTGTTAGGGAAAAAGCAGGTCCCGACACTGACACACCCAGAGAATTAAACCCTGCTCCCTGGTGTCAGCTTTTTCTTTTCCTATTTTCATAGAAGTCTTTAAAAAGCCTCCGCTGGCCAGCTGGTTTCCATGTACGCGTGGAGAACAGCTGCCTGGGTTCAGAAGCGGGGTCACACTCTGTCACGGGCCAGTGCCTGGTGTCTGCCTTGGATGCAGAAAGGCTCTAGCCACAGGTGCATGCTGTCTGGGGTCTAACGTATCTGCCCCTTCTTTTTAAAAGTGGACTTTCCTTAAAGGCTCAAAGTTACCATTAGTACTTTGTTGTGGAGGAATGATGCCCTCGGAGGTAAATCAGACGTGCAGGATCCAGATGCTTGAGACGGGACTTAAAACTGTTTTAAGAAGGATGTACTTGCTGTCTCCTTTTTCATCTGTTATGTATAGATTTTGTCTGCACTCCCTGGCCTCCCTTAGATAGGCTTCTGTTAATATTCTGTGGGCCAGGAAGCTAGAGAGTGGTCCTGTTGACAGTCTGCGTAAATAACGAGGTAGGTGGGGTCTGAGAACTTCGAGGACCTTGTAAGCAGAGGGTGCTGATGGCAGAGCGTGGATTGGGCAGTGTGGTTCACTTATTCATTAAAAATGTGGCTCAGCTCTTGGTTCTTTGCTGGTAAGTGACGTTGCTGGAAAGATGACCTCTAGACAGAGGAGCGTTAAGTAACACACACATAAACTGCTGTTTTCTTTTAAGCTCCTAAAACCCACATGAGTTCGGTAAACAGTTTGTGGAGAGAATGAAACAGAAGTTTGGGCAAAGTGCACAGAGTCTGTGCCTCAGTGAAGGTATCTGCCACGGGAAGCACCTTAGTGCTCAAACAGCAGAGTTCTCTTTACCCCGCGCCTCTGTCCTTGAATCTAGGCTTAGAATACATATTTTATTTGGTGCCAGGTGCTAACAAAGTGGTCGAATCTGTAAGGACGTAGTGTGCATGCCGTCTCGTTACTGTAGCAGAAGCTGATACATCCGCCCGTTGATTTTTTTTTTCTAATTCAGAATATTGCTCCAGAATTTCTTAGACTTCCTCTAATAACCAGTGCATAGGTTTATAGGTGTTTTATGTCTTACCTTCTCGA
Organism: Eidolon dupreanum; assembly: GCA_028627145.1. Lineage (NCBI taxonomy): Eukaryota > Metazoa > Chordata > Mammalia > Chiroptera > Pteropodidae > Eidolon > Eidolon dupreanum. Next base: position 5,294,036 of record CM053502.1, read on the forward strand.
CTCACGTTTAGGCTCCTTTACCTTTTACGAGAGTTCAGTGAAAACAAGGTCACGTTAACTTGCCGACAATTCTGATGCCCCTCGATAAATTAGTGACAGATCCGGCAGTTGTCATGTGTGCTCTGTTTGTTTACTTCATCGCTGCAATTAATGATGTCTTTCTGTTCCTCAAAACTATTTATAAAAATTATGGATGCAGCTCATTAGTGCCAGCTAGCAGGTGTTTGAGGGACTGTTCAGAGTCGTCCTGGACAGGTGCTTAGGTGAGGGGACGGTATTTCATGAGTCCAGCACGTGTTGTCTTGTTCATTTCAGCGTGAGGCAGCGCGTTGTGTCTGTGTCCCCAGGTGTCTCACCAAGATGTTCACTTAGTGGATCAACTGCATCAAAAGCCACCTGGGAGGCTTAGTAAACAGTCCAGACCTCCTACTCTGTCATCTCCGGGGGTGGGTCTTTGCAATCTTCATTTTTATCTGCTTCTCAGGTGAGTCTTACCCAAACGTCAGAGTTCTTCATTGGGTCTTAAAAGGGGGGAAAAAAAAGTGGCATGATATCACCCCACCTCATTTAATTCGCTCTCAGTTTTCATTTTAAATGATTTTCCTTTGCGTAGTAACAGTCTCTTGGATACATTTGTAGCATTTTTCAGTTCTCAGAACACTTCGCTTGTATGTCTTCTTCATCCTAATAACCACCCTGTGACAGATGAGCCAGGGGGCTTCAGTTAGGGACGCGTCTAAGTGTCAGAGACCAGGTGAAATTGAAGCTGCCCTGCCTTGCCCTGCCCGTTGTTGTTCTTTGTGTAGCTTTCTGAGGGGGTTGTGTGACCTTTGGTCATTAACTAGGATAGGCTCAGGGTCGCACAGGGTCCTTCCTGTGTGTGTGTGTGTTCACCGCTCTACCCCACACCTACCGCAGCACCTGGCACACAGAAGGTACTTAAGTCAGAATCCATGGAATCAAAAGAAAAAAAAAAATGTGCACTCCACGCAGTGACCTACTTATCTGGCCTTGACTCATGACTTTGGCTTCTAATGTGAGCTTTGGGGCAATTAATTGTTGGCAACTGAATCAAGAGCGTCACTTAGATAAGTAAAAGCTCAGTTAAGATCAGGTTGAAAGAAAAGGATGAGTGTTTACAACCGGTTATTTAGTTAAAATTACAATCCGTATTAAAGGGTTTCTGCCTCAGGACACAGTCCTCGAAGGTAAGAATGGGGTACGAAAGCCAGTCAGGAAACTCTACAGACCAGAAGGAAATTGTGTCCTAGAGGTCCAGGGTGGCCCATTAATTCAAAGATCCTGGTGAAATTATATTCCCCGCTCCCCAGTCCACACCGCTCTGCACACAGGCTGCCTGTGGCTGTCACCCAGCACCCTGAACTTCCTGAGGCAGATACTCATTCACATGTTTAAATCCTTTCCCCCGACATTTTACTGTGAAAATGGGGCCATGCTCCCTCTGTCACCTGCTTTAACCCCTGACCTCTCCTAAGGGGTCCCCTCTCGAGCCTCCAGAACACGCAGCACGGGCTGACTTTCCTCATGTTTTCTTCTTGCTCAGAATAGCGACTCCCTTCCTCTAAGAGCTCACACGCCGGTTGGTGTCACGGTGTCGGCGGGCTCGACTGGGCCGTGCTGAGCCGGGTGCTCCTCACACCGGTCTGCGGCCCAGCGTCACTCCCCTGGCCAGTGTCCCCGTCAGGCTCGTGAGTCAGAGCTGCTGTGTAAGGGGACCCCGCCGACCAGTCACAGGGCAGCGCACGGACACTTGGCGAGCAAGGCACGGAGGCCACCCGTGGCACGTCGTCACGGCGTGTCCAGCTAGCAGCGGCTGATGTGAGAATGCTGCGGAGGGGCATGGCGCTACCAGGGATCTTTCTGAACTTTAAGTCAGAGCCCCCGCGGCCGGTGAAGTGAAATACGACTGAAGGTCAGTTGGTTTTCGTGTAGCCTTTTATTAATGGACGACCCTCATTCCCCCTGGAAAGCATCCTGGTGACCCTCACGGGGACAGCCGTGCCGTTCGGTCTCCAGCCGTCCAGTTAAATGCGGCCAAAGGTCATTTGTTTTTGTCATGTTTATTATGGTACTTGTGCGACTTAATAGTATCCAAACCGATGAAATATGAGCATTTATGAAAAATGAGTTGAATGCTTAGGCTCAGAGTCGTTTGCATAAAAACTGCTGTTCAGTTAAGTGTGGGTGAGAAACAATGAAAAATTTGCATGAAGGCATAGAGAGAGTTTTGTAGTCAGATTGCTTTTGTGAGTGTCTTAGGTTCTTGCCCCACTTTAAACAATAACTGGAAATCAGAGACGATGCATTATGGGTGTGATTCAGTCAAGAAAGAGTATAGATCTTGGCCCTTCATCCGTTGATTCATTCATCTACTCATTCATTCAATAATGAATGTAGGGCCGACACCTGCTATTAAGTGCCAGGCGCTGTTTGTTCTAAGAGTTTGCAGTGAACAAAATTAACAGAAGTCTCTACCTTCATGGAACTTCCGTCGTAGAGGAGGGAGATAGACGATAAACTAGCAAATAACTACATAGATGGTGAGTCCTGTGGAGGGAAGTGAAAAAGGGAAGGGAGGATAGAGAGTTCCGGAGTGAAAATGGGGGCTACCATTTCAAATATAAGGTCCGGAGAAAGTCTGACTGAAGAAGGAACATTTAAGCAAAGACTCAGAGGTGAGGCAGCAAGCCTGTGGACGTAGGGGAGGAAAGCACTTGGCAAAGGGAATAAATAGCAAGTGTAAAGGTCCTGAGGTGGAGACATCCCAGGCATACTCAAGGAACAGAGAGGCGGCCGGCATGGCCAGCGGGGAATGAGGGAGGGAAGGGACCAGGGGTCAGTTTATACTGGCCGGTGCAGCTGTCGTCAAGAGATTTTGAGGGGAGGAGTAATATGGCGTGACTTGCCTTTTGAAAGAAACACTGGCTGATCTGTTAAGAATAGATTGAGGTAAGAGTAGAATACAGACCAGGAAGCGAACGAGTGACCCAGAGCTGGTGGTGGCTGGACTGAGTGTAGCAGTGGATGTGGGGAGTAGCAGTGCGATTCTGGGTGTGTTTTGAAGGTGGAGCCACAGGGTCTGCTGAGGTGGGGACAAGGGTTGGATGAGAGAAAGAAGGATGACGGCGTTTTATTTTTTTTCTTTTTGCCTCCATATCCAGATGGGTGGATGGCATTGCTATTGAGTGACGAGGGGAAGACTGTAGTCGGAGCCGGTTTGTGGGGTGCGTGTGTCCTGGGGGTTCAGTTAGGGGCGTGTTAAGTTGGAGGCACCATTTGGCATTTAGGGGGAGATGTGGGAGGGGATGTGGAATATGCAGATTTGAGATTCAGAGACAGGACCCAGCTGGAAGTAAAGTGGGGAACCGTCAGGGTACAGGTGACGTTTACAGCTGTGAGATTGGAGCCTCTGAAGGAATGAGTAGAGATGAAGGGAAGCAGCCCAAGAACTGAGGTGGGGTGGGGGTGGGGTGTGCCAGTGTCGTGAGGTGGGAGAGATCTGGAAGAACCTCGGAACGTTCTGGGCCCGAGGGTGCAAGGGGAACTGCTGTGACCCCAGGCGGAGGTGGCGGTGGGGGTCTAGACGGGCCTTCGCGTGCGGGAGACCCCTGTCCTGGACCGGACGGGCACTCTCTGCTTTTGCCCTTACAGGTGGCTTTTCTCTCCACCATCCTAGAATGGTTTTTTTTTTTGGGGGGAGGGGCTGCACAGTGGGTGGAAAAGGCTCCCTGACTCATCCCTGGGGGGCATCTCGACCACTGTCTCCCCAGCTTCCCTGCCATTTCTCCCGGGGTCAAGCTGTTTCCATCTGGAGAACGGTCTCTGTAGCCAGCCGAGCGTGACCTGGAGTGAGGAGGGTCGATCCAGGGGCCGCCTCTCAGGTCTGCTTCCTGGGAAGAGCGGAGGACCCCGCCTAACGCATAACGAGATCCCAGATCCCACATCCGAGATCCGAGAGATCAGATGCTCAGTCAGAGAAAGGCCGGGGAAGGAGCGGGTGCTGGCCACTTCCTCCCCCTAAAATCCTCTTGCATAAAACTGGCTTTGAGACTGTGGCAGCTAAGGGCAGGCAAAATTTCGGGGTGAGGACAGGTACTGAGTGACAGCACCCCCTCTGTCTTCAAGGAGTGGCCTTCAGGGACAGAAAGGACCTCTCCTGGGGACCCTTTCTCTCTTTTCCTGGGGGTAAATAACTTGCATATTCTGTGCTCCCCGCACCCCATAAAGTAAAGCTGAGGGCAACCTGGTGACGTGAAGCAAATCCTGAATGTAATTCTGTACATTCTATAGAATCCAAGTGTAAACGGACTGTGCGTGTTCCTGTGCATATGCAGACACACTCGCACGCACGCACGCACACACACAGTGCTTCTGCCGTCGGGTTCCTCGTTTCTTCGTTCTCATCTCTGGTAGCCTCTACTTCTTAATGCCAGTCACACTTTGCAAGTTTGTGTTTACTTGTGTATTACGCAAGTGAGGAGTGGCCTTCCCCTTCCAGAACACATGCCCCATGAGGGCAAAGACCAGGTCTGTTTGCTTTGCTGCTTTGTCCCCAGCGCCAAGCACAGGGTCAGGTATGCAACGGGCGTCGACGGCTCAGTGTCGATAATAATCACGGGAATGCCTGGTCTTGTGTCCGGTGTGGACAGGAGGGCTCGCACACGTCACCTTCATGGGCCCCAAAAACTTTGCACGGCAGCACGTGACGGCACGTGACAGCACATGCCCGTGTGCCGAGTTTGAAACCTGACTCCCAGAGAACTGAATACTAAATCAAGTCAGGGCACATTGCTTCATATGGCTGACTTTAGGAAGTTTCTGTCCTACATAGCTAAATTTTAAAAAAAACAAAACATGTTTTTTTTGGTGCTGAAAGGGTGCCTGCCCCCTGAGGCTCAGCATAGACCAGAGCCCCCGCCTTGCAGATTCTCCCTGTGCCTTTGGAGAGCGTGGCTGCTTGGTTCTCCACGGCGTCCCCCAGATCCTGGCACAAAGCAGGCAGTCAATAAACAGCAATCAGATAAACGGGGGAACTAAGTGGCAGCCCGTGTCCGCGTGGACACTGCCTGTCGGCGCATGAAAGACTCTGAAACCCTGCAGAGACGCGGGTCTGGCCTCCCGAGCCTGCGCACTGGGGTCAGTGGCTGGCGCTCGCATCGCGGCTCCGCCTCTCGAGGGCCGGGCGCCCTCGGGGCGAACCCGGCCGCGGCTTCGTTGCTCGTGTGCGAAAAGTGGCTGGGTGGTACCCATCTCATAAAGGTCTGGCAAAGGCTAAATCTGTGACTCCACAGTGCTTGGCACGTAGGAAACAGACGATCATGGGAATGACACGTGCGACATCTAAAAAAAGCTGTCCCACGGAACCCCAGGTGGGGACATGCTGGTAACGTGGAAGGTTTTCATCCCGCCTTAGCCGCTGCCTGGACGTGAGTCCGCGGAGGCTTCAGTAGCATCTGGCGAGGCCCCCTGTCTGTCCCCGGGAGGGAGGGAGCCTGTTGGAAAGGCCTCCCTACAGTGAACGAGGGGTTCCCAGACCAAATTGAGTGCAGGGTCTGGGTGCGGGCGGAGCAGCCCAGAGGGGTCAGCCTGCCCCGGTCCCGGTCACGCAGCGTCTGCGGCCGCCTCTGTCTGCCCTCTGTCAGAGAGGTTGATCTGCCCCAGCCCCAGCCGCTGCGGCCCGTCTGAGCTCAGCCAGGACACAGGGTGAGCGCTTTGGGAAGAGGGGGTGGGACGCCGCGCCCCAGCACAGTCGTCCAGCCCTCTGCCCGCTCCGAGGCTGAGGTTCCCAGGCCATGGCGCCCTTGCCCTTCCGGCTGCGGCGTCACCCCCCTGGCTCCGCGTTCGGGTGCATAGCGAGCGTGCCCTTCCCGTGCCAGTGGCACCCTGCCAGCCGGGCGCACCCAGGCCTTGGAGACGCCCCGGTAGCAAAGGACCCTGAGCTCCCACTAGGCTCCTGCTCCGAAGCGGCTGCCTCTGATGATTAACATCCTGGATGGGCACTAGACATGGAGTACTCAAAAGCCTGTCACCAGAGCAGGTGCCACATCGATAGGGCTTAGGCGACGCTTCATCCCAGTGACTCCAGACGTGGGAGTTGTCCCTGGAGTTGAGGTAATCATCTTTGGAACTTCTTCGGCCTAAGTCAGCTTAGAAAGGGGAGTGGTAGGTCACAGAAGTGAAGTCTTAGCATCCTTGTAGGATTTTACCATTCGAAAGAACTTTTCTATCTGGACCTCACTGGAGGCCATCGGTCCCTTTCTGTCCCCAAATCTGCTTTCAGTGCATTCATGTCTTGACACACTTGTTCATGTGCGTTTTTTGGCTTCCCTCTCATTCTTAGGGGTTTTCTTTTAATGAAAGCAGACCGTCTCAGCCTGGCTAGAGGGGAGAGGGGACGGCAGGTGGCAGTGGAACCGGGAGGTGGCAGGAGAGAAGAGCAGCGAGAGGCAGAAGCGTGGAGGGGAACCGAGCTGGGGCACTGAGCTGCCACTGCTCCGTCCTGCTGGGGCTTCTCCCGCCAGAGCTGGGCAGGTCACGGGCAGTGACTGTTTCCTGCCTGTGTGACGTCTTCCGGGCTTGAGCCAGCACACTGAGCAGGGCGGGGAGGGCGTGACGGGGCGAGGCCCGCGGAGTGGGGTTCCAAGACTTGTAAAAGTGGAGGCCTGGCTCCGCGGCTAGGGCAGGGCCCCGGGCCTGAGGGAGAGCTCCGGAAGCCACTTCCCGGGCGGCTTAGTCCTGGAGCACATGCCGGGGGGTGGAAGTGCATCCAAGCCTGGCTCCAGGCTCGCCATTTATTTGTTCAGGGAACATTCTCTGGGCAGCTCCTTGTGCAAGGCGGGGCGGCAGGCAGGTGGCTGGCTGAGAAGTGAGTAGGGTCAGGCTGTGTCCGGTGGGCGGGGCGCGGCAGGTCGGGGCATTAACAGAGTGCCAGGTCCCCTCGCCACAGGGCCACCTGCCTCCCAGGGTTCCTTTTCCCTAAGTTTGCTGAGCTTTACTCTGCCCTTCCTCCCCACGATTGGTGTCACCATGTGAGCAGTGGGCCCATTGTGTCCCCTCACTCCTTCCTCAGAACCACTGGCTGTGCGGCCTTGAGCAAGTGACCTCACTCTGGCCGTTTCCTTTTCTGAGTGAAGGGCTGCTTGGCATGGCCTCTGGGGTCCCCTGTCCCTCTCCTGTCCTGGCAGGGTGGCAGGCAACCACAGCAGGGATGTCCCTGCTGGCGGCTTCCTTTGGCCGAGGTCATGGCAGGCCGGGCCAGCCTTCCTGTCGTCTGGGTTGCGGTATGAGCTGTCACATGCTGGGTATTTGGAGTTCAAGCCAAACAGGTTTGGGGCACTAATGGCCTCTGGAGACCTCAGAACGCAGTGTAAAAGCCCCTTGAGGCAGGAGCGCGACTGGTCTTTGGGCGCGTAGAAGGCAAACCCGGAGCCGCACTGGGCCCAGGGCCTCCCTCGGAGCTGGTGGGAGGGGAGGAAATCCGTCTGCTAGGAGGAGTGCGTAAGCACCCAGAGCGCCCCTGGGAATCCTGGCTCCTCTCTCCCTTCCTCCCTTGTCCCTTTTATTCATGCCCCTCCCTGCGACCTTAAGCCAGTTACTTAACCTTTCTGTGCTATTGTCCCCTCAGCCATAAAGAGGGCTCAGTAACCCATCTCACACCATTAAAGGGACAGTCAAATGAAAAACACGGCCCGCGACACCAGCCCCTCATATGTTCACTGTGGCGGCCTCCCTGCACCCCACCAGCCCCCGTGTCTGCACTTCAGGATCTTCCGTGTCTGTCCAGGCTAGTGGCTTCAAGCCTTTGTCCCTGTCCTCTAAGGACCACTTCCGTTTTCCTCCCCTGAGCCCTCGAGTGGAAAGGCTGTCTCAACAAAACATCACTAGGCACCGTGTTCCCCGCCCCCCGGCTTCGGAACCTGGCCCTGCTCACACTGGCGCCCAGCACGTTGCCTGCATTTGACTCTGCCGAAGGTGTCCTCTGGCCCCACGCTCCCCGACTTCCATGATCAGATGCCCCTCCAGGGACCTCGTTCAAATGCAGATTCTGACTCCAGCGGTTGTGGTGGAGGGGGCCTAAGCGGCTGCACTTCTAACAAGCCCCCCAGGACTGCTGACGCTGCTGGCCGAGGACTGTACTTTGAGTGGATGGATCTAGACCAGTGGTTCTCAATGCTGGCTTTTAAAATTCTCAGTGCCCAGGCTAACTCGGGATCCGCAGGGCTGAGGAGCAGGCTTTAGGATGGTTTTCATCTCTCCAAGTGACCCCAGTGGGCGTCAGAGTTTGAGACCACCATGCCAGGGCTCTTCTGAGCTGAAGCAGCTCCAGCCCAAAGCTGACTCCTGGCTTTGTGGCTTGCTTGCGCATCTGTTCTGTGGGCAGAGGCTCAACCCCATCTGGTGTTTTGGGATACTGAGAAGGGCACTTCTCTGCCCATCACCACAAGGACTGTGTCAGGGAGGAGCCCTGGGCTTCGGTGTCAAGTGACCCTGGATTCGGAGCTTGGCTGCACCCCACTGGGCAAGAGAGTGTAGACCTTGGGCTTCCTCACCACGTTGCCTACCTCCGGGCTGCTGGGAGGGTTTGAGGAGCCCCAGGAAGCACCCAGAGTGCTCCTGATGCATCGGCTGCTCAGTGAATGAGACTATTACATCTTTTCCTTGCGTGACATCCTCATTTTATAGGTGAGACTGCTCTGGCTCAGAGAGGTAGAGGCATTTTCCGGAGGCCACACCGCAAGTCGGCGGGGAGTCAGGGGGCTGAAACGCCAGGCTCCCGCAACCCAACGCTATGCCACTCTTCTCACGCCCCCTGACTCCTAGCCTGGGGGCCTCCTCTGAGTGGGGGGCGGGGGGGCTGTCCTGGAGCAGAAGGGGCTGCCTGACTTGGGAAGGAGGAGCCAACCATTCCTGGAAGTGGCCGATGGCTGGTGGCAGGAAGCAAGCAGTGGTTCCTGCAGTTCCCACCTGTGGGCCTTCACCCAGCCTCCAGGGAGTTTCAGCATCATCCCAGGTTATCTTACCTGGGCACCTGTGCTTCTCCCTTGCCTCTGGCAAAAGTGTAGAACATCAGACGCTGACTTCAATAGCTCCGAGGTTTTATGGAGAGTTGTGTAAGACTCCTGCGGTGGCTGTGTGGCCCAGCCGGCTTTGGGGATTGCATGCCAGAAGGCCTCCTCACCTGCCACATGCAGGAAGAGGTGGAAGCAGGGCGTGGCAGGCATGGGCAGCCAGGCGGGGAGCATGGAAGAGCCTGTGGGACTGGTGGGGACTGGGAGCCCTGGAGAGCGTGTCCTGGAAATGCCAGCTCCTGCTCTTCCCCTCTCTGCCCTCCTTGACTGGACACTCCTTAACCCTGCCCTCTGGACCCTGATGCCAGTCCCTCGCTTCCCCTCCTCTCTTAAACTC
>CM053502.1:5310292-5347692 GCA_028627145.1 Eidolon dupreanum
ACCACGGTGCGGGACCACAGCCAGGATGTCGACCTAGGAGAGGTCGAGACCCAGAAGGAGGCCTCACGCTGCCATTATGTTGCCGCACCAACTTCTGTCCCTCCCCTTCTCCTTAACCCCGGACAGCCGCTAATCTGTTCTCCATCTCTCTAATTCTGTAATTCCAAGAATGTTACATAAATGGAATCGTACAGTGTGTAACCGTTTGGGTTTGGCTTTTTTTACGGTCAGCGTAATTCTCTAGAGAGCCACCCAGGTTGTCAGGCGCATCAACACCTGGCTTCTTTTTATTGCTCGGTGGTGTTCCACAGTGTGGATGTGCCACAGTCAACCACTCACGCGTTGACAGGCGTCTGTCTGGGTTGTTTTCGGTGTGGGACTGTGATGATGAATAAAGCTGCTATAGACTCTTGTGTACATATTTGTGTGGACGTAGTTTTTGTTTCTTTGCGGTAAATTCTTGGGAGTGCAATTGTTGAATTGTGTGCCTAGTTTTGTTCTGTTTTGTTTGAGTTTTAAGCCATTGCCAAAATTTTCTGAAAGGGCTGAACTATTTTACGTTCTCCAATGTATGCGTGATCCTTTCTCTGCATCCTTGACAGCATTTGGTGTTGTTCCTATTTTTTATTTTAGACATTGTGGTTCTAATTTTCTTTTTTCTAATGGCCAATGGGGCAAATCTTTTCATGGGCTTATTGGCCATTGGTATATCCTTTTTGGTGAAATCTCTGCTCATGTCATTTACCCATGTTCTAATTGCATTGTTTATTTTCTACTATTGAGTTGTGAGAGTTCTTTACATGTTCTAGACAATAGTCCTTTGTTGAGTATGTGGTTTGCAAATATTTTCTTCCAGTCTGCAGCTTGTCTTTTTGTTCTTTTAACAGGGTTATTTTCACAACACAAACTTTTTTTAAATTATTATTTTGATGAAGTTCTGTGAACCAATTTATCCTTTTATGTATCATGTTTTTAGTGTCACATTTAATAACTTTTTACCCAGTCCTATATCCTTAAGAGTTTCTCCCATGTTTCTTTTCTAAAAGTTTCATAGTTTTATGTTTTACGTTTAATCTGGTGAACCGTTGTGAGTTAAATTTTGTGTAATATATGAGAATTAGGTCAAGGGTCTTTCTTTCTTATGAATAGCCACTTAACTCAGCATCATTTGTTAAAAAGGCTATGTTTCTCCCATTGAATTGCTTTTGAATCTTATAAAAAATCAGCTGAGCATATTTGTGTGAGTGGGACTATTTCTAGATTCTCTATTCTGTTTCATTGATCTATGTTCTAACTTTTTCCTGCCTTCTCATGGTAATTGACTGATAGTATCACATAGTCTTGATTACTGTAGCTGTATAATAAGTCTTGAAACCAGGTAGACTAATTCCTCCAGCTCCATTTTTTTTCTTTTAAAATTGTTTAGCTATTTTGCTTCCATTGCTTTTTTATATAGTTTTAAAATCATTTTAGAAATTTCAAATAATCTCTGTATTAACAAGAAATCTGCTGGGACCTTGATAGGAATTGTGTTAAAAACTATATATCAATCTGGAGAGAAGTGACATTTTTACTTTGTTGAATCTTCCAATCATGAACATAATATATCTCTCCATTTATTTAGATATTCTGTTATTTCTTTTATCTATGTTGTATTGTTTTAGCATAAAAGCCCTGAACATGGTCTGTTAGATTTTACCTAAATATTTTATTTTTTGAATGATTGAAATGGTGTATTTTGAACTTTGATGCTCACGTGCTCCTTGCAAGTATAAGAAAACACAATTGGTTTTGTGTGTAGATCTTGTAACTTATGACTTTGATGAAATCTTTTAGCAGTTCTAAGAGTTTTTGGTAAATTCCTTGGGATTTTTTTGTATAGACAATTATGTCATCTTCAAATAGGGACAGTTTCATTTCTTCTTGTCTGATCTGCATGCCTTTTATTTCTTTTCTTTGTGTAGCATTGGTTTTAATTATGTTTTAAATACTTGGTAGAATTCTCAAGTGAAACCAGCTGGGCCTGGAAATTTCTTTTTGGGGAGTTTTTGTGTTATGACTTCAATTTCCTTAATAGTTAAGGGTTCAAAATGTCTTTTAAATTGGGAGAATTGTGGTAATTTACATTTTTAGATGAATCAATTTCTTGAAGTTGTCAAATGCATGTGTATATAGTTGTTCATAGTAGTCCCTTATTATCCTTGATTCTGTTTCAGTCCCAATCCTTTTTCTATTTTTTTCTTTGTCAGTCTTGCTGGAAGTATATCAATTTTACCAACCTTTTCAAAGAACCAGCTCTTTGTTTCACTGATTTCCCATATCGTTTTTCTGTTTTCAATTTCATTGATTTCTGACCTCTAGGATCTCCTTCCTCCTGCTTGCACTGGGTTTCTTTTGCTTTTCTTTTACAAGGTTCTTGAGGTGGGAGCTTAGATTATTGATCTGAGACTTCCTCTTTTCAAAGCATGCATATAGTGCTATAAATTTCCCTCTCATTGTTAGTTGTGTCCTAGAAATTTTGCTCTCTGTGTTTTCATTTTCACTCAGTTCAATGTATTTTTGATTTCTCTTGAGACTTCCTCCTTGACCCATGAGTTATTTAGAAATGTGTGGCTTAGTTTCCAAGTCCTTGGAGATGCTCCTGTTCTCGTATTGATTTCTAGTTTGAGTTCATTTGATCAGAGAATAACTTGTGTGCTTTCAATCTTTTAAATTTGTTGAGGTTTATTTTTTCCAGTTTTGTGGAGATATACCATTGACATCTACCACTGTATGAGCTTCAGGTATACAACATGGTGATTATATACATGATCACCACAATCAGGTTACTTAACATCCATCACCTCATACAGTTGGAATTTTTTTTCTTGTGATGAGAGCTTTTAAGATCTATTCTTAGCAACTTACAAATATACAACCCAGTATTGTTAACTATAGTCACCATGTTGTACGTTATATCTCTAGGACTTATTTATTTTATAGCTGGAAGTTTGTACCTTTTTGACCCCCGACCCCAGGAACCACCAGTTTATTCTGTTCCTATGAGTTCTGTTTTTTTTAGATTTTCTACATAATTGAGATCATACATTATTTGTCTTCTTCTGCCTGACTTGTTTCACTTAGCATAATGCCCTCAAGGTCCAAGGTTGTTGCAAATGTCAGAATTTCCTTTTTTAGGGCTTAATATATTCCACCGTTTATATAATATATTCATACATATATATATGTACACACACACATATATATATTCCACATTTTCTTTATGCATTTTTCTGGCAAAGGATGCTTAGGTTGTTTCCATGTCTCGACTATTGTGAATAATGCTGCAATAAATGTGGGGGTGCAGATATCTTTTCAAGATAATAATTTTGTTTCCTTCAGATTTTTGTGCAGAGAAGGGCATTGCTAGATCATATAGTAGTTCTATTTTTCATTTTTGGGGGAACCTCCATACTATTTTTTCCATAGCGTCCGCATCAGTTAACAGTCTCATCAATAGTGCACGAGGGTTGCCTCTTCTCCACGGCTTTGCTATCATTCATTATTTTTGGTCTTTTTGATAACAGCCATTCGAACAGGCGTGAGACAGTACCTCTTGTGTCTGTTGCTTGATCATGTATATTGTTGCTAGATGTCATTCTGATTTTTATATCCTTTTTTTTTTTTTTTAAGAAGTTTTTGGGATCTTCTCTTTATCCTCGGAGTTCGGAAACTTCACAGTGTGACTAGGTATGGCTCCCTTTTTCATTTGTTATATTTTGTGGGTACTCTGTTGGGAGTTTGAAACTTCTATTTCTTCTATTTTTAAAAAATATTATAAAAATAAATATTTCTTTTCTCTTTCCAGAACTTCCATTGTTTCAACGTTTAGCTCCTGAATTGATCTTCTCACTTTCATCATTTTTTAAAATCTTGATTCTTTACATTTTTGTGAGATGTTCTCAGCACAACTGCTCATCTGTTATTTTTACTCCCCCCACTGTAGGCACTCTGCACTCAGCTTCCTCTGCCTTAGGGCAGTTATCCTTTGGGCATCACCTTCTGCCTCCAGAGTTGGTGGACATTTTATCTTCTATCATGTCTTCCTTTGGCCCCTGTGGGTTTCTATCTTTAAAAAATATATAGGTAATTCTATTAGAGTTTTGGGAAGGAACCGATATAAATGCATGTTTAATCCGTCACATTGAAACCACAGTTGACCCTTGTAGAACGTGGGAGTTGGGGCTCTGAACCCCTCACAGTGGAAAACCCACATACGACTTTTGATCCTAGTCATTGTGTCATATCCGAGGATTCAACCAACTTCTGATCGAAACCAGTGTTTTCCATCTGCGGTTGGGAATCTGCAGTTGGGAATGTGAAAATACTGTTCTCCATCTGTGGCAGGTCGAATCTGCAGAGGCAAAACATGAATGCAAAGGGCCGACCGCAGGTATGAGAACAAATGCACGTGCAGGTGGATTTGCACAGTTCAAGCCCGTGCCGTTCAAGGATGTACTGGACTGCTTTCAAAAGAAACACTTCATCTTAAAAGCATTCCAACCTGAGTACATAAGTAAAGATGCCTTGAAAAATAAGGCTCAGAAATGACAGGTGTTTCGGAACGGCAGCTTTACACTGTGCCTGGTATGTGATACCAAGTGATATGTCATCTCTGCGGAAAAGGCATCACACCCTGTTAGAGAAGAGTAAAAGGAGGGTAAGGATTGATCTGGGAGAAATAAAAGATGAGGCAAGTGCAGATTAGGAAATGCTACTTTTCCTAGATTTTGCATTTTCCAGCTAAGTCCCCAGGAGCCTGTTTCTAACATAGGGTGTAATAGACATCTGGAGTCCTGTTTGCATGTGACATTAGTTTTTATGTGCTGTAGTGACATAAACATATGTTCAATCCAGAGGTAACTGGAGGATATAGCACCTGTCTGTGCTTGGAGTCTATAGGGAGAAAAATAGCTTTATCATTTTTTTTAAAGGGTGAACCTTCATAATGAGCACTGGACCTTAGCACTTTTTGTCAGCTCAGCATCCAAGTCCCCTTCCTAACAATATCTTGATGCTCTGAGGGGGTAATTTGTACCACACGTGGGTCATTTAGTGAGGACAGGTCGAGTCTGTTGTTTACATTCTGTTTAGTAGCTGAAGGGACAGGACCATCCCAGCACAGCCTAGGGGTGGGCAGGGCACCCACACTCTGCCCATCACATGCCCTTGTCTGAGACTTTGAATTCTGAGAGAATGATGAAATGCCAGAAAAAAAGTGGTTGGCAGTCATGCATCTCAGCTGTTGCTCCCTGGCCAGGGAGCCTTGTTACTCATGCCTTGATCATGGTTCCCACAGTTTTTACTTTCAAGGCCTTGGAGTTGTCTTAGGTGTTCTGATATCACTTAGAGTTTTGGTTGCAAGCTGCAGAACCAACTGGCTTTCTGGAGTAAGAGGAAGGTATCTATTGGAAGGATATGGAAACAAGTCATTGATGGGAGGCTGGAGGACCACACTTGGAATATGGGTTCGGACTAAGATTGTTCTGGAGCGTGAAGAAAGAGGAAGCATGAAAATCATATTTTAGTAGAACAAATGTGCAGCTGCTAAGACATGCTACTACATCATTAGGGTACCCCCACATAGCTGCTGGAATTATTCCTAATTGTCCCTTGGTCTCTACCACTCTCTCCAGATTCAAAGTCTCAGTTGGGAGGGTGGGGTTTGCCAAATCTGGGTCACGTGCCTGCCCACTGATTACCAAGAACTGGAGAAGAAGAAGAAAGACTCCTCTTTTTGGCTTCTGTAGCTAAAGTGAAGTTGCTAATACTACATGACTTGCTCCAGAATAAGAAAGGAGATTGGATTTTTGACTGCCAAAATGGGTAAGTCCATCATGCTACTGATTCTCCACTTTTATATGGGTTCTTCAAACTCCCAGATTTTCCCTATCATTCTCTTTGTTTACTGGCCAGAATCCTGTGTCTGTACTCAAAGATCCCTAACTGAATTATGTCCCATTGCTCCCATATGAACTCTGTTGATTGGTGCATCCTTTAAGTTTAGGAATCTTGACGTCTAGACTCCTAATTCGTTCTTGTCCAATCGGCTTGATTATAATGAATAACCTGTATGTCTTTTGCTGAAAGAAGTTTAGTGAGGAGTGGCCATGAAGAACATTTGTCATGCTCTTGGCCCAAGAGCTAGCTCTCTCTGTTGAAGTTTAAGACTTGAGGCTTGGATGTGGGGCTGTGGAATGAGTCAGTGTGGGCAATCCATTCTGATTTGGCATGTTCAAGCTTGAGTACTTTTCATCAAGGCGTTCATTACAGTGGGGGTGGGGAGGCAATTTCATGTGAAAATGAGCACGAAACACTGCCCACTACTCTGATTTCATTAAGGAGACTGAGCCAGCTCTGGGGGACCAGAGCTCTCTGAAGCTGTGTGTAAAATATTCTTGCACACGTGTGCTTACGTCCTTGGGCAGAGGGTCCACCGTTTCCAGGATTTTACAGGGGTCTACAGTACGCCAAAAGGTTGAGTCATTGACTTGTTTCTTAAATTCTGAACTTCTTAAAAATGACCTTTTAAATATTAATGATGACTACATGTCTGTGAATTTACTAAAAACCCTGGAATTGTATACTTTAAATGGGTGAATTGTGTGGTAATTGAATTATCTTTCAAAAAAGCTTTTCAAAACAGACCTTTTAGTACTTAATCTATTTGTAAGCTGGGAACTGTCTGAACAATGGGTTCATCGTGGGTCTTCAATGAATTTGGGTGTCATTGAGCTTGTTTGTATGTAATTGCCTGTTCTTAGGTAATGTTTTGGCTTTAGATACACCCAACTACAATACATTTGTGGTGCCGAGTGAGTTATTTGGCCTCTAATCTTGGACTGAGGACCATGTCTAATTCTATGGTGGGTAAAAGCCAGTGCTTATTTCGTTTATTGCCTTATAAATTGTGGTCGTTATCGTAATGGGAGAAAATAGAGCACAGTGAGGGTTTAGCCAAGTTCTCTCACTTTAATGACCTGCAATTCCCTCCAACTGGTACTTTGTACTCTGTTAAGTGATTAAGTATTAAGAGATTATGGAGGGTTATTTGAGGGGAAGTGCTAAGTGGCAATGTTGGGACTATTGGGCTAAAATCAAAGCCAGAGAAGAAGGAAAATGAATCTGAGACCCACTCGAGGTCCCACAGAATGCATCAGAAAATAAGGAGGTCAACAGAAAGCATTATGTAAGAAGAACTCAACTGTACCTTGCATTTAGTCATCGTAATGTAAGTCTGACTGTGTCCTGCTCCTGCTTAACTCTTGGGTCGCTTCCCATCACAGCTGCAGAGAATCTGTGCTCATTATACCACACAGGTGGCCCTCGGTCCTGCTTTTGGATTAGGGTCACGTCCCAGTGTGGATGTAGGATGGATGTGGCCCACCCTAATCAAGTACGACTTCAACTTTAATACATCTGTAAAGACCCTATGTCCAAATAACGATCACAGGTTCTGAGTGGACCTCAATTTTGGGAGGGCTATTGTTCAGCCCAGTATTTGAGCTCTTCCTTCAAATGTTCCCACCTCACTAAATAGCTCAGGCACCCTCTCACTTGCCTGCCCTACAAGCCTAGAAGTCATTCTAATATTATTTCTTCACCTCCTTTCGTTCTGTTTCTGACACATACCCCACCTGTATCTGTCTTCCTTTCTCCTTCCCAACCACCAAGGCCCAAGCTGCCATCCTCTGAATGCGAAGAGCAGCCACACGGGCCTCCTTGCTCCCCCTGTCGCTCTGCTGTGGCCATCCTCTCATCTGTAGGTGTCTCTCTGAAACTTAAATCAAGACACTCCTTGGCCTAAACCCTTTCCAAGGCTGCCCACTGTGCATAAGAGAAAACTCCAAAGACTGACGCACCACGGGCCTCTGTGTGGTCTGGCTGCTGTCCCTTTCTCCATGTCATCTAGTGTCCCTGCCACAGTGTGTGCACAATGTGCTGTTAATGAGCTTCTGTTTGTTTTTCTCTTGTTCATCTCTCTTCCATCAATCTAATTTGCAGGGCTCTAATCAATGAACCTAAGATGGGTAGAGAGAAGAAAATATTTTCTTCCCTTACACCTGGAAGCTGAAATGACCCGTCAGAGTATCTCACATTAGGCCAGAATGGCCAGGCCTTCATATGTCTATTGGCATAGGTCGTGGGAAGTGGCCACCCTGGAAGGATGTGATCTTGGGCTTCTTCACAGGGCAGGCCATCTTGCAGGGTGTGAAGCATAGCAGCAGTGGGGGCAGCTGGTCCTTCCTAGAAGGGGGCAGGGCTTGAGATTACACAGCTGGACTCCCCTTCTGTTCTTTCTTTTGGTGGGTAGTTCGTAAACTTTCTACAACATATCTATAAAGGGGATCATCATTTCAAGGATAATCTGGATGACCAGCTGTATTGTCCCAAGCTTTTAGATGAATGTATCCCTGAAGGCTAGAGGCCATCTCCTCTGTGTGGCAGAGAGGGCTGTGACGCAGGTTGCAGACAAGACTTTCAAAACAGGCAACTTAAAGGGGATAGTTGGCGGTTTGCGGGCTGCTTAGTCTGAATGCAGAGCTAAGCCTCACTGGTTAGCAGGATGAATAGAAAAGGAACGTTAGGGGAACACACGGCTGAGTTTCTCCCCAGTACATTCTAGCTGCTTTATCTTCTGAAAACTCTCACCCTCTCCCACCTCCAGAATAGCTTAGAAGGTCATTCTGATCCAGGAGATCAGACAAAGTTCACCTGTATCAGGGCTTAGCAAGCTTGCCCTGTACATACATGCTGTAAAAGTACGGACATTCTTCAGGCTGACTGGCATTTAAAAATGAGAGTGCCAAAGGAAAAAAAAATGGGAGTGTCCCATTTCTTCCCTGTTGTGACCAGCCAACATTAAGCTCTTCCCAGGTGCCAGGCTGTGTACAATGCTTTGAATAGCTTATTTCATGTAACCCTCATCACCCCATGAGGTAGGATGTACCCATTGTGTGTAAGAGGAAGTCAAGGATTAGAAAAGTTAACTGAATTGCCCAGGGCTAGACAAATAGCAAACAGAAGTAGAATTCCATCCAGGGTCCAATTCTATGGCTTTTAATCACTGTTACCACCCCACTATTGTCTGTATGCTTTCTCTGCAGCTTTAGCTGGGAGGGGGTGTGAGCAGCTGATGGTGGTCACTGTGTGCCATGGATGAGCAATTAAACCACCAAATTTGGTCCGTGGGTCAAATACAGCCCACAGCTCTTGAGCTAATAATCATTATTTACATTTTTTAGATGGCTGGAAAAAAATCGAAAGGAGATCAATACTTTCTGATGCCTGAAAATTAAGTGAAACTCAAATTCTAGCATCTATAAATAAAGTTTTATTGGAACACAGCCACATCCCTTTGGTTCCGTGTTCTCTATGGTTGCTTTTGCCCTGTGACAGCAGAGATGAATAGCTATGACAGAGACTCTATCTATAGCTTGCAGAGCCTAAAATATTTATAATCCAGCCCTTTGCAGAAAACCTTTGCCAATGCTTGATGTAGATAAAGGATAGCGCTTGCTCTTCCAGATAACAATGAATTCCTAAGCTCTTCTGGGAGGTGAGAGGAAATTGGATGGTTTTCAGAGAGCAGATCAACTGGGCAACAAGATGCAAAGTCAGATCATTTAAATTATATATATGCTTATCTGCATTGTTCTGGAACATTCTTTGCAGTCACAATGTACTTGCTCTTCAATGGTCCTGGTGACTAATGGTACTGTTCATATCCTGGAAAGCTGTAATTGGGTGCCTGGAACCCCAGTCACAGCTTTCTGTATAAGACTTGAAGGAGTTGAGAGTATACAATCTCAAAATATGCTGCTTTGACATAAGGATTATTTTGAGCTGAAGGCAGTCGAGAAGAAGCAGACACAAGAAAAAACATTCTGCCCTCTCCTCTCTGTAATTCTTTGTCATTGGGGACAACTCTTGGTTCTTTTTGGCTTGGAGCTGGCACCAGAGGACTCTACATAACAAACCTTACTAAAACAACCCTATCTTCCGTTAGTTTTCCCCCATGTATTTACCTTCCCACAGTTCATTGCCCCCAAAAGCCTAACCCTCTTTTCTTTTGTCTTTTCATTTCTCCATAAGTTGTCCTTTTTTAAGATGCTAGATAAGTCTCAAGTTCTAACCAGCCCGTTGAGTTAGCATTGAGTGTCTCCCCTGTGTCTGTGCGCTCCACGTGATAGTAAACTGTTGTCTTTTCTCTTGGTAATCTGTCTTGTGTCAGTCTAACTTGCAGAGCCCCAGCTGGAGAACCTTGGCAGGTAGAGGGAAGCTTTCTCTCCCTGCCACCACAGACACTAGACAGATAACTTAGATGGAAGAGGTGGGGTACCTAGTTTTCCCTTGTACTCCTCAGTCATGCCTTAGGGAAAAATTAGAAGGGCGATTACATCCCAACAAGAAAGACACTTGCTATACACTGAACATTGACCATGCTTCATGTTTTACCTGGTGTTTAAGCCTTAACAGTCTGGAGAGGAAAACGACATTATCTTCTTCTAAAAATAATCAGGGGCTACACACTCAGGCCCACTGGCTTCTTGAGCGTCTGCTCAGATGCCAGGAACAATGCCGTGGATACCAAGACTAGTAGGCCAACTCTGTGCCCTTGAGTTATCCCTAAGACATGCCGAGCTTGAGTCCAGATTCAGAGCTGTGTGCCTGGAAACCCAGCTTGTTTCTCCTTTATCACGCTCGTCTGCCAGTGCTTGCTGCTTGCATCCCAAACACAACACCACAAACAAAGGGAATTGCAGGTGCAAAGGCCCAGAGACAGGTACTATTACTCATCTACCAAATAATGGCTCTTCCCTGTTGGTCTCTGGTAGTGACAGGTCATTTTGCCCAAGGACTAGTGCTTTTAAAGACCAGTACTCTCCTCACTCCTCTGGAGTGCTTGAGCTTCCCAAGGTCAACTGAACATCACAGAAAACCTCAGGCCATGATTCCCTCCTTCCCAGGTTGTCTGCAGGATTAAATAAAATCTTGGGCCTCCTGAACCGAGAGCTGAGAGGAAGAAGGATACCACCGCAGCCTTGAGCATTTCCATTATTCCACTCTGGCTAGAGCGGGGGCAGCCTCTGGTCACGAGCTGCCTGAACCGATTTGCACTGGCGTTCGTCACAAATCGTGGCTTGACGTTTATAGCAGCTGTGGCCCACGGGTATCGATTATTTAGGAAAAGGAATGAAGCTGAGATGGCCAAGCAGCTGCCTAGTTTAAATCTGCTCTTGCGGCTTTGCATCTGGGCGGGACATGGACGAGGGGGAAAAGCTCTCTGTTCAGCTCAGATCTTGTTTGTATCTCGGCAGAGAGCAAGCAGCTTTTCTTCACCATCTTTGAGGAACCAGCTCCTCTTTATTCACGTGAAAAATCCACAGTCACCCAGGGGCTACCTGGAAGGAATTTTGTTTTTTTGCCTCTTAGGCTCAGTTGCTTCTGTATGGCGTTCGTTGGGGTAATGAGAGTCCATCGCATGTCTCTGCTTGCTCTGCTCAGCTGAGTTAGCGCTTCGCCTGCAAACTATTTTTTTCTGATTAAGCTGCCCCCCTCCCATTATGAAGTTGTTTCTTCCATGCTCATGACCTTGGGGGCTGGGGGGTCCTCTGGGTCTTTGCATTCAAGGACCACTTGGCCATTCTATTACCTCCCGAAATTCAGATGGAGCCAGCCCAGAGATGCAGACAAGACCTGCTGTGGCACCAAGTCCAGGGTGGGCAGAAGCCCTGTGAATGCCTGCAGTTGACGAGCTCAATGGCCCCTGTGACCTACAGTGGCTGTGTCCTTCAACCACATGTGGGAGGGAGACAGACCCCAGCTTGCATAGACCTATAAGGCTGAGCTCGGCCAGAACCTGGACAAGTTACCAGTTCTCTCTGATGTAGCTGACCCTGCAAAATGAGAGGATCACACTAGATGAGTGTCTGCTTGGGCTGCCGTGACAGAAAACCACAGACTAGGTGGCTTAAACAACAGATTTATTTTCTCGCAGTTCTGGAGGCCAGATGTCCACGGTCAAGGTGTCAGCAGGGTTGGTTTCTGTGAGCCCTTTCTTCCTGCTTACTGATGGCTGCCTTCTCGCTGTGTCCTCACATGGCTTTCTTCTGTGGTGTCTCTTTTATGGATACCGATTCTGTTGAATTAGGGCCCCACCCTTATGACATCATTTAACCTTTATGACCTCCTTCAAAGCCTTATCTTCAGATACAGTCACATTGGGGTTAGGGCTTCAATATGTGATTGTGGGGGAACACAATTCAATTCATAACAACGAGAAACTTGCAAGCCAAAAAGTGGATGTGGGAGGCTAGGGATGTCCTTGCAGGGGTAGAATTATTGGCGAGGAGAGAGGATGTTCTTCCAGCTACACAATTACTCCTCGCCCCATTCCTACTGAAGAGTCCACACCATAATGAGCTGCTGTCACTGACATTGTGTCTTCCTTTCAGTGTGTCGAGTTGTACAAACTCGACTGGTTGCCCACACTCCCTCTCCTTTGCTGGTAGGAGTGTCCACTCAGGGCCGTACTGTGACTTACAAGTCCTAGGCACTTTTGCCTTTGGGGGGACCCTCCCTCTGTAAAAGCATTTACAATTTATATAAATGACAGTTGGAGCCTATATCTCACTTATTGTGAGAAGTAAAACACTTTTGTGGGTCCTTAAAAGTATCGCTGGCTCTAGGTCCTGTGTTTACTCTGCTTAATGGATAAGTCGGCCGTGTGCCCACACTTCACCCACCTTCTTCAGGGAAGGATGACCTTCTAGCCAGCTCCACAGAGAAGTCTAGCATGGAAGAAACCACTTCTGTTCCTGGTGATCTTAGCCATGTGTGCTGCCTGGCAGTGAGATGCGAAGGCAAGTTTCCTACGAAGCTCCTAGAAATGGTTTCATTTCTCTTAATAATATACATGTGGGAAAAACAGCCCTTCTCCTGGCCTTTCTCATGCCTGTCCGTGGCAGCCGTTTTGTGATCATGAGGCAGTGCTGACTCACTGCGGGTGGCAGATGGAACGGGCAAAGGGACCGGGGTCCCGGACGATGTCATTGAGCTGTGGGGTTAACCACCAGCAGAGTTCCTCTAGCGTATTAGTTTGTGAGGCATACCATAAGAGCATGCTGCAGGATGGGTGACTTAAACAACATTTATTGTCTCCCAGTTTCGGAGGCTGGCAATCACAAGCAAGTTTTCAGCAGGCTCGGTTCTTAGGGGTGCGAGAGAGCTTCTGAGCCTCTCTCCTGATTCCTAGGGGTTTTGCCGGCAATAGTTGGTGTCCCTTGGCCTATAGAAGCATCACTTTGATCTCTGCCTTCATGTCTACATGGTGTTCTTTCTGGGAGCCCGTCTGTGTTCAAATGTCTCCTTTTTATTGGACACCAGTTGTAGCAGATCAGGACCCACCCTAATGACCTCACTTTAAACTTGATTACCTCTGTTTAGCCTTGTCTCCAAATTGGGTCACATTCTGAGGTACTGGGTGTCAGAACTTTAACATATGAACTTCCAGGGTGGGGAGGACACAGTCCTCCTCCAACAACCTACCTCGAGACCAGTTATGTGATGACAAGTCTCCTTACTGTTCAAGCCTCGTGAGGTGGGCAATCGTTACCTACAGTCCACCTGAGTTGCTGCAGGAGATTTTAGTAGGGCTGCCTGCTCTAACCTCTGCCGACACAGGTTTACCTTCTCTCGGCCGGGACCTGCTCAGAACTGCACTGCTTTGTTTCTGGCACCAGCCTCCCAGCCTCCCAGCCTCCTGCCTCCGAGCTCAGGCAGCCCCGTGCGAGTGGTCTTGGGATTGGGAAGAAGCAAAAGGAAAACAATATCGACGTCTGCTGGGAACACCCGGCTCTTTCTCCACAGCTGAGAAACCCTCCTTGTCCTTGTGGCCTAGTTCAGAGTGGCTCATCTCACTGTGTCCCCTAGGTGTCATGTTTATAACGTGATTATGGTCCTTGGTGGCATCATGGTATCGTGGGGGAAGAAGCCTTGCTTTGAATTCTGGCGCCCACGCCTGAGGTGTGCTTAGTTAAAACGTATGCCGGGTGGACACAGCCTATCCTGCTGGTCTCAGGGGACATAAGGCTTGGGGCCAAGTTGGGACAGAGCAGTGGCATTGGGGCAAGAAGCATGACTTTAGGGCCTGGGCGTCGAACCTAGATTTGACTCTGAGCTCCTCCCTGATTAGCTGTAAAAACATGGGCCAGATACCATTTTTCTGACTCTATTTTTCTCATGTGTAAGAGGGGAATAAAAATAGTTTCAACTGGCACGGTGGTGAGGCTTAAATGAGATCGTGCGTGTGAAGGGCTTGATTCTGTGCTTGGTACCAAGTGTTCGAATGTAGGCGTTGCAGGTGAAGGAAAGGTGTCAGGTTTAGAAGTCACTGCCATGGGTTTGAACCTGACCTCTGTCCCCGACTTGCTAGTTTTATGGGACTGGATCACGCTTTAGTTTTCCCATCTGTAAAATGGAGCCAAAATACCTTCTTGCAGAGTCATTGAGAATATTAGTGCTAATGTTACGAAAGGCCTATGCATAGATGAATTCAGATGAATTCCCTATAGCAGATATGTTACACTTGGGTCAAGGTCTTTTAGGTGGGGGGCGTATTAGTTTCTTTTTTGCCGTTGTAATACATTACTGCAAACTTAGTAATTTATAACAACACAGTTATTCCCTTACAGTTCTGGAGGACGGAAGTCCAAAATAGTTTTACTGGGCTAAAGTCAAAGTGTCAACGGGGCTGGTTCCTTCTAGAGACTCTGAGGGGAGAGGTCATTTCCTTGCCTTTTTCAGCTTCTACTGGCTACCATGGTCCTTGGCTTATGACCCTTTCCTTCATCATCAAAGCATATCATGCCAATCTCTGTTTGTCACTAATTACATTACCTTCTTTTATCTTCGTAATAACATTGTGCCCGCCTGGATATTCTGATAGTGTCAGCAGGATCCTTAATATAATCACACGTGCAAGGTCTTTTTTTGTCACATAAAGTAACACGTTCACAGGGTCTAGAGATCGGAACATGGAGATATTGTGGGGGGCCCTCCTTCATCCTCCCCCTTTCCCCAGAGAGTTAGACTGTCAACTGTGTTGATCTATTTTGTTGTGCGATGGCGCTTTTCTGTTCATTTTTGCTCCTGGCATAGAAGTAATTCTTTCCTGTGCCTGGAGGTGGTGTGGAGTTGGGAAGTGGGGTCCGAATACACTAAAGCAGTGGTTCCCGAAGTGTGGTCCCCGGATCAGCAGCATGAGCATCACCTGAGAGCTTCTTAGAAATGCAGATTCTCAGACCTCCTGCATTAGGAACTCAGGGATAGGGTTCAGCAGTCTGTACTTTAACAAGCCCTGCCTGTGATCCTACCTTTATTTTTATTTTGATATTGCCTTCATCGTGACATTTTCTTTTTGCATTCACTTTGACTTTTAAAAAATAGCACAGTAAGGTATGATTTGTCCTGCTTACTGAGTTTTTTGGTGCCTCCTTAACTTTTGCACCTGAGGTGAGTGCCTCACCTGCCTTAGCTAGTTCCGGTCCTGGAGAAAACAAAGGTCATCAAATCTCACATCAAGATCTGCATCTGCTCTGGAGGTCCAGGTACTGCAGGAGGAGAGACGTCTGCCTCGGGCAGTGCTGTCGGAACTGGGGGCCGAGGGCCAGAAGGAGTTAACTCAATGAAAAGGGGGTAGCAGAGGCAAGCACAGGGGGCAGCAGGTGCAAACGCTAGATGTCTGGAGGGGACACAGAAAACAGGAGGTACCAGAAAGAACTTGTGCTATGTGATTCCCTTGACGAGTGTTTTGTAAGCCCCTACAGCAAGCCCTGGAGTCTCTTGGCCTTTAATGATTCAAAATTGCAACCCACAGAGTGACTTGGGAGAGCCGGAGAGAGGCCACTAGAAGAAAGGTTAGGCCTCTGCATGCCTGTGTGACACCAGCTGGCGCAGCGGGCCCCAGGCAGCCTTTCTCCCAGAAATGGTGTTTGGCATCCAGCAAATAAGACAGAGAAGGTACGGAAGGCCAACACAAAAGAAGCATTTAGCATAGGTTTCTATTTCAGAGCTAACAGCAGTAGCTGTCATGTAGAAAGTCAGAGAACACAATTACCCTGTTTTAATAACAAGGTTGGCACTGCAGCTCTGATCTTGGAGAAGCCTTGCTTTACATTTCAAGGTTTCTCTAGCCAGTGAATTCTGAGTCCCAGGCTCGCTTGTAACCTTACATCCCAGGTGGCTTAGAACCAATATAATCGACTTTGTACCAATATAATTGTTCATAGCACCCCCTTTCACCTTCAAGTACACCAGTTTGGGCACGAGACGACTTGATCATCATAGTGATACCGACCCGAGGAAACTAAATCCAGACTGGCTGCACCCCACCCCCAATCCCCAGGTCCTTAGAGAAATCCTTTCTAGCAAACAAAACAAAACAAACAAACAAACAAAAACCCTAGCTCACCAAATGTCACAGTGTGCCCGTTTGTCCCTTAATATTCGAGGGCCTGCCCATGCTGGGGACTTTTCTAAAAACCAAGCAAAAAGACTTCCAAGGAACTGATATTAGAGTTTTTGTTGTACTCAGGAAAAAGCTTGGGTAGAACAAGGGGGAACAAAGCCATCACTGAGATGAAGTGGTGTCCACTTTCATCTAATAGCTCACTTCTCAAATGTTAAGCTTTTTTCAAGCAATAATGGTTACGGAATCGAAATCCTTCCCAGTGAAGCTACGATGTTGCCCCAACTCTTCGTTTAGTTATTTAAAAAATAACGACCATACAGCTTAGTTCTAGGCAGTTTGAAGTAAACACAGAAGTCCCCTCAGTTGTTCTACTGGTTAGGGTGAGAGTTGTCAAGTTTGATGTGTATCCATCTAGACTTTTAAAAGCGGTTTTTATTAAAGTATAACAGCAGCAACAGCACACAGAATCTAGGATGGAGCTCCTGTGTTGAGAGAACATCACAGGCCCCCGGGGGTCCCGCTGGGGTCCTGCCTGTCGCCCCTCCCCCTCCTCCCTAAAGCTGACCACTGTCCTGACCCCTTGACCCCAAAGATTATATGGAAGTCCACAAGGTGAGACTAAATGGAAGCACCTGTGTATTTTACATCTGGCTTTCAATCATCTTGCATGTCCTTTGTCCACTTTTATTCCTGTGTATATTTCATTGTATGAATATACTCATTTATCTTGTTCTGCTGTTGAAAATTTGGGGTTGCAGTTTGGGGCCATTATGAGTAATGGATGCTCCTGTGAACATTCTATAACATGCTGGTGTACGTGTGCATGCATTTCATACATGTGCTAGGTCAGAGTAGGTGAATGGTCAACTTTAATGTGACACCAGACAGACTTCCAAAGTGTTCACACTTCCACCACAAGTGTATGAAAGTTCCTTTGTCAGCACTTGGAATTGTCAGTCTTACATTTTGGCTCTTATAGTGGATGTGCATGAGTATTTCACTGTGGTTTCAATTTGCTTTTCTTATTTGAAATACACCCTTTTATGAAACGCTTGTCTAACTCTTCTCTGTGTTTTAACTGAGTTCATCTTACTGATTCAAGCGAGTTCTTCCTATATAGAGTAGAAATCTTTCCTTGGCTATAGGTAATTCAAATTCCTTTATCAAGAAACACTAATGAGGAGTGAAAAGACAAGCCACAGAAGGGGGAAGGTTCTGAATTTTGATGTCTAATTATCAATCTTTCCCTTTATGGCTAGTGCTTTTTGCATCCTGTTTAAGAAGTCATTAAAGGTCATAAAGATTCTCTGTCATCATCAGAAGTTTAGTTTTAATTTCACATTTGAATTCACAGTCTACCTGTAGTTGACTCGTGTATAATGTAAGGCTGGATCAAGTGTCATTTTTTTTTTCCCATATGGATTTCCAGTTGGTTGAGCATCATTGAGCATCTCTACTTTTGTCATAATACATGGTACGTTACCTTCTGGACCTTTTATTCTCATCTATGGGTCTATTTGTGTATCACTGGGCTAATACCATACTCTTAATAATCTGTCTTGATAATCTAGTAGAGAAAATCCTTTCATTTTTGGTCTTCAAGAGATGTTGGCTCTTTTCATTTCCAATTAAATTTTAGAATTATTTTGTCAATTTTCAAAGAAAATCTGTTCAAATTTTAATCATTAAATCTATACATCAACTTGGGGAGAATTGAAACTTTTACAGTATTGACTTCATAACTCAATGGTACATTTCTTCATTTATTTAAGTTTCTTTATTTTCCATATTTTATAGTTTTCTGTAATCTTGAATTTTTTCCCATTAGATTTATTCCTTGTTTTTTAATATGTCTTGATGTTATTATATTTTTTAAAAATTTTATTTTCAGTTCAATTTACTGAAATATAATTTATTCCTTTATACATACCTTATATGTATCAACTTTGCTGAATTCTGATAATTTATAGACTTTTTCTTTTGGATTTTCTACAACAACTACGTCATGGGCACATGGGGACAATTTTATTTTTCTGTTTCAAACCTCAAATTTTATTTTTCTTCCAGTATAATGTTGACGAGAAGTGATAGTAGTGGTCCTTCTTATGTCATTCCCAATCTTAGGGGGAAACTCAATATTTCACCATTATGAGTGATGTTTCCTTATGGATTTTGTTTTTATTTGAGTATGTGGCCCTTTTATACATTTGACTATTTCTGTCTCTATCCTGGCTGAGAGGGGACTGGTTCAATTTTTCTTTTTTCTTTTTTCTAATATAGACTTTTTTTTTTTTAGAGTGGTTTTAAGTTCACAGCGAAATTGAAAGGAAAATACAGAGATTAACCATATGCCCTCTGTCCTCACTCATGCACAGCCTCCCCCAGAGGGGACATTTATTGCAGTTGAGGAACCTGCATTGTCATTATCATCCAGAGTCCATGGCTGACATTAGGGTTCACGCTCAGTGTTGTAAATTCTATGGGTTTGGACAACTTTATAATGACATGTGTTCACCATTTCAGTGTCATCCAGAGTATTTTCACTCTCCTAATATCCTCTGTGCCCCCTCCTATTCATCCTTCTCTATAGGTTTCTTAATACAAGCTTTATCAGATAAAGAAAGTATCTTTTTATTCCTTCGACATTTATTTTTGAGACTTGAATTAAAGTCTTGCATAGGGACAATTTTTGTAATGTCCTCATTGTTTTCTAAGAGAATGTATATTTGGTAGCTGTTTGGCACAATGGTCTATGTATGTTCATTTCTCAATGTTTGTTATGTTCAATTTTTCTGTGTTTTCTGATTTTTCTGTATTTTCATATTTTTCACTCACTATGGTTTTATTTTTCCTTACAGTTCATCGTTTTTATATTTTTGCTTCAGGTTTTGAAGCTTCTTGAACTGATCATTTTGTTATTATGAAGGACATTTTTGGTTGCTAGAACTGCATTTTTTCCCTTTAAGTTCACTTTGTCTGATAGTAACAGAGATATGCCAGCTTTCTTTTCAGTTCCTTTTGCTCCTTTCTTGATATCTCTTGATTACTTTTATATTCATCTTTCCCCTTCATTAGCCTGGTGACTGTATACTCTTTTACTGTACTTTCAGTGTTACACTAGAGAGCACAACATGCATTCTTCACTTATCAAGATCTGATATAAATTAATACTCATTCTTTCCTGGGCAATACAAGGATCTTAGAACATTCTATTTATCCTGTCTCAATTTCTAAGCTATTTTTACTCTGAATTTTATTTCTATCTATACTTTAAACCCTACAGCACATTATTGATATATTAACATCTAATAATCATAACTATTAATAATTATAAATTCATATGATTGTATGTTAATGTTATCGATATTAATTTACATTTAATTCAGATTTAGCTATAATTAGCCTTTTTACTGCTCTTCATTTCTTCCTGCATCTCTGAGCTTCCATCTGGGGTGACTTTTCTTCTCCCTGAAGAAACTCCCCGTAGTGTTTTTTTGGACTGGGTCCACTGGTGATGAATTTGCCTAGATTTCATTAGTCTGAAGATGTCTTTACTTCATCTTCATTCTTGACGGGTGTTTTCAATGGGTATAAAATTCTTTGTGGCAATTATATTCTTCCAGCCCTTTGAGGTTATCATTCACTAACTTCTGGTTTCCCTAGCTGGTGTTGCAGTCAGATGTCCATCTCCGATGCACCTTTGAAGGTAATCTGCTCTGTCCTCACCCCACCTCCAGCCACTTTTAAGTCTTTCTTTGTTATTGGTTTTCAGTGTATTACTGTGATACGCCTAAGCGTAACTTTATTTTTATTCATTCTGCTTAGCGTTCATTGAGTTTTTAAATCTTATCTGTTTAAAATATTATCAGTGATCTTTCCTGACAGTACTTCTACTCCATTTTTTCTTTTCTCTCTCTCTGAGATGACAATTAAGAGTATGTCAGACTTTTTAACTGAATCCCTAAGTCTCATTCTTTCTTCTATCTTTTCCATCCTGTTGTTTCTCTTTGCTTCATTCTGACTTTCTTCTGTTTTTCCAGCTCACTAATTCTTTCTACCTGTTCTAATACCAATTTGGTTACTTACTTATTCAATTTAGTAACTTTTATAGTTTCTAATTCTCTGTCAAAATTTTTTACCTTGTCCCATTTCCCTGAACATGTTAAACAACTTGTTATAGTCTGTATCTGACACTGTTGTCTGGATTACCCCTAGTTCTTTTTTTTTTGTCTCTTCTTGATCATGATACCTTTATTATATCTCATTATTTTTCTCGAACCTACAGAAAAGCTGCAAGAATAGTACGAAAGACTTATCCCTCACATGCCATTTGAGACTATGTTGCAGACATAATGCTTCATTACTCCCAAATGTTTTAGAGTGCGTTTCCTACACATCAAAGACATTCTCCTATTTGACCACAGTATGACCATCACACTCCAGGAATTAACATTGATCCGTCATTACCATACAATCCACAGATTCCATTCAAGTTTTATTGGAATAAGTGAGGGTTATGGGTTGCATTCGGTTGTCCCCTTTCTTTGGTTGCTTTCAATCTGGAATATTCCTCAAATTTTTCTTAACTTGTATGACCTTGCCACTATTGAAGATTACAGGATAGTTATTTTGTAGGATATTCCTCAGTTTGGGTTTCTCTGATTTCCTCCTGATTAGATTTATGTACTAGATCTTAGGGATATTACAGAAGTTATGATGAGTTCATCTTATTGCACCCTAGTCAATAATACATGATTTTAATTCTATTACTAATGATGTTACCTTTGGCCATTTAGGATGATGTCTTAATGAGGTTTTCCTACTGTAAAGTCACTCCTTTTTCTCTTTATAATTAATAAGTATTTTGTAGGGACATAGTTTAAGAGCATAAGTCTGCTGTTTCTCATCAAACTTTCATCTACTAGTTTTGTCATTCATTGATGTTTCTTGTCTGACTTATAACTTTGACTAGTTGCCCAATGGCAATTTCCCAACTACACCATTTTGAATACACATATATTGGTTGGCATTCTAATATAAAGAAGAGCTTTCTTTCTTACCCGTATACTTATATATTTACTTATGTATGTATGTAAACAGATGTGTGTGTATACCTTTATCCATCCACCCAACTATCTACCCACCCACGCATCCATATGGTCTCATATGTTTCTGTTCATAGGGTTAAATTAATTGTTATCATTTTTTATGCTCAGATTATCCTTGACTTGGCCAGTGGGAGCCTCTTTAAGCTGGCTTCTGTATCTTTTTGGAAAGTCTCCATCCATCTTTGAGCATTTCCTTACTTTCTGGCTGAATAAGATGTCAAGTTCTTCTTGTGTTTTCCTGACTTCACTCATGGAACCAACCAGCTCTGGTTCCTTTTCAGAAAGAATGGTATTTAGACCCAGATCTTGATTTTTATGAGCTCTCATTGCTGTTGGGGTGTCACTACTCCCAGCCTTTCCCAGTGGACAGAATTAGGGAATATAGTGTGTATATACTGACATATAACACACATACACACATCTAAATCTAGATTTATTTCATATATGTGTAACTATGAGTTCACATCAATACTTAACAATTCTTATTTAACACCATGTATTTCATTCTAGCTCTTCCCTCTTCTCTGTGAGAAGTTGAACTCCCCAATATCTTTAAAATGTGTGTTTATTTGCTTAATCCTCTTCTGTAGACAACCAATCTCCTGTTGCTGCTCCATGTGGACGCCTCCCTCACCTTCCTTGGGCTCTGACTCTCCTGCCTTCCCTGCTTACCTTATGATGCCCTCTCACCTTGTTTGGGTTTTGACTCAGTACTGAGGTTCACCACCCACGCCTTGGGCAAGGATTTCTATCTGTCTTGTCTCATCTTTTGGACTGAATTGAATTATTCAGAAAGATAAGATGGAAATAGATACCTGGTTATTTTTGATCCCGTGCTGTAAAGTATATATGAAATTATAGAAATAATTTGAGAACTAGGATTAATTAAATTAAGACCTTGTTCCTCCAGACAAACATTATGTTTATGTCTACAGCTTCTGCTGTGACAAAAGGACAATATTATCTTTTTCTGGCTTAGATTTATTGATCAGTGACTTTTCTAGTGAAAGAAAGGGTTGCCCTTCTAAATGAGTCTGTTTGGAAATTTAATTAAGCTCCTTTTGAGCCAATTTCTACTTTAGCCTTTGATACTGTCAAAGTTACTCGGATACCTTAATACCTAGTACTGTATCAAGACATAATTATATAACAAGTGCCCTATGGTTCCATTCACATGGAAGTCCAGAGAGGGACATTTATAGAGACAGGAAGATCAGTAGTTGCTTCAGTGAGGGGGAAATAGGTGTGTAGGAGGGTGATAGCTAAAGTGTATAGGTAGCAGCCTCTACTTAGTGGTTTTTTGCCGAGATTTGAAGTGTCATAAAACAAGTTGCTCTGAGCTTCGTGTCTTGGTTTTCTGAAATGCCCTTTGGTTTGCCTCTACCTGTCTGTAATGCCTGGCTGTGGTACTCTGCACCTTTGGGGAGCTGTGGGTAATAATAGCTGATGGGCTGAGCCTGATCAGTCAGAGAATTGGCTCTTAACTCCTCTGCAAGTATGAGTGTGAGCAAAGTCAAGGCAGGTCTGTGGGGCAGCTCAGTTTAAAGTCTATAGGACTGAAAAGGTACCAGGGGAGAGCTTAAAAATATAGATATGACCATTAATTTGAAGTAGAGGAAATTGATATCCTTCCCAATCTAAATAGCCCTAAGTGGGCTTTAAAACCTTTTCAGTATAACACAGCACTTAGACTAGCCTCGCCCAGATGACTCGCTTGTGTCAATATCCAGCCCTCAGCCTAATCTTTTCCTTCTATGAGGCAGATCCTGCTTATCTACTCAGATCCTGTAATACTCCCTCTCTTAAAGGGTTCCCTTAAGGCACTAGCTCTCACCTACATTGGAACGACAAGAACTTTGATGACGCATAATTCACAGTGTGGCCTGTGTTCCCACTTGTTTGGCTCTCATTCTTTGTGTTTATTGTGTATACTGAGATTACCTGTTGTTTCTCCCACTGTCTCCTCATTCCTCCCACTGCCACTTTTCATGCCCCATCCCTATTCCATCTCCCTGTGGGTAGCATGGTGTCAGGTGTCAAATAGATCTTTAATAAACAATCTTTATCAGCACAGATGTAAGGAGAGTCAGGTAAACCAGTTAATGTCTTCTCTAGTGTGGTTTTTTCTTGACCTTTATCTTTGGAGATGTTTTTGATCCCTGAATGCCTCTCTGTGAGGAACGTGCTGTATTGCGAAGGAATGCAGGAGGGCAGGTATCCCATCAAAGGGAGTGTCTGCTGCTGTAGCTGGTTGCTAGCATGAGACATACAAACGCAACACCGGCAAATCTGATTTGTCTCGAAAGATTTGGAATCCAGACTTTGTAAAATGTTGGCCACTAACTCTAAAACAGGGGTTCCCAACCCCCGGGCCATGGACGAGTACCTGTCAGTGGCCTGTTAAGAACCAGGCTGCACAGCAGGAGGTGAGCGGCAGACAAGTGAGCAAAGCTTCATCTGTATCTGCAGCCACTCCCCAGTGCCAGCATCACCACCTCAGCTCCGCCTCAGATCCTCAGGCATTAGATTCTCATAGGAGCACTGGTCCCTGGTGCCAAAAAGGTTGAGTACCGCTGCTCTAAAATGTTAGCATTGATGGCATAGTGTGGGGAGTCAACAGAACGAGAGAGGGCAAGAATGGACCCATGTGTGCCAATTATAATAATGGGGCCGCAGTGAGGAAAGGATGGATTGGGAAAAGAGGGTTTTGGGAAAACCGGTCCACGATTTTACAAAAAAACGAAGCTGGGTCTTACGTTATATCAGGTATGAAAGTAGGTTTCAGATAGGTAAGGACTAAGTGAGAACGGTAAGAGTGTAAAGGAGGCTCTCTCTGCAGTCTGGGAGCAGAGAAGGATGTTTGAAGCAAGATCCTCAAAACAGGCTTTAAGTCAAAAGAGCAATGAAACTGACATTAAAGTGAAGTATTTCTAGTCAAGAAAAGACACCACGGGCAGATATCAGTCAGCGACTGTTTGGGAGAAGACAATGGCACAGTCTAAATGGATATCTAGCAAAGTCAAGGAACCCATGCAAAGCAACAGGAGTCAGAAAACAGAAAAATGAGTGGAAAAATGGGCAAAGGCTGTGAACAGAAGATTTCCTGTTCATAGAGGAAATCTCAATAGTTAATAAGTTTTCAAGGAGCGCTCAGCTTAGTAGTGACCAAGGGAAGCCAAACAAAAACAGCAAACTGTAACTTTATATCTAATAGAGAGCCCACCTTTCTAATTTTTGCCAACAAGTTATTGGCAGAGATGTGGGAAAGCGGGAACCCATGTGTGGTCCCAGTGAGAGCAGGAATGGGCATAGCCATTATGAGGCCGTACCTGGCAGTGTTGAAGGAAGTCAAATTTGCATAGACGTTTGAATACTTCCACTCCCAGGTATATAGCCAAGGAAATTCTTGCACAGATTCATCCCTTTCAGTTAATGCCATGTATCCTGGTGTAATTATTAATAGTGGTTCCATTCTTTCACCCTCCAAATGTCCTGACGTGGATGATATATTGATGACCGACCATTAGGTGGCATCATAATGGTGTCGTTTACAGAAGCAGGGCACAGGAGGTGACTCAGGTGCCTGATGCTAAGGGAGCAGACAGAGTAAAATGTTGTAGATTGGGCATGTGACACACCATGTAGCAGTGAGATGGGTGTAAAGAGAAGGAACCCGCCCCCCCCACAGTTTTCTAAACAAAGACATCTGTAGGTTGAGTTAGTGAATAAAAGTTTACCTTGACTCTTTTTTTAAAAAGTAATTTTTTTTAGAGCAGTTTTACACTAACACATGTGCATCCTCCCCCATAGTTAACATCGCCCCCACCCCAGTGGCATATTTGAGTCTATGAATCTGCGCTGACACATCATCATCACCCAAAGTCCATAGTTCACATTAGGGTTCACGCTCGGTGGTGTACATTCTTTGGGTTTGGACAAATGTATAATGACATGTATCCATCATTATAGTCTCACACAGAGAATTTTTACTGCCCTAAAAATCTTACTATGCTCCCCCTGTTCATCCCTCCCTTTCCCATAACCCACCTTAGGTTTTTCGATGGCAGCATGGTAGCCCATTGTTAAGATGCGTTAAAACCTACATAGTCACCCAGACGTGGGAAGCTGAGTCATTTCCTGTCCCGCGTGAGGTTTCTGCAGTTACCAAGAGGTCTGGTCTTCTCCCCACGTTAGCCCTTGACTGTCTTAGACCTTAGTTGTCAGGGGGAGTGGCCTCTGGTGTCCTATAATTTCATGACTTGGGAGGAACCTTGTTCCATGCAAGAAAAGGGATACTCATTGTTCCAGCTGTTTTAAACCGTTAACAAGAAATAGACTTCATTTAACTCTGGGCAGTATTTCAAGGCTTCCTCTGCCTTGCTCTAAGCACCTTGGATAACCCAACAAACATCACTAAGCTGTAGGTCTTGCTAGCAAAGAGCTCGAATGGGAAAAGCTTGTGTTTGAGAGCCTTTCTGGCCCACAAATCAGTTGAAACTTGGCCTTCTGTATCTCAAATACAGAAGAGGCAGATGAGCTGTCAACCAAAGTCCTCATGAGGAAACGGATATGGGAGCTTTGATTGCCGCTGCTGTGCTGGGTCACAATCTCTCCTGGTGGATATGTTGCTGCCAGCATCCTGCCAATGTTGCAGCCAGATCCCCAAGGAAAGTGTCCCAAGACGCTGGCTGCAGATGATGCAGGGTCTCTCTCCACAGTTAGCACCTTTGTGACCA
Source organism: Eidolon dupreanum (assembly GCA_028627145.1). Taxonomy (NCBI): domain Eukaryota; kingdom Metazoa; phylum Chordata; class Mammalia; order Chiroptera; family Pteropodidae; genus Eidolon; species Eidolon dupreanum. The sequence continues at coordinate 5,336,650 of CM053502.1, forward strand.
GCAGATGGGATGGCAAAACAAAGATGCAGCACCCACTGAAACAGCTATCCTATCGTGGGAAAGGTTTCTCCCTCCCCTCCCCACTTTCCAGAGGAACTACCCCCTTTCAGTTGGAGCAGGGATAGGTCTGCTTAGGCAAAGGCAAAGCACCCAGACCATCTCTGTGCTGTGGGAGTGCTGTGGAAGATGTGTTGCATTTTGCAACTCTTCTCTTTTCGATCTTGGGTTTGTTGCTGGCATTCTCGTCTCCTCTGTCTGGCGCTGCCTGGGCTGTGGGCATGAAGAGGTTACAGCAGCCAGGAGCCTGCCGGGCTGAGTTAGCGCTTCCCTCTGCATCCAGAACATCTCCAAGTAAAGGCCCTTTTGCATCACGGAAAAAGGGTGGCGGTGCGGGCTTGCGGGGTTCCCTGCTGCAGTAAGTCCCAGCGGGGGCTCTTTAACCATGTCTCATTCCCCTCCCTACAGCCCAGCGAGAAGGCGGAGGCGGGTCGAGAAAGGCTTTGGTCTGGAGTGAAGGATGAACCACGGACGTCTGGCGTCCAGAGCTGCAGAGGGCTCGCTGCGCTTGCCGGCCGCTCCGCTGCTGGCGCTCCCCCGTCTGAATCTGGCCGCCCAGGGGCGTGCGCAGACCCTGGACAGCAGCGCGCTAGGGCTGGAGCCGCCAGGCTGCCTGAGCTCCGGGCCTGCGAGGCCAGCTCCCCGGGGAGCCAGGGCGGCCTCGCTCCCTGCCCTCCTCCCAAGAAGGACACACTGGAGCCCAGCAGTGCTTTTCCTGCAGCTGGTGCTAGAGCCCCAGCTCTCTCCAGCCAGCCACGGATGAGGCTGAGCAGCTCCAGGGACCCTGTCTCTTCCAGGTGACACCCTGAGAAGAGAGAGTGGGGGACCAGGTCCCAGTCACCCCTCCCAGACAAGAGGAAGCACCTCCCGTTGGGTAAAACTTAGATTTTTGTTTTTGCATCCAACTCCGGTAGCTGAGCAAGATCTGCCGAACCCTGTGGGCTTTCATTTTTGACTTGATTGGTGTTTGAGAAAAACTGCAAGGAGCGGGTGGCAAGAAGAAGAAACATTGTAAACTTTGGGGGCGGGGACACTTCCTTGGAAGTGACAAGTAGCCTCAGACCTGCAGTTCCCAGGCCGGTGATGTCATCGTTTGCTTGGACGCTCTGAAGGGTCTGGACGCTGCCGCATGACCAATACCAGAGACCCCCGAGGAGCCATGGAGTCTATGCTGGCGACGTCCGGTTCTGCCTCAGGCCCCGTCACCTTCTCCCACGTCTTCGGTCAACAGTGCCAACTGATGGAGGCAGGTAGGAAGCGCGTCGTGTGGGAAGGGGGGCGTCATGCACAGTCCCCAGTGGCAGACACGCATGTCTGGGGATCTGGCTGCCGCGTCTCTCCCTCGGCGTAATGTGGAATGTGAAGTTCAACTAGACAGTGACGTAGTTGTCACCGGCGTAATCACTTTAAAGTTTCTAGGACATGTCGCAAGCAGGCTGAGTGGGGGCCCCCATTTATCTCTCGTTACCTCTTTTCTCTGTGGCTACCCAGAGGACGATGGCCGGTACGTCAGGAGAATCTGATGATGGGGTGGCCGTGGTCATCTTTTGGGGGCAGGTGCCGAACCTAGACTGGTCACCTTCTGTCAGCTCGCCCCTCTCTGCTGCTAAAAGTGGTGTTTCACTTAGATGCCTTCGGTGCCTCTCTGGTCACCGGCGGAGTCACTCAGATACTCACGATCGCGTCGCCCTTGGCTCTGCCGTGGGGATTCCTCACTAGTCTTTGCTTATGACTTGGTATGCAAAGGCTCATGTTTTATACAGAAGAGAAAACTTAACGTGGGCTGCCAGCCATCTTGTTAAGATGTACATTTTGGTCACGAAGAAAACCAGGTGAGCGGGAATGGCCTGGTGCAAACGGTGACCGCGGTGGAGCCCGCAGACTGAAGCCTGGCGTGTGGCTGTGACCATGTGGGAGTCCCACGGAAAGCCGGGCGCCCGGTTCCCTGCTTTCCTGGAGTTCGTTCCTGTTGCTGGGGAAAGCATGGCGTGTGTGTCCTGTGGTCTCCCGGGTGTGAAAGTGTTAACTGTGCGTTTTGGCTGAGTCTCTGGAGGCAGGTGAGAGAGCACGGGAGAGTCGTGTTGATGCCTTCACTGGGTGGCTGCATAACCTTGGAAAATGCAGATCCTACCCCTGTCCCTTGGGAATTCGTGCCCCACGGCAGAACAAGAGGACTGGACTCAGGGCTGCGTGGTCCATCCAGGCTTTAGATCCTGTGAGCTCACGGGAGCCCAAGGCAACAAAGACACACTTGTTTTGGTTTCTGAGGACAGGGAGTGGCTGCACAGGGAGGTGACGCGTGGATTGGGTGAATGAGGGTTCTGCTTTTGGACTGCCTGGGTTCGAGTCCCAGATTCATCTCTTACAGGCTGTGTGACCTCAGGCAAGTTACTTAGCATCTCTGTGCCTCAGTGTCCTCATCCGTAAAATGGAGATAAGTAAGCCCTACTTCATGGGGTCATTGCAAAGATTAAATAAGTTAATACATGGAAAGAGTTAGAAAAGTGCCTGGCACCTAACCAGCTCTACTTTTTAGTGTCAAGCATTTATTAATATTTCTAGGAGGTGTGGGGGATGCTGGGCAAGCATCTTTCTATGGGCCGATCAAGGCATCTGTTTGCAGAGAGTAGCGTAGCTGCTTTTGAGCCTAGAAGGTCAAAGCATTGAACTTGATCCTGGCTTGTCCAGAAGGTGGAGGAATTCCCAGCCCATGTATCTGTGGAATGTGTGATCTGCAATGGCTCAGCTGCCTCTACTTCTACACAAGGAGGAGGGCTTGGGGGGTTTCACACACCTTTCTACTTCTCTGCAGTTACCGTGAGAGGAGGCAGATTCAATTTCTAAAGTGCCTTGGTGCTGTCCCCTGTGGCTTTATTCTCTGTACTTTCGGAGGCACCCAGACCTACCTCAGGCTGTGAAATCCTCTGTCTCCTTTTCAGAAAAAGTCCTTTATCTCAAGAGAGTAGTGTAACATGGAATAATAATGACCAGCCGTCTCAAGGGAGAACACGTCTCCTGAAGGAACACAAAGAGGAAAAAGTCACCTCTAAGTGCAAGGAGCTCACTCAGCTAGGAGGCAAAAAGGATCGAGAGCCAACATGGCCATCTCCAGCCAGCCGTCTATAGTCCAGCTGTACCACCCATGGGATCTTAAACGCAGGTGAAAATGAGTCCAGGCCTCCAGGGGCTTAGAACTGTGTTACTCACGTCTGTCCCTGAGTGGGAGGCAGCTGTCCCCTGTGTTCACTGAGCACCCCTCCCTGGCCTCTCTGCACAGTGCCAGGAACCACAGGATCTGTAGAGTAAGGCAAGCCCTTCCTCCAGGAGGTGACCATCTAGTTGGTGTAAACATATCGGGCAAAAGAGAATTATACGGGATGTGGCTTTTTAACAATTCCATTTTCTGAGCAACCCTTCCTATAGGTTTTACAGGAACCATCTTACTGAATTTTCCACAGGCGAGGGAAATGCTCAGGGGTTGCCTGTGTGCCCATGTTCATGCAGCTGGGAAGTAGCGACAGGGGAGGGTGAGCCCTGGGCAGGCGACCACGCCTGTGCCTTGAACCTCTAAAGCCTGTGGTCCCCGGCAGTGCCTTGGGTTAATCCTTTGTAGCTGTAAGGATTTCATGTCTTAGGAGAAGTTGATTCCTGGGAGATGGAGCATGCTTAGTGGGGTGCCAGTGGGGAATGAGCATAAAAGGGCACATAGGATCTAGGGGGGGCAGGAGTAGACCCCTGGTAGCAAGGGTGTAATTTGGCCTGGGTGGGGCCACGGAAAGAGTAGAGAGTTCTTTCTCATTTGGTCTCAATTCAGCTGTTTGTTGGTTGTGTGAACTTGATAAGCCCCGAATCCCCAGACTAGGGCTGCAGATTCCAGCCCCGCTGCCAAATCTGGCCTACCACTTGCCTTTGTAAATAAAGTTTTATTGGTATATAGTCACATCCATTCACATATATTTTGTCTGTGGCTACTTTTGTGCATAATGGTGAGTAGCTGTGACCAAGACCATGTGGCCTGCAAAGCTGAAAATATTTACTGTCTCATCCTTTGCAGAAAAAGGTGTGCTGATCCCTACCCCAGAGCAAGGGACATAGCACAGAATGGGTGAAGACAGTTTGTGTGGGACAATATAAAAAGGCTCAAGCTGGAGAATCTGGCTCTGACTCGTGTCCTTGCTGGCACCTTTGATGCTACACGAGGATGTTGGGAGGAGCTCAGAGGGGGTAGGCAATATAGACTCAAGCTGGTGTAATGTCAGCCTCCATATAGCTGAATAACTCCCTTGCCCATCTCTTCCTTGGCCCCCAAAATGTTTGAATGGGGTGCCCCTCTGACCTGGTGTTTGGCTGTGTCTCTGCTGAAGGTTCTCAACTTACCACTTGGCCTGACAGTCTGTTGGTTGGGGGACCCTAGCTTGCAGGCCATGGCTCCTGGGGACTTCATTTCTTGCTCTGACTTGCTAAGCTGCCCCCATGTAATTCTAGTTGGTTTCCAGCCTGTCCCTTTTGGTAGAAAGCACTTCTGCAGGGTTACTTTGCTTGGCCAGAATGATTAAAGTCGTTCTGTCTAATACATCTTGCTGACACAGCATGAATCCGGGCCCAGCTCAATGGGGAGGGTAGAAGCAAGGAGAAGACAGCAAGGTGACAAGACGGAGCAGCTGGCCTGCTGCTGCCTTGCCCTGCTCCTGGGCTGCAGCTCAGAAGCCACCACAAGGGTCTCCATTGCATCGTCAGTTTTATGGATCGGTCCCCAGCTCCATGCCATGTAGAAACTCAAACGGATGAGTCTGTCTGTCTGGCTTGTAAGTCAGACTGATACCTGGGGACAGGGTCTGGTCATCTTTGGATTTTATCACCTTGTTCCTTCTGAGGGCTGCCAGCTGAACCCCCTTTCCTGCCTGTTGAACAATACAGGGATCCATCTGAATGTATAGCCTGAATGTATTTGGAAGCCACTCGCCATATTAGTAACCAAGAGAGAAGAAAACTAATATTTATGGCATCCACTGTGAGCGGAGCACAGGGGATGCTTTTGCAAAATTTAACGGATGAAGATGTGCAAAGAGGAAAGAACTGTGTCCTGTCTTTCCACATGGGGGAACAGGAATGCACTTTTAAAGTTTCCACTTAGATTCCCAAGAGGCAGCCATCTCAGACCTAGTTCTCCAGTGGGAGCAGGGTTTTGGATGTCTACACCAGGAATCATTGTGACCACCAGCAACTGAGCCTAATCATAGCTGACACTTTTGGGGAACTTATTCTGGAAGAGTCATTATGCTAAGTGCTGACATGTTACCTAATTTCTTCCTTGTCGCATGCTCATAAGGCAAACAGAATCATCCCCATTTTATAGGTGAGAAAACGGAGGCTCATAAAGGAAACTATTTCTCTTACTTAATCAGTGGTTGAGCCAGGATTCAAATTCAAGCCATCTGGATCCAGAGTCTCTATTCCTGTTCCTCTGTCCAGAATCTGTCAACCTTTTCAGCTGCCCCAGTAATTCATCTCTGCAAACCTTTCTTGAACATCTATGCCAGCCAATGAATGTTTGCCGAATGAATGTGGAATCTGCAGTGACCAGAGATCTCAAAGATGAGAGTATCCTCAGGAGTTTGTATCTTAAAGGGGGAGCGACCTAGGTCTTCTGTGTTGACACGCTATCTGTAACTCGTTGTGTTGGGGTTCCTCTTCATCGATGCCTTCACCTTCATCGTTAGACTCCGAACTTGCCAAGGCCAGGAACGAACTACCACCTTGGGCATCTCTGAGTCCTCCAGACCCCATAGGGTGCTGGCGACATTGTAGTTTTCATCAGTAAGATGCTGACAGGTTTATTTTAAACCAAATCCTTCGTCCTTTTGCAGGATGGCTGTCATCCTCATGAGTAGCTGTGAGCATGGCAAAAAGGTGTTAGTGGAATCTGGCAAAGCACGATGCGGTTATGTTCTTTCTCTTTCTCGAGACTAATTCTTCGTAGTCCTCAAGTTAGCTTGTGGGATCAAGGGCAGTGGAGAAAACAATTTATTCCAGTAGTCCCTTGGGCTGCTCAAATGGATTGCTCTGATCTCCAGGCTCTTAAAGGGACCGAAGTCTACTTCTTGTGCATGGTGGACAAAGTAGTAGGCACCGGCCACACCTCCTCCCTGCCCAGTCTCCCACCCGCAGGCCCATGGTAGGGTTTTTTCAACATCCTGGTCATCTCCTTAGGATACGGGAACTGTCAGCAACATCCCTGGATCATATATTGATCTCAGAAGTTCCCACCAATGGTACTTATTTGAGGAAAAAGCAGTGGAATTTTAAAGCTTTGGAACAAGCAATATGTGCAGGAGCCAGCTTATGACTAGCGTAGTTATCCTGTAGGTCGTCACGTCAGAAGCAGTAGCTGGTCTCTCATTGACTTATTTCTGCAGAGACCTACTTGTCAGTGGCAGGGGCACATGGTTATTAGAGCTCAACTGCTTGAGTTCAAGTCCCATTCTGCTGCTCACTAGCTGTGTGATCTTAGGCAAGGACTTAACCTCATCTATAAAATGAGGATAATAGTTTAGCTACTTCATGGGGTTGTGGTGAGTCTGACCGTGAGTTAACATGAGTAAAGTGTCCATCACAGTGCTTTGCACAGATGTGTTATATATAAACATTTGCTGTCGGTCTGAGTTAAGTTCAGGTTGCTGTAACAGAGTACGCATGGGGTGGCTTAAACAAAAAAGTCATTTAGTCCTCACGGTTCTGGAGACTGAGATGGCCAAGATCGGGGTGCTGGAAGATCCAGTGTCTGGTGAGAGCCCTCCTGTCTTCTCATTGTGTCCTCACGTGGCAGAAAGCGAGAGGAGCAAGTTCTCTTGTCTCCTCTGATAAAAGCACTGATCCCATTCATGAGGGCCCCACCCTCCCCACCTCATCACCTCCCAAAGGCCCCACCTCCAAACACCATCCCCTTGGGATTAGGGGTCCAATATAGGAATTTTTTTTTTTTTGTGGGGGACATAGACATCCATTTCACAACACTGTCATTAATACTATTTCTTATTAGCACATCTGTTCTATCTTGTTTAGTGAGACGAAGTTGGTAACACCAGTAATGCAAACATTTCTTGTGATCATGTCTTTTGGACAAGTAAAATGTTGCTATTTTTTTTCCCTTGGCTAATCGTTATGGTTCAAAAAAACCTCCAAGCTCAACATTTGTTTCTTCTTTGATACCGAAGGCCAGAAATCACCAGATCGATGAGAATTTCCATCCAGCAATAACAAAGCGTGTGTAAAGAAGGTCCTTATTGAACCCAGCTTACCTGGGACAAGCCCAGTTCCTGTCTCTTCCTGGTATAGTTATTAACTCCTGCATTCACTCTCAACCCATCCTCATTTAGATAGGCAGCCTTAATAAGAGGCAGCTGAATAAATAAAATTCAAATGTTATCACATAAAATGTGGAGCATCTGCTCTTGGAGGCAGTAGTTGAAAAGACAGTGGAAGAAGCGCATATTTGGTTTGGAATGGGGGCCAGACAGGTCAGGTGAACTGGATGCCACTTCTCAGGATGCTACGGGGCTTGCTGACGTTGCCAGATCTTACTCTCCAAGAGAAGAAGAGCCCAGCTTTGTATTATAAAGATGCTTATTACATTTCCTAATGTACTGTGACATTTTTCAGTCTACCGCATTCCCTGCAAAAGAAATACACCAAAGGGGTCAAGGCTGGAGAGAGACGCACAGCCCACTGCAGGGGGCGGCTTCTCGAAGGGCTGGAGGTTGAACGTGTTGGGGAAAAGCACTGACCTGTGCCAAGGAGGGACATTTCTAAAACCATGTGGGGTACAGCCTGGGCTCAGCTCAGGCCAACAGGACACTGCTGTCTGGCATGGCTGGACTTCCTCCTCCCAGTCTTCGATTTGCTTTGGCCCATTGCTGACTTTGCCGACTTTGCCTCTTGTCTTTCGCATGTGTAGTCTGATCCTGGCTTCCGCTCCCTCTGGGCCCTCAGCATTTTCCGTTCTGACAGCCAGTAACCGACCTCAAGCCTGTTCCTCGTTATCCCCTTTGCTCCGGGCCTGGACCAGACATTCGCCCTGGAGTACTTCCGGGAATCGCTCTGTGCCAGCTGGGCATCACCAGACCCAGAGCGGGGCAGGCCGGAACCGAGCAGAGTTTGCTCCCTCTGCAGCCACAAGTGTCCCACCCGTGGGAGACAGCGGCCCGCATTCCCGGAGATTCTCTCCGGGTGAAGATCTGCAATCCTAGGGACAGTTGGACAAACTGACCAAGAGGTCCTGTTGTGTTTCTTGTGACTCGGGGAGGTAAGGCTCACCAGCTCGTGCGAAGGCCATTGCAGAGTGAAACAGCCTGCACCCTTAGGTGGCGTGTGGCCTCCTGGCTCTGTTAACTCGGTTAACTCGGAGGGAAGAAATAGCCTATGTGGGCGGTTTTGTCCCCAGCTCTCTGGAATTCGTGGCTCTGTCCTCCGTGAGAGGCTGGAACCTCGATAGGAAGTGTTTTTACAGCTGGAATTCCCCTCCTGAGAGGTCATCTCCACCGTGAGATGGAACTTTCTGGGACCACAGGGCACCCCCTGTGGGCTCAGCATTCCACTCAGCTGCAGGCTGGAAATGTGCTTGGTGTTTTCCCCACCAGCGCAGGGGGCATTTGTCTATGTCTCTCCACAGTGAGATTGAGTGACCCCGAGCGGGAGCTGTGCCAGGCAGGGGTGAGGCAGGATGGAGTCTGGGACCTACATTCAGTGTTCACCAGTAGGGCCTGGCAGAGGAGACACCTGCCCTGGGCTCCAGGCCCAGACGTGGCAGAAGGAGTGGCCGCATTTAGGACAGGGACTTCTGAGTGTGTGTGTGTGAGTGTGAGTGTGTGTGGAGTGTGAGGGGGTTACTGGAACGACCTGGGCTGGCATCACCTGTGTTCCTGCTGCCCTCAGGGCCAAGCCCTCCTGTCCAGTCCCTGGAGCCACCGATGCTCGCTCCTTGTTCAGAAGCCCTTCCACCAACAGAGCAAACTGTTGCTGTCCTCACCCCGTTTCAAAATGTGTTCTGGGAAACACGAAGCCAGATTAGCTTGGCAGTCTTCAGCGTGGATTCTGGCAAGAAGAGTTCAAGAGCTCAGGCTCCCAATGAGAAGTTTCTGGATGGGGCTGGGAGTAACTTCAGCTGTAACCTTTTTTTTTTTTTTTTTTTTGAATTAGATGGCAATTCTAGTACTCAAGCTGGATTCTCTAGGAGCTGATTCTCTAGGAGATTCACTGGCATCTGCAGAAAGCGATACCCATACGTCAAATTATAGTACAGATTAGCAGTCGTAGAAGCAGAAGAAGAGGAGGACCAGGCAAAGAGCATTTACTCTCAGCTGGCCTGCAGAAGTCGAGTAATTTAGGTTCAAGAAAGCCACATTTTAGCAGCTGGCGAATTTTTCTGCTTGAAACAGAATTCCTGGACTTGGTTTTTCGTGATGATGTAGTTTAGTTTTAGGTCCATCGGGGAGCCTGTAACGTGGGTAATTCAGAAGGCTTGCCTCCTAGTGAAATACAGACCCCAGCCACGTGATGTCTCGTGGCCTCAAAAGGCTGCCTGTCTGCTCTAGCATGGAGGACCAGCCAGTTGCCTCTGACGGGGACAAGACAGGTCACAGGAGCACCCAGTTCCTTGCACAAAGCTCAGTGCTGGAGACTCATGTTGGCCTCTTTGACTTTGACGACTTGTTGGTGAAGAAAGCTACAATGGCTCATTCCCCTGAGTACTAAGTGTTCATTAGACATCCAGTGTGTCAGGAGCTACCACCCCAGTTGTCCCCGATTTAAACAAAAGTCCCTTTGTGGCCACTGGCACTTGGGAATAGGACCGTGGGGCTGCGCTGAGGCCAGGAGGCTGGCGGTGGAGCCCTCACGGGGCTGTCCCTCTGCAAAGAGCTGGTCACTGGCGAATGAGCCCTCGGCGACGCAAGAGGCGTGCTGTTATCTTGTCCCTTGCGTGCTGTTATCTTGTCCCTTGCTAGACTAAGGAATTGTGAGTCCTGAGCTCAGCTTTCTAGGGTCATAAACTTCTCAAGGGGTGAAACAGGCCTGTGCTAGGGTGCCGCGCTGCAGAAGTTGGTGTTTACAGAAACCTATGGGTGCAGGGCCCGTGCTCGTCCCAAATAGTGTAATGAGACACTAACAGCTAAGGCAGAACCGCTAAGGGCTTCCGTGAGCCAGAGGAGAACATAAAGTACACAGGTGGTTTCGAAGACCACAGAGAGAAGGGGTGAGCCCGCTGGTTGGGCTGCCTCCATTCGCAAAGTGGGTAGAGACTGCACTTCTGGTTCCCAGGACCTGTAGACAGATGAAATCTCCTGACTCGGTGCAGTAGGTCTTTCTGCAGAAGAAAGACGGGCAGCTGGATGGGCCTTAGCGGTTAGTGTCTCATGCAAACGCACGTGACCGAGGAGCCTAGTACCTGTCTTGAGTTGTGGGATTGGTCCACACGCCATTTAATCTCACTGGTTCTTCCGCAACGATGACAGAGTATGTGTCTGCAAGGGAGACTGCAGTCTGGGCAGCACTGGGGTCATTTCAGTCAGTGACTCCCTGGGTGCCTGTCCCTCCTGGGATGTGTGATAGTAAAAATGTCTGTAACGCTACGAAAGGCTGCATGCTTCTTCTTCCAGGGGCAGGAGGACGAGGGAGGTATAGACCTCCCTCTCTTCCTCAGTGGTGGTGGTGGGGGTGGCGAGCCTGGCCTTGGAGGGTGGAAAGGTCATGAGTAAAGAAGAACCTGCCCGGATCTGCTCTGTCACACTCAGGTTTTCCCTTCCCTAAATGGTTTTGCACCTGCTGTATGGCCCACCCAGTCCCACGCCCACATTTTCTCCAGAGAATCACAAATCAATATTCAGTACTTGGGCTTGTGCAGGATAAAATGTCTTTCTTGGCTTCTTATGATTAAAGCCTGTCTTGAAAATGGACTGGGAGTAATTAAGCATTTATGAGGGGTGGGGAATA
>CM053502.1:5348192-5372212 GCA_028627145.1 Eidolon dupreanum
CAGCCACCCAGCCATGGGGTGGAAGGAGAAAATCCTGATGGGCCCCTCGGAGGGTCTGGACTGACCTTCCAGGCCAGCCAAGGTAACTCCCGCAGATTTGCTGCAAGGCCTTATGTGTCTCAAACTCTATTCCTTTAGTGCCTATTCCCTCTGCAAAGCCTCTTTTATTTGGTTACGCTTGAATGAGGCAGGAGGCAGCCCCTGCAGGATTCCAGTAAAATCCTGTGGTCACATCATCCGTGGACAGGGGCCTTGGTTTCCTCCTGATTAAATAATAAAGGGCCATTCATCTCTGTTCATGCTGGAAGAATTCAGTGTTTCCAATTAATGGTGAATTGCAACATCTAAGGAAATGCTAGTTTCCACAAAATAAAAGCATTCACCATATTTTTATTACACGACAGTAATGGTCCAAGTACATGGTTATGATTGGGTTTGTAAACTGTAAACATAAATTAGTAATTCTCCCTCCAAATACCAGTGCTGTTTTCTTGACACATTTTAATTGCCGTGCTATGTGATGCAGGAAAACCTGGCAGGGTGTGACTGCAGCAAATTGCTTCTTTGGGAATTGCCAACATTTTTCAGCTAGGTGGGAGTGTGCATGTGTACGTGTGTGCACACACGGACACCTGTCTCTGTCTTGAAAGGTGCTGGGTTGAGGTTTAGCCTTGAAGTTGCAGGGAAGCTTAAACCAGAAGCAATCGTGCACTGCACAGCACCTAGACTTCCCCATTATCCAAACTAATGAGAGAAGATGAAGGGTGTGGCTAATGGAAAGCACAGACAATCCCCAGTGATTGTCATTTGTGTGTATGTATTTGGCCCCTGGCATATTAATGTTAATTATTACGTTAGGCTTAGACTGAGCTATTTCAGAATCCAAAATCAGGGTGCAAATGTCTCACGATTATGTTTTCTGCCTGGTCAATATATTTGTCTGAACATCTTAGGTTAACAGCTTAAGTGTTGTATTTAACAGCTCATCTATAAAAGAATAAGATTTTTAGCTAGCTTCTCTTCATTTTCAGGTACCAGACACAATTCCCCGCTCTTTAAACGGATGAATCAAATGAATTCTTATATTATCCCCATGACATAGGCACCGTTTATATCTGCATTTTATAGACGAGGAGACGGAGGCCCAGAGAGGACAAGTTACTGGCGACAGAAACACAGCTAGTAAATGGGAGAGTTGGGTTCAGACCCAGGCGTCTGGCTCCAGGGCCTGCGATCCTGGTCACCAGCCATTGTGTGTCTGTTGACCCGTGCTTTGCATCAGGGCTGTCCCGATGTCCGGGAAGGGTGGTGCCATGCGTATGCTTTCCAACCTCTGAATCCTTTCATTCTGACAATACTGTCACAATCATGGCAGTGGAGCCTCGCAGTCCTTTAATAAAACTGTTCCAAAATGAAAAGTTTGTTTTAAAAAAGATGTTGGGAAATGACACTGTTTCTTTCTTTCTTTCCTTTTTTTTTTTTTTTTTTTTTAAATAAACTTCTTATTTCGGAATAATTTTAGATTTACAGGGAAGTTGCAAAGATGGCACAGAGTCCTGCTGCGGCTCTCACCCTATTTTCCTCTGATGTCATCTTACATGATCAGGGTAGTTTGTCAAACTAAGAAACCAGCACTAGTCTATTACTATTAAGTAAGCTTGAAGCTTTATTCAGGTTTCCCCAGTTTTGCCATCAATGTCCTCTTTCCGCTCCGGGGACCCCATATACCATGTTTTTCCCCATTAAAAAAAAATATCCATCGAATCTGGCAGCGTCTGGCATGTACTAAGTGCTCATTCATTCATTTTTGTCAGTGTTTACTGAACCCTTGCTTTGTGCCTGGCTCACTTCCAGCACTTGGGGCACAGCCACGAACCGAGAAAACCCAAATCCTGCCCTCCCTGAGCTGACATGGAATGGTCTGTTGAATGATCCTTTTAGTGATGAGAATCATGGCTAATTATTCACTGAGTGTTCACCGTGTGGCAGGCTCCTTTGACTGACGTTATGATCCAGCGAGGTGACAGACGTTCAGAAAGGTCAAATAATTTTCTTAAAGTCACATACCTGGTTAGTGGCAGATTAGGTCTTCTGCCCCAAGTTTGTCTGCCTCTAAGGCTGATGCCTTTAACCACTGTTCGGGGATGAATGAATGAATGCATGAGTGAATGAATGAACTTTTAAAGAACGTCATTTGAGGCCAAAGTTGTACTGGATGCTTAAGAGGCAGCTATTCTGTAGTCAAAAGAAGGAAAACAAAGTTATCAAAAATATCCACCCCCCTATCTTTGTACCAGTCCTTTTTGTTAGCATAGGCATTTCTCCCTGGAGCAGATGAGAAGATACGAAATAGCAGCGTATTATTGCTGGACTCACAGGAGCAAGCACAACTACTACCTGCGAGTAGTGGCATGTGTATGTGTGGAGGGAGCCACCACCTCCGGACTTCACTCCTGAAGGAAGCTTCCAGAAAGGGCTGCCTAGAAAAGTGCAAGATAAGCCTTCCACTCAGCTGGTGGCGAGTCATTACCAATGAATTCAGTGTCGCCTGTGCTTTTGCCAAAGCCCATGAAAGTTCTCTGTATAAGATGCATGAACACAGAGGTGCACACTCCCAGGGACATCTGCCTGCATCCACAGCAGGAGGAGAACATGTTTTCTCTCTCTAAATCCTCCTCTCCAGTCATGCCAGACTCTTGTTGACCTGTCCAGATGTGCAGTTTTACGTGACTGTGACTTTTGTTTGTGGGAAGGGTTTACTCTCGCCACTGGGCTCCCACAACGTTCAGAGTTTGAGCAAGACTGTCTCCTTGCGTTGTGGTTACCTGCCTCTCTTCTTTGAGAATCAGAGAGCCCCTTGAAGGTGGAAGCTGGGTCTTACTCATTAATCTTGTCCCAAAGCCTAGCCCAGGGCCACCCTTAGCAAATGTTCAAAGGATGTTTTTACTTTGAGATCAAGTGGAATTGAATTAGTATAATAATAATCCTCAGTACTTACATATGCTAATCATTTTACATATGTTCTGTTACTTAATCCTCCAAACAACCTGAAATATTTTAATTCTCATTTTCTGATACAGGAAGTGAGGCTTAGAGGGTACAAGAGATAGATGCAAGGTGCCGGAGCTAGGAAGGATAGAAACTGGGGTTAAAACCCAGGCAGTCTGGAAACAAAGCCTGAACTCTTAATGGTTGTTCTGTGCTGCTACCAGTCTGCTCATGAAAACTTATAGGACTTTGTCTAAGAACCTTGCCTTTGGGGATGTTACATTTCTTGCAGAGAGAACCAGTCCTGGTCTGTAAGCCCCAGACAAATGTGTATTGCACCCCAAATTAATAAAGCCCAAGATGTAAATATCAGATCCATAGTGTCCTCATCTAGTTTTCTGATAGGATGTACTTATCAGATACACTCGATAAAAAAGAATCAATGACAGCTTTGCAGTGCAAAAATATTAGAACTAAAATTAACTCCATATATGGGTCAGACAGCTGAAGAGAGGGTTAGTGACCTAAAAAATTAACAGGAAAACATATGTAGTGCCTTGTATGTGGTTCGACTTGAAAAAATGTTACCTGTAATTCATAACAGGGAATGATTTGTGTTCAATTTTCAGAATGAGTTGTTGCAAAGATTCTTAGATGAACTTCATCTGAAGTATCTGATTCATATGAATTTTATTCATACTCCAAAGGCCTGGAAAGACTGGGCTCTTTTGTTCATAAACTATTTCAAATACTCTCCTTCCCTTCATCAAACATTTATTATCTCCTGTGTGCTGGAGATGGATGGGGCCCAGCTCAGGAAACTGATTGTCCTCAGGTGCACCTGGTCACCCACACAGGGATCCACGTTTAGGTTAGATGGGCTTCCTCTCTGCTCAGCTCTCACGCCAGCAGCCCCCAAACTTGCCAAAGTCAAGTCAGGGATAGTGATTGTTTGGCAAGTGCCTAAGCAAAGCAAATGGGATTGGTGGATTCTTTCCCAGGAAGCATCGTCTCCTGGGGGCTCTGTGTGCTGGAGTTTTGGCAGCATATGGCACGTTGGAACAAGCACAACTGTATTTCAGATTTTTCTTTTTGGTAATGGAAAAGAAACTTGTTGCTGACAAATGTTTCCACTGAAAACAACCAGAAAAAATAACCGCGAGTAAAAACAAATGACTACCACTACCATGACCACCACCAATAGCATAAAAATCAAACTCATCAAAGAGCTACCAAGGCAGCCAGAACTTAGGAAACCAGGGTCCTGGAGAGAGGAGAAGCCCAGTGATGTTAGTCTAATATTCTGTGTCTCCCCGTTTGACAATCAGAAACTGCATGGAGCTGAGAGGATAAGAAGTTGGATAGAAAACAGTAGTCAGGGTCTGGGAGACCAAGCAGAATTTTTGGAAGGTTCAGGGTCTGGGACACATATTGAAATCCAGGTCTGCTAAAGAGAGGGGTCCCTGGTAAACACTTAACTTCCAGTTAGTGTCCTGGAATGGCTATACTTTAGGACTTAGAGTAATTGAAAAATAGAGCAAACCTTGGAAATGCCCAGCTTTAAATTCCTCAGTTCTCAAGTGGATTCAGGTGATTTGCTTCCACTTTGCCCCAAAGCAAAACAAATCCTTTTTGAAGGAAGACATGATTCACCAGAACCTCAAGTTATCTTCATATTTTTTCATACACGATACCAACATTCAACGGAAAAAAACAAAACAAAACAAGCATATTAGAAAACAGGACCAAATAACCCAAACAAGACAAAGACCTGAAGTTATTTAGGCATGAACTTTTTTTTTTTATGGTGACATCGATTAACAAAATCCAGTAAGTTTCAAGTATACAATTCAACAGTAAGGCATTATATATATTGCATTGTATAGTCATGAATTTTAAAATAACTGTGATTAATATGCCTAATAAAATAAAAGATGGAGAATTTTTTCAGAGAACTAGAATCTACTAAAATTATCTGACAATTCTAGAACTGAATACTTTAGCTGAAATTAACTCAATATGTGGGTTTAACAACAGATTAGACATAGTAGAAAAAAAGATTAGGGACCTGGAAGATAACATACCTACTGACAAGAGAAAAACTGATGGAATATGCAGGAAAATGTGTAAGAAGCATATAGTACATGATGAAAAGATCTAATATGTATAATTCTCAAAATGGGAAGAGACAAGCATTAGAACAGAAGCAATATTTGAAGAGATGCTGGCCAAGAATTTTCCAAAACCAATGGACATCAGTTCATAGACCCAAGAAGTTCTGTAAACTGAAGTGAAGTAAGTACAGATAAGACTACTTGAGATAAAACTTACAAAAGCCAAAGACAAAGAGGAAGTGAGAATCTTTGAATGGGCAGCAAGGCAAACAACTGACTTCTCTGAAGGCATGAGGAAAGCCAGGGACAATGGAAAAAGATTTTCAAAGCACAGAAAGAAAATAATAGCTACTTAGAATTGCATATCTAGAGGGAATAATGTTACAGCACAATGCTGAAATAAAGATCTTTTATGACAAACAAATCCTAGAGTATTTGTTGCCAGCAAACCATACTAAAAGTATGTAGTATTTCTACATACTAAATGAGAGCTTTCAGGCAGAAGAATCATGATCCCAGAAAGAACAGACATACTGGAAGGGATGAAGAGCAACTCAAAGGGCAATTATGGGTAAATCTGATATATACCGATTTTATGAAATAATATATGCAAAGACAAATAACCCAATTAAAAAAGAAGCCTGTATGGTATATGGAAGAAGATATACAAATGGCTAATAAGCATGTGAAAAGATATACAACATTGTGAGTCCTTAGGGAAATGTAAATTAAAAGTACAATGAGATAACATTTTGTATTCACAGGAATGGTTCTGATAAGACCAGGAACAAACGTTGGTAAGGATATGGAGAAATAAGAATCTTCATATTGGTCAGAATGTAAACTGATGCAGCCACTTTAGAAAATAGTTTGGCAGTTTCTCAAAAAGTTAAAGAGAAAACTATCATACCATCCCACAATTTCACTTCTGGGTATTTACCCAAGGAATGAAAACAGACGTCTACACAAAGACTTTCATGCAGGTGTTTATGGCAGCATTGTTCATAATAGTCAAAAAATGGAAACTATAGAAATGTCCGTCAGCTGATGAATGGCTAGACAGGATGTAGTATATCATGCAATGGACTACTATTCAGCAACAAAAAAGAATAAACTATTGACACATGCTGTGTCATGGATAAACTTCAAAAATGTGCTAAGTGAAAGAAGCCAGATACAAGAGACAATACATTGTGATTCCATTTTTATGAAATGCCCAGAAAAGGCAATTTTATAAAGATGGAAAGTAGGTTAGAGGTTGCCTGGTGCTAGGAATAGGGATGAGGATTGATACTGTAAACGGACACGGTGGGTTTCATTGGGAGGGGTCAAACGCTCCAAGACAGATTTATGGTGATGGTTGCACCACTCAGTAAAATTTACTAGGAGTCATTGTATCCTTGAGATGGATAAGCGTTATGCCCTATAAAATATACAGTTGTTTAAAAAACATGTAGAATTAAAACACAACCACAATAACACAAAAGCAGGTGAAATGAAAGGTTTTAGTGTTATAAATATCTTAAATTGGCCACAGAATGGTTAAAGTAATAATTTGTATTCAACTCTAATAAGTCAAAGACATGTGTCATTATCTCTATGGTAACCACTAACAGAAGAGTGAAAATGTGTGATTAAAAAGCAGATAGATGGATACCTATCATAAAAAATACTTGATTAATCAAAAGAAGGCAGGAAAAGATAGAATAAGCAACATAAAACAGTTTAACGAATAGGAAGATAGTTGATTTAAATCCAGGAATGTCAATAATTACATATGTAAATAGACTAGATATTTCAATTAACTGTTTTTATAAGAAGTATGCCTTAAATACAAGATACAGATTTACAGTCAAAAGATAGAAAAGAATATACCATGCAAAGACCAACCAAGAGGAAGCTAGTGTTACTTCATTAATATAAGACCAAATAGACCTTAAGACAAAAGACATTACTAGATATAAGGAAAACTTTCATTATGATAATGAAGAATGGCTCAATCCATCTGAAAGATATGAAATCTAAAAGATATAAATGAAAAAATTCACATGTGCCTACCAACGTCATCTTACAGTACATATAACAATAAATGGTAGAACTGAAAATATTCACAATCTTAGTGGGAATTCTTAATGCAACTGTGCCTCAGGATTATTATTATTTTTTAATCAACAAGGGTGCTCAGTGGTGTGATGTGTGTGTGTGTGTGTGTGTGTGTGTGTGTGTGTGTGTGTGTGAGAGAGAGAGAGAGAGAGAGAGAGAGAGAGAGAGAGAGAGAGAGAAAGAGAGAGAGAGAAATTGATCGATCGATCGAACGAACCTAGTGGGTGGGTGAGCTGGGATATCCAGGAACCAGAATGCTGGTTCTGGCAAGGGCCACCTGAGTGGAAGAAAGAGGTGATGGTGTGGGCCACAGACATCAGTGATGGTTCTGGTGCTTGCATGGCCCTTTCTCTGCTGGGGCCTACACGCCTGACTCCCAAGGAAGCATAGTGACAGGTCTTGGGTGTTCCATGGAAGACCTCTCTCCAGCAGCAAGAGGGGCCAGGTGGCAGCAGACAGATAAACCGAGTTCCTGCGTCCTCAGGGAGAGTTACTCAGACCAGATGAACTCTCCTATTTTTAAATAAATCCAGTGTTAGCCTTTCTGTATTCTTACCTGGTCAGCAATTTCTGGTGCTTTTCTGTCAAGAAGAGCGTTCTTTTGGCTAACTCAAATCCCTCATGTCATGATTTAAATGCCTTTAATCTGCTTACTATGGTCTTCTCAGTAGAGGAGGAGAAACCTCACAGAACTGACTTTGAAATCAAGGCTCTTATTTTTTCAATCATAATAGCTATAACGAAGAGGCCAGATTCGGAGCCAGTCTTCCTGGATTCCAAAATAGGATGCTCCTCTCATCGGCTGTGTGATCTCGGACAAATTACTTCACCCTTTCCCTTTATGAGAGCTCATGAACACAAAAGTCTGCAAACATAATGATCTCTAGTAACCATTGTGCTTATACTCACAGTAGAAACTGCAGTCATTGCACTGTTCCTCCAGTACCAAGGGTAATATGTGGCATCTCGTAGGGTCTTCATAAACAGCTGTTGAACCAGTATTCTGAAAGCACCCCCATCTCTGCCTCCGAGTCCCATAGCCCATGTCAAAGGTCCTAACTGGCTGAGGTTTTATCTTCCTGAAGGTAATGTAATGGTTTCTCTGTCGGTCTGAATCTATAACCCTATTTGCTAGGGCTGTAACTGGTCCCTCCTAAAGATGTATCGTATTTTAAAATTAGGCAGTGTGTTAATTTCCTGGGGCTGCCAGTTACCACAAACTTAGCGACTGGAAATGACAGAGATTTATTCTCTCACAGTTCTGGAGGCCAGAAGTTCAAAATCAAGGTGCTGACAGGGCTGAGGGCTCTTCTGAGGCTCGAGGGGAGAATCTGGTCCTGGCCTCTTCTAGCTTCTGTTGGCTCCAGGTATTTCTTGGCTCGTGGCTCCATCACTTCAGCTTCTGCCTCCGTGGTCACATGGCCTCCGCCTCTTCTGCATGTGCATGTGTGTGAAGAATCCCTCTGCTACTCTCTGATAAATGCCATCTGATTTAGGCAATCCAGGATAATCTCCCCCATCTCTAGATCCTTAACGTAATCATGCATGCAAAGACCGCTACCCCATGTAAGGTAACTTTCATGGGTTCCAAGGATTAAGAACTGATTTCTTTTCATGGTCCTTATTCAGTCTGACAGGTAGGGAATGAAAAGAGCAAAGGACTATGGGAATGTCAGGTGACTGAAAGCCACCCTGCTTGGGGAGAGAGGGCAGTTGGAAGGGATATTTTGTGCAAAATGGAACTTTCCTACACTGAAACCCAGGGCTGGCTTCTCTGCCCTAACCCTGACCCAAAACTCTTTGTAGGCTTTGACACCATGGAATAATTCTTTCTGGAAAGTCTTTTTCTTGTGTCAATGACACCACTCCTGGTTTCTCCCCCTTCCCTGTCCTCATCTCCGGAAGCTTCTTAGATGGCTCCGTGGGCTCCTGTTTGTTAGGCTGCCATTTTCAGAAATGCAGGTGTGACCCTGGTCCCCTTCCTGTTTTGCACGTGGGAAAATGGAGGCTCAGAGAGCTAAGTGACTTGCCCAAGGTCACTCAAGTAGCAAGAGGCAAAATCTTGATTGGACTTGATGTGTGACTCAAGTGTCCCAGCTCCTTCATGACGCGTGAGCTGCCTCTCTGGTTTAATGCATTACAGCACCTAGCATGGATTAGATGCTCAATAAACATTCCAGTAAAAGTTGAGTCAAACAGAACACAAACCCAGGCCTTCTGGGTCTAATCTAGTATTTTTTTCCTGCCAACGTTTTGGTAAAAACATAATTTTTTTTTTTCCCTAGAGGGAGTAGCTGTCCCAGAAATTGCATTTCCTCTCAAGATTTTCATTTTCAGCAGCTCTGATTTTTACGTTCAGGGACCACACTTAATTATTGCAAAACATCTGCTGGCACAAAATGCTGTTTTGTTCCCAAATCATTCCCAAAAATGCCCTGTGTGCTCTTTTACTTGGAGACACAGCTTCTGCAGGGGCCCTGGGCCAGCAGAAGCACCTCCTGTTTAAGTGGCAGCAGGAGGTTCAAGGTCAACTGGCTTTGAAAACGATCACTACTTAGATCACTCAGGGCTTAATAAAAAGATAAAGCCTTCAGTATGTCAGGCAGTGGCCCTTATTGAACATTTAATAACCTCCACATGGCTTGTCATGAGCATGCCCCAGGAGGCATTTTTAGGGTGGGTTTTTTTCCCATGCCTTTATAGAGGGTTCCATAATGATGCCCATAATAAATAGTTCCCGTGTACTGAGCTCTTTCCCCATGCCAGGCAGCGTTCTCAGCCCTCCTTGGACTTTATCTCAACTTCACAGAGTCCTACGAGGTAGGGACCATTACTTCCCGCTCCTCACACATCCTCGTCCCGCCTGCAGCGAGCTCCTGGAGCAGCCATCTCTCCCAGGCCGCTTTCTTTGCTTTTCCAGGTGCTTCTGCCTTTCTGAGTCCACCCTTCTCCCACCCTTGGGCGGAGTTCGGTGCCAAGGTTATCTCCTTGGGCTCCCTGTGCTCTGCACAACGCCTCGTGGTATCCTTTCTGACTTCCTGACCTCCAGGCCATGCCAGTGCCCTCTGCGGTCACCTCCCGTGGCACCCCACGTTGCTCCCCGCAGCACTAACAGCTGGCAGGTTGCACCCGCCTCTGGGATTAACCGTCTCTCCCACGAGACCGCAAGCTCCGTGAGAACAGAGCTTTCAGTGTTTTCCCTCATTGAAAACCTCAGCCTTCAGCACAAGTCCTGGCACGTAGTTCAAGTTCGACGTATTTTCTGAGTGCGTGAACCTTCTATCTGCATGCTGGTTTCCACAACAGACCGGAAGGAAGTCGTTGGCCTGTTCAAATTGGGTTACTGGTGCTAACGGAGATATGGTGTGCAAAGGTAAGGGCGGGATGAAAAGAAGCCACGTGAAACAGTGCCGGACTCATGCCCACGGAGGCCTGGTGCCCTGAATGTTTAGAATTAGCAGGCAATAAAATAGCACTGTCAGGGAATGTGGTGGCGTGGATAGAGCATGGCTTTGGGGTCAGCCCGATTTGAGTGTGCATCCTGGCTCCAGGAGAGGCTATGGTATTGCATAAAGGTTAGGGTGTGGGGCCTGAAGCTGAGCTACTTGGGTTCAAATCCTGGATCTACCACTTCGTAGCTGTGTGCTTTGACTTCCCCATCTGTGGAATGGGAACAATGCTACATGAGGATGAGGTGAGCTACTATGTGCAAAGCACTTAGAATCCTGCTGGTACGTAGGTGAGTAACCACACTTCCTTGTGAGCTCAGGACAGCCACAAAGTATGCCTGTCGTCCTGGCATAATTATTGTATTAATCATATCATTATTAATAATTATAATAATTATTAGCCCTTCACTCTCAAAGGCGTTCTGATTTGGAAATAGCTCATATAGTATTGCACACAAGAAGGTGTTATAATGCCGAGTGTTTGACCGAGCTACGTAACTGCCGAGTTGGGCTGATGCAGGGCGCTGGGTGACACGGACTGGCTGGTGCAGGGTGGGTGTCTCGATTACTGTGACGCTGTTTGTGGTTCCTCGGGCTCTGAGTCCAGGCAAGCACGTGGGTTCGGATGGGTCCCCTGACTCCCTTAGCATTTCCTCATTCATGAAAATCTCTGAAGTGTGTGCAGCATGAGGAACATGACGTCCAAAGCCCTCAGACCTCTGAGAAAAGGCGTGGCCCACAGCCCTGCCGCCTGTTGCTCATCTCACCTTGGATGCCTCGGCCATTCTCGATAGAGCAGTGATGGTGGTGGTTTCCAGGGAAACCTTGATCCAGGTCAGGCCCATTTGCTGTAAGTAAAGGGCGGTGTCTGCGCCCAGATTCCTGCGGGCCCATGGGAGCCGTTGATTGTTTGAGAACTGACTGGTGCATAATCTTCTCCTAGCACCTTCTTATTTGAATGGGAGAAAGGGTTTCAGAGCTCCTTGAAGTGGCTACCTTTTTTTTTTTTTTTTCCCGCCCCTGAGCTGCCTTCTTGTGTTCCCAATACATTGTGCTGGGCCTTTCAGTAGAAAGACAGAGGACAAACAGCAGCAAGCTGGGGCAGCGTCTTTAGGGGACAGATATAACCCCCCAGGTCCCTTTCTGGGGGAGAACCTTCATCCCAGAGCCCTTTATAAAGTCAGCCTCTGGGCTACAGTTCCGAGATAACGTCCTACTTTTCTTACTTTGACCATGACCCTGAAAAATCTTTCCGCCACATCATGACGGAAAGCTCCCTATGCCACAAGGCCACTGGCGAACTGTATACTTGGATCACATTCCAGTAGTGACAGCTGGAACGGAACAGGGCTGTGTGACTTTGGGGGTGTCCCTTTCCCTCTCTGACCTCCACTTCTTCATCTTTCAAATGAGGGGTTTGAGCCAAAGTGATCTTGACTTTCTTTCTAATCATATCATTTTTTTTTTTTTTTTTTGTATTCCTAAGATCTAGAGGGATAAATTTTTAGCTCGCCAGAAAGGACTTCCCTCACGGCAAAATCGCCAGCTCTCAATGGAGCAGGCTGTGTCGGAGGGAGTGAGAAGCCCACGGTGGGAGGCATTCAAGCAGAGGCTACAGAACAGTCTGTGGGGAAAGCTATAGAAAAGCTTTCTGACTTCAGTGAGTGGGCCATTGGCCTGGGAGGGTAACAGCTGCCACGACCCGTCCTGTTCTTCCCTCTCCCGTCACGTGTAGGAGGTGGGTGTCAGGTTCATGTATTCAGGGAGGAGTTTGGCTGCTCCTAGGCCCTGAAGTGGTCTAAACTGACCCTCAGCTCTTAGAACCTGGAGACAGTTTTTGGCCAACAGACTGCTGAACGCTGTAGAAATCAAGCTTGGCTCCAAGCCGAGCCTGGCAATAGGAGAGAGAGTTTTGCGAAGACTTTAGGGTCTCAGGGTGACCTTTCTGGGTCCTTATAGGTCCCAATTTTACCTTCACTACAAAATCGAATGACATTTTGTCTGAGTAGAGAATTCCTGATCCAAAATAACTTTTCTTCAGAAATGGACCTTTTTCCTTCCAGCCCTGGATGTTGCCAGTTGAAGCCTCTGATCTCAGTCGGATTTTCATTTTTGCTAGGTTGGTAATCTTTTTTTTTTTTTTTTTTCCCCCGGAAGCCTTTAGGGTTTTCTCTGTTTTGTTCTGAAAGTTTACTACTGTCTTTCTAAGTGTGGGTCTAGTTTTGCAAACCTGGTGGCTCTGTGACTCTGAAGAGCCGTATCTTCAGCTTGTCTCTTGCTTCCCCTCCTACATTCTAACTGTTCTCGCCTTCTAAACGTCCTGTTAGATCTGAGCTGTCCACCACAGTAGCCACGAGACACATGCGAGGTGTGGCTAGTCTGGGTTGAGATGTGTTGTAAGTTGAAAACATACTCCACATTTCCCGGACTTATTAAAAAAGGAATGGAAAATATCTCACTAATTTTTTATGTTGACTACATGCTTAAATGGTGATTTTTAAATATAATGTTAAAATATATTATCAAAATTAATTTTTTTTTTTTTACTTTTTTAGTAGCTACTAGAAAATGTAAAATTACATATGTGGCCTCTATTCTCTTTCCACTGAAATGTGCTATATGAGACACCTATTGGAAGGTGTCTCATACAAGGGTTCTTCCCCTTACATGTCTTTTAACTTTTACATGTTCTATAACTTTGATGTCTTTTTCTCTGCTATGTTATATCTCTAAGGCCTTTGAATTTTTTTTTTTTTTTTTGCGGGGACTTTCCGAGCTCAGTCTTCTAGCTTGCACAATTTGTTTTCAATTGTGTCTATTCTGATAATAATCCCCTACTGAATTTTTAATTCAGATGGTCATGTTTTAAAATGTTAACACTCTCTAATTGTTTGTGGTTCTTATTTTAAAGATTTAATAGACTCTCTATCCCTTTGAGGCTACTAATTATACCTTATTTTAAAAAAATGATTGTTTCGTTATTTCTATTTCATCAGGTGTTAATTTTTCCCTTTGTTCAATTTAGAGCATCTTTTTTTCCAGGGGTAAGTTTCCCTCAAGCTTGGGGTGGCCTTGACTATGCACTGTCCTTACGCCTAAGGTTCCCTGGACCTCTTTCTGTGAGTGTCTGTGTCCAGAGATTGTGAAGGGTGATGGGACATGCGATTTGGTGGCTATGCTGGTTAGCTTATCTTCTGAGTATTGCATGCTCTGCCCTTCGAGGGGTCTGTTGATGCTTCCCTAGCTCCTGGCCCTGAGGCTTTTGCTTTCGGCTTCAGTTTAGAAATCCTTTCTTCTGTTGCTTGCACAAGCGGCACAAGCAGTGGAGTGGGTGGGACCGACTGTCTTGGTGTTCTAAATATGGCGCCACTTCTTCACTTACAGACTGCCCTGGGGGCTCTTCCCATTTCATCTACCCATTAATTTGAGGCTTAGAGCATCATAAAACAGCTCCTACCTCTGTAGCCCTCATCACCTGAGTGTATTTTGGGTTGTGGTTTCCGCTCTTTTTATTTCTCTCGTTCATCCGACCCTGTCTTTTAGAAACTCTCCAAAATTTTTGGCTTGCTGACGAAATTTATTTTTATCTTTCAGAGCTTTACGAATTCTTTAAGAGCTCCTGTTTATTTCATAGGATTTAGGGACCTTAAACATGGTGGGGGAGTACATGTAAACATGTGTTCTTAATCTGTGGTCTTGAGCCAGTTTTTCACAAAGAAACGAAAAGCATCCAAAATATCATAACTCTCCAGGTCTCCTCGTATCAGTTACAGCCCTGCTAACCCAGCATGGAAGTCCTCTGGGTAGGACCCCTGGGAGGTGGCAGGAGGCAGTGGAAAACTTACTGGGGGCGAGGGATGGCTTTCTCCTGGCGCCTCCCCCCTTCATGTTGGGAGGTGGTGTGTGTGCTGTACCTCAGTTCAAGTTCTGGGGCCACGCATGTCTCACACAGGTGCCCTCCAGCTCAGGAATCTGGAAGGACAGGAACACGGAGAAGACGTGAGGTGGGTGTGTGAGCCCTTGGGGGCTCACTGAAAATTCTGTTCTAACAGTAGACCTTGATATGATTCATATTTTGTCTCAAAAGGAAGTAGATTGCTACTACAGGAAAACAACCTTCCTAACTGCAGACTTTAGGGAAAGGCTGAAGAAGTGGTGCTGGGACAGTCCATGGATCTTCTTAACAGGGATGAGGCAGCTCTTCTCCCGGGAGTTATCACTGGGCTGCCATGTTGGGCTGGGTCACACCGGTAATTCTATGGTTCTTCCATCAGACCCATCGTTGGCATCTCGTTAGGGTGAGTGCCCATCGTCCCTGTACCTAGCGAGACCTGAGGTAAAGATTCTAGAAAGTCTGTTGAGTGAATGAGTGATGAATGCATGAATCCCAATTGGAACTGGAAAATATGTTCCCAATTTTATTAACTGAGTTGAAGTTGTATTAATTCTGTTTAAATCATTAGTGTGGGTTTTCCCTCATTGGCATTCTGTCGTTGTCGTCACTAATTGTATAATTTTTAATTTGACTCTTCTTTGCTTGGCATGTCAGCTTGCAAGAATTTTTAATGATGTCTGTAGGTGTTACTCCATCATTTTTTTTTTTGGATCATTTATAAAAATGTTAAATCATCTGGGTTCCAGCCCTAATGCTCTGGGTGGATTTACTGTTTATAGTCTCTACTTAAGAACATGTTTATTGGTCCCTATCCTTTAATTCCTATCTGTTTCTGACCCATAGCAAAACTGTCCTCCAATTCCTTGCCAGCACATGGTTTGAAAGGAACTTCTCAGGGGAGGATTTCTCGGGAAATGTTCCACCACACCTGTGGTCTTTTTCTTTCTGGGCATCCCTCCCAGGCTCTCGTCACTAAGCTTGCGCCCTCCAGTGGTGGCCCACCTGACAGCGTAATTGTCGTGGCTCTAGCAGGAAGTCCGTGCTCATGAGCACGGTGTGCATCCATGATTTCGTTGGGGGGAGTTACTTTAAGGTCAAAAACAAAAACAAGACTTGTCGGATGCACAGAGAAGACGCTGGAAGAGACTGAGAGAGATGCTCTCTGCTTGTTGTTTCTTAGATGCGTAAATGAAGATGGAAGGAAGGGAAGGACATTTCCAAGGCCGTGAGAGTCGCTGGTTACTAAGTGAGGCCAGGGCGTCCTGGTGAGCCCAGACATATGAAAACTGCTCCTCGTTTTGTCGTTAAGTTGGTGGGTGGATGAGGATCTGACCAGCTAGGGACAGCTCGTGTGGGTCTTCCCTACAGGACAGCCTTGCATTTGCTCTGAGTTTTGCAGGACAGCTCCCACAAAGGTAGAAGTGGAGGAAATCCTGCCCTGTGTCTGTCTTGTGAGCTGCCAGGATTCTTAGGGAAAGCTCTGAATCAAGGAGTAAGAGCTCTAATAACTGCTGCTTGCCGCCACTTCGCCTGATCCAGAAGTCAGTTGGCCTCCCCAGACTTCTGCCCCATCACTTATAATGTGGGCTTCATTGCACCTGCACCACAGATGAGTGTGGAAGTGTGTGCAAAATGACATATGCAGACCATAGGGTGGGGCTTGATACCTCCTGGATGCCAAGCACTGTCCTCGATGCTGGAGATGTGGGCAGTGACCAAGATAATCCAGGTCCCCCCTCTTCCGGGGCAGAGGGTCAGAAAAAAGCAAGTAGGCAAATTGCGAAGATAATTCATGCTAAGATAATTCATGGTAAGTGCTTTTCAGACAGTGGGAGGGTGATGAGATGTGTAGCAGCTTGGGGAGACTTTGAGTTGGGTGGCCCTGTTCATTTCTGATGGGATATGGGTGGCTACTGTCATTGTAAATATAATGATAATGACACTGATGCCCAGGGGACAAGATTGGTTCGCGTTGGACATTCTAGGATGGAACTTGATAGTAGGAATCCTGCTGGTTATTGAGTGGGCTTGTATGTTATCGCTGACCTCATTCATTCATTCATTCATGTATTAACATCTCCATGCGCTCAGCACTGCTCAGACACTGGGTACACTGTGGGGAAAATGAAACCACGGCGTGTGCAGCTGGAGCTTAAGGCAAAGTGGGGGAGACTGGACTTAATCGTGCACAGCCGAATATTCAATTGTTAATTTTGATTAGGAGTCTTAAGGAAAAGCACAACGTTTGATTAAGGAGATTAAAGGCCGGGGAGGGGCTGCTCTGGAGGGTGCTCAGGGAACCTCTCTGGGGTCACGTGGAAGGGGAGACCTGAAGCCTGGGTGGGATTCGTCCAGCCTGGGAGAAGGGAGGGTGTGAGGAGGACAGCCTGGGCAGAGCGGCGAGTCTAGGGGAGCAGGGTCCCCAGGAGTAAAGAGAGCTTGGCAGTTTCTACGAAAGAGCCCAGGGTGGCTGCGGCAGCAGAGGGGTGAGGGGTGCGTGGGAGATGCGTTTGGAGACAGACGCAAGGACCAGGTTGCCGGGGGCCTCGGTAAGAATCTTAGGCTGTACCAGGCGGTGGAGTCAGACATCCAGCCCACGCCCCAGCTCCCGGCTGCCCTGCTCCACTTGCTTCTGCTCTCGCCCCATCCACGTGCCCCGGGGTGGCGGTTCTCGGCCCCGGTTCCATCACGTCCAGGTGGCGGCAGACGACTCCCAGGTGATCTCTTGGGCCGTCTGTGGTAGGAAACGCCAATCGCACAGGAGGCCGCTTGGGGGACTGCGGCCGGCCTCACCGTGAGAGGCTCCGGGGTGGGCTGCAAGCTGGCAAGCAGGACTTACCAGGCAAGATTCATGACTAGTGCTCTTCACCCTCAGTCTGCAGGACAGCCTGGAAAAATGCTTCGGTAGGGTGAGTCATAGGGAAGAACCAGTTGGCAACTGGTCCTGCTGATCCTCCCGAACACGGCTGTGCCTTCCCGCACCCCCAGGGCCTTTGCACTTGCTGTGCCCTCTGCCTGGGGCGTGCACCCTTCAGTGTTCAGCATAGAAGTTTCTTCCAGGAAATCTCACCTGACCAGGAGAAATGCTCCCATCATACTCTCCATTTTTTTCACCTCCACCCTGAGACTAAGCCATGAACTCCTCGAGGGCAGGGCCTGGGTCTAGTTCACTTTCTCAGCCCTGGTGCCTGACACTGACCTAACAAATAGCTATTAGAAAAGCATCTGCTGAAGACCTACTGTGTGCCAGGCACTGCACTCGGGGCTGGGGAGGGGGCAATGACCGGTGGAAACAGGTGCAGGCACTTCCTTCTGCTTTCATGTAGATTCAAAATTTTTCATAATAAAAAGTTTTAAAAAATAGATAAGCCCCATCCTTACCTTCACAGAGGTTATTCTAGTGGGGAAAAAAGCCATTAATAATCACACACAAAAAATCACACAATTTATCATAAATAATGCTTGGAGTTATGGAGGAGAAATGAAAATAGCTTTGGCAACTCCTGAGGATAGTTCCGGCGCTGTTTTAAGAGTTCTTTGTACGTTACTCATTTAGTCCTCACAAAATTCCTATGATGAAAGCACTATTATTATCCTTTTTGCAGAAAGGCAAACTGAGGCAGAGAGCTTTGGCCAAGATCACCCAGGCAGGTGGATTCTCTCCCAGTTATACTGACTTTAGAGCCCACATCTGTCACCTCTGTAAAGACGCACACAAGTCGTTCTAGTAATCCTAAAATCAGTCCCAGAGCTGTTCTTATGGAGTGCATTTTCCCCCTCGTCCGGCCACAGAAACTGAAGTGAAAAAAGACGACAAACTTTTTACTTTCACCTGGTCCGCCTCAGGTGCCACATGCAGCCACAGTGACCTCTTGTGGCCAAAATGTGAATGGCATGAATATGCCGTGTGGATGGAGGTTTATTTCTGAAATCCATTTGAACTTTCTGAGGCCTCATCTGTGTGGTACCTGTGCTTAGGTGTCCAAGGACACGTGGCAGGATAAATCTCCAAAGGTGACCTTGCAGGCATTGGATATTGGATGGAACCGTGAGCGGGAGCTGTGAGAATTCTGTGCTCCTGTGTTCCGTCATAGGTTTTCTAGGCACTGGCTGAGAAAGAATCAGCTATTCATTCACACATTTGACCAAATGTTTATTGAGCACCTACTATGTGCCAGGAATATCCTAGGTGCTGAGAATAAAGCAGGGAATAAGAGAGACAAAGTTCCTGCCTCCTCTTCTCCCAGGTTGGGGAAAGAGACCCTCCCCGCTCGTCTGTTCTCCACTTCCGACCTCACCCACTTCTTCCTCCTTATAATTTCATATAATGATTTAATTCTCGGGATTTGTGTGGAGAGTGTGAGTTTGTGTTGATGGAAAGGAGCCTGGTTTCTATGCTTGGATAAAGAATAATAAACCACGAAACCAACACACACACATGTACACACACACACACTTTGCCTTCATGATGTTTACTTCCTAGTGGGGAGAGACAGACACTAAGCAGATGGCAATACAGGTCCCCGAGAGAAGTAATGACACAGTCAGGGGCAAGGCAGAGAGTGGAGTGGTGGGTGGATGTCATCTTACGTGGGATGAGTTGCAAATCTTGTTCATAAGCCAACACAAAGGACAATCAGAAATTCCTGGGGGCATTGCAGTCTGTCTGTCTGTCTGTCTCTGTCTCTCTCTCTCTGTCTCTCTGTCTCTCTGTCTCTCTGTCTCTCTCTCTCTTTCTCTCTTTCTTTCTTTCTCTCTCTCTCTCTCTCTCTCTCTCTCTCTCTCTCTCTCTCTCTCTTTCTTTCTTTCTTTCTTTCTTCCTCTCCCCCACTCCCTTCCTCCTAGATTTACCCAGAAGTCAGTACATACGATGATGTTTTCACTTGCCTGGCAGCCAACAGTTCTAGAGGTCGTGAGTCAGGGCGACCATGGCGTGGGGTTTTCCTTGCTGCAACTTCGGCATGTGCCCTCTGTCCTGCCTGTCCCCTGGTGAGGGGCTGTGGATATCTGGAAAGCACGTTCTGGACAGTGGGAATGGCATATGCAAAGGCCTTGAGGAGGGAGCTTGAGGAGCAGTAGGGAGGCCAGAGTGACTGCTGGGGAGAGGGGAAGGTGGGGAGGCCAGAGAGCTGGGGGAGGGAGGCGCGGGGACCATCGCGTGGGGACCATTGCGTGGGGTTTTATAGGCTCGTTGTCCGTATTGTTGGGGGGACTGTGGCCTTGCATGTGAAGGCAACGTCTCCTCAGAATGACAAGTGACTTCGCTCACACAGAGCAGGAGCCACGAGACAACCTCCTGGCTCACGAGCCGTGACACCGTTTGGGGTACGATTTGAAGCTTGAATTATTTCCATTTCATTTTCCAACCACCTTGGGTGATGAGTGTCATCCTACCCATTTCTAGATGAGAACATGGAGGTGCAGAGAAGTGGCAGAGAGAGTTCTGGGTGGCCAGAACGGCTCATCCAAAGGCACGGTGAACGGAGGATTTGGGGGCATCCTAGTGATGGAGGGAGGCTTGGTGGGGGCTGGGCTATAGGAGAGGAAGCTGCAGGGGCCAATTGGGGCCACACTCTGCAGGGAGTTATGTGTTATAACAGAACGTTAGAACTTTATCTTGATGTCGGCAAAATACTAAAGGAGGAAGGGACATGATAATATCTGCATTTTAAAAATCGCTGGCTGTCAGCTTCAACAGTGGACTAGGGAGAGGCAGGCTGTGGCATGGAGGGGTTGGATGATGAGGGAGACAGATGGGAGATTTTGGCCCAAATCTGGGAGAAAGCTGTTGACCATCTAAAATAGGCTGAGGGCTATTTTCACGAGAGAAACAACCTGATTTAGAGACAGACTGGAAGCGAGGGAGGGAGGTTAAGGAAGTGCATGCAGTTTTCATCTTTTTTTTTTTACTCTCTGGAACCTTTGGGGATGCAGTATGTTGGGCGAACTGCAGGCGGATTTGAGAACTGCTTCTCGTATTGGAATTCCTAGCTGCTTTGCTGCCCTGTCCTAATGGCCCGCTTCGTGATTCCCTCACATGCATGGTGTCTGCAAACGGGCCATGCTCCCTCTTCAAACGGAGGCAAGCGCCGTCTTTTGCACACTGGGCATTTTGTGTCAGCAGATGTGGCTTTTTTTTTTTTGTTATTTCTCTGGCTCCCTGAGGAGTGAATCTGTCGCTGGGCAATTATCGAATTTTCTAAACAACGAACAACTACTTCTTATCTCCCTTCTTACCTCTTAAAATTCTATTCATGCTTCAAAGCCTCGTTCCCCTGCCATCCCCACCGTGGAGATCCTGTTTTCTCGCTCTCCTTCCTCGATGCCCCTTTAAGGGGTCAAATGTTTCTGTTCTGGGCTGGGCCGGGTGTGTGTGTCGGGGATGGTGGTGGCAGGGATGGGATGCAGGGCAGAACGCTGGGTGGGCTTTGGAGTCAGATACCTGGGTTCTCCTCCCAGCTCTGCCGCATGCCTGCCGTGCAACTTGGAGCTGGTCGCCTAACCTCTCTGAGCCTTAACTTTCTCATCAGTAAAGTGGAGCACAGCGCACCCACCTGTATCGTGATGCTTTCGTGAGGACTGAATAAGCTCATCGATCGCAGAGCCTGGCACAATACCTGTCATTTGGTAGGCAGTCACAGAATGGTGGTGGGGTTGTTCTCATTAGCCATCCATCTGTTTATTAATGCTCCAGTTGTTTACTGAGCACCTACTACGTGCCATACACTGTCCTGGCCATTTTGGGGGTGTACTAGTGAATGAAACACACGTCTGCCCCCAAGGGGATATAATTCTACACAGTCTCGTTGAGGGAGAAGTAGACAATAAACCATAAGCACAGCAAATAAATATATTTTATAGCATATTAGAAGGTGATACGTGCTTTGGAGAAGAGAACGCAGAGCAGGGTATGGTGGTTGGCAGTGCGTGGGGTAAGTGGTGTAGCAGTCAGCTACCGCAGCGTAACAAACAATTCCTCAACCTGGCGGCTTGAAAGCAAGCCCTCTGTGGTCCGTGGTTGGACAGCTCTGTGAGTCCGCAGGTCAGGTGGGCTCAGCTGGGCACGTCTCAGCCCTCGGCTGCGCTCAGTCGTGTGTCTGTGGTTGCTTGCTGGTCTCGGATGGCCTCAGCCAGGACACCCCTGTTCTGTGCCACGTAGGCTCTCATTCTCCTAATGGCCAGACAGGGTTTGGAGAGAGCAGATGTCCACAGGCCTCGACTGGAGGCTCATGTCATGTCATTTCTGCTGCAGCCATCGGCTGCCTCTTAACGGAGCTGAAAGGTAACACCGAAAAGGGTGTGGATGTGGGGGAGGGAGGGACAGACCGTGGTGGCCGTTTTTGCAATCAGCCACCTCCGCGACAAGGGTGCAGTTTGCAGTGTGAAATGGGGTGGTGAGAAAAGGTCTCTCTGAGACGGTGACACTCGGACAAAGACTTGTAGGCGAGCGAGACGATAGGCCGGGAGCCTAGAGGGCGGTGTCTCAGCCACAAGGCAGGGCTAGAGCTAAGTCCCGAGGGAGGCTCACGCCTGGGGAAGTGGACCGCGAGGCCGGAGGGCCGTGGGGGGGGGGTGGTGTCAGGAGACGAGGACAGAGCGGCCATCAGGGACCTTTCACACTGAGTGACACGGGCAGGGGCGCTGGAGGGTTCTGAGCAGAGGCAGGACAGGACCTGACTTGCAGTTCCAGAAGCTAGCTGAGTTGCTTGCTGAGACTAGATTGCAGGGGACAAGGGTCAAAGCGAGGAAGCCTGCTGGGAGACTCAGGGAGCCATGCAAGGGAGAAGGGATGGCAGCTCGGGCAGGGGGCAGTAATGGTACCCGCCTCTGAGGCACGGCCGCTTTGAGACAGGTAGCATGGTGACACAAAGCGTCCACTCGGTGCTCGGAATGTGACCAGGGTTCAGCAGCTGGAAGGGGGTGGTGGCTTCTGTTACAGAGGGAGTTGCCAACCACCATCGCTTCAGAAGGGATCACCTTCAGTTACATTGGATCCGCCCCGTGGCACTGACCACTTCGCAGCCCGAGTGTGCGTGTGTCTGCTGCCACGCCCTGCAGAGACCCAGCGCCCTGAAGCCACCAACCGGGTCCCACCAGCACGGCAGGTCCCGGGGCGGTCGGGTCCATTCACCCGGCTGTGAAGCCAAGTCAGCCAGGAGCTGTGTGTGTCTTAATCACCTGCCTCCACGGGGCAAAGGCTCCTCATTACCAGGGGGGCCCCCCCGGTCGAACCTCACCGTTCTCACGTCTTCGCCCACATGTAACACGTTTCCCTCTGAATCAGAAAGGTCCCCCGGGCCACAGCGCTCATGGTTCCAGCCGTTTCCTGCCACGCCCCCTGCACGAGGGCTCCGGGGCTGCGGTCCCTCCCGATGTCCGTGGTTGTTCGACGCGGAGCCCAGGAGAGGGAGGCAGAGTACAGCAGACAGGGCGTCCGGCAGCAGCGCGGTCTGTCCTCTGGCTCTTCGTTTTCAATCAGACGCTTTGGGGCAGCTGCCCTCGGGCACTGAGGCAAAGTCAGGCTCCCCCACCACCAGCCTCTCCTGTCCCCAGCCCCCTCCCGCCGCTCCCCTTCCTCCTTCCCCTCCGCCTTCCCACCACCCCACCCCTTTTCTCCTGCCTCTCTGTCCCTCATCCCTGCTCTTCCTGGCCTCCCCCGCCTGCTCCCCCAGCACACTGGGCGGCTGCCGCAGAGAGACCAGAGAGGAGAATAGTAATGGGAATAAAGACAGGAGACAGAGAAGGGGCCCTTTCCAGGCACGACGATGGGGCGAGGGACCCCGCTGGACCCTTTGGGTCCCACGGCTCCTGGCTGGGGCTTGCTCAGAGCCCAGGCTTCAGTCTGCCCTTCATAAGAGTGGCGACGCCAACTCACAGCACCTGTGAGATGCTGGGCTGGGTGATGATGACTGACACATGAAAGTTACCTCGTGCTCCTCACGAGGACTCCGTGAGGTGGAAGGAGAGGCGTAGAGCAGAGACAGGACCCCATCTGGGGACACAGAGCTGGTGAGTGCTGAAGCCAGGACGGGAGCCCAGGACATCCCAGGGTAGACCGGCTCCGTCCCCCCCACATCTGGCAGCCCCTTACCACCCGCAGCTGTCAGGGACTGGAAGGGTCACTGAACTGAGATGGGCTGTAAGAGTAAATACACACCGGGTTTGAAGAGTTAGAACGACGAAAGGGTGCAGAATATTGCGTTTATCATTATTTATGCTGATTTACTTTCTGACATGGTTATTTTATGGATATAGTAGGTCAAATAAAGTCTGTTAATTACATTTTTTCCTTTCTACTTTTTTAATGCACTACCCAGAACACTAAAAATTACATATTTGCCTCGCTTTACAGTTCTGTTGGCGCATGCTGGTCTAGATCTTAGGTTTTAAATCACCATGTCCTACCGAGTCTGTTCAGCTGTCGCCTCCCCCAGCCTCACGCCCCAGCTCTTGCCCTGGCCAGACTTTAAG
>CM053502.1:5372712-5441750 GCA_028627145.1 Eidolon dupreanum
AGTATGTTCTCAGCATACGTTATGGGCTAGGGAGTCTTCTAGGTATCAGATATGGCAGTAAACAAAATACAAGTTTCTGCCCTTGTGGAGTTTATATTTTACTTAAATATAAATTGTTCTTGAACAATTTATGCGGACGTTCTAAGGCGCAGCACCTCAGAATGTGAACTTACCTGGAAATAGGGTTGCAGAGGTAATTAGCTAAGCTAATATGAGGTCAAATTGGAGGAGTGTGGGCTCCTGATCCAATAGGATTAGGGTCTTTATAATGAGAGATTCAGACACAGACACACTGAGTGAGAACACCTCATGAGGGTTGGGCTGATGCTTCCATGAGCCAGGAAACACCAGATTGCCTGCAAAACCTCCGGAAGCCAGGTGAGGGGCACGAAGCACATCCTCTCCCACAGCCCTCAGAAGGAAGCAACCCTGTGACACCTTGATTTTGACCTTCCGGCCCCCAGAACTGTGAGGCAATACGTCTCTGTTGCTCTGAGCCCCTCACTTTGTCCTCCTGCTACAGCAGGCCTAGCAGACTCAGGCAGGAGAAGACAGACAGCAGGCAAATACGTGGATTTTCAGTGTGCCACACGGGGATGCATACTACGGAGACAGACAAAGCAGTTCAGGGAGTTAGGAAGCACTGGGAGGGGTAGTGGTTATTTTACAGCTGGCGGTCAGGGAAGGCCTCAGTGACTGAATGATCTTGGAGCAGAGACCCAGAGGGGACAGTATGTGAGCCATGCGGGTATTTGCAAGACAAGTTTTCCAATAAGAGAGAGGAATAAGTTCAAAGACCCTAAGGTGGGAACAGGTAACTACACTCAAGCCCAAATCCTAGGAGGCATCCTGGACCCTGTCCCTTCCTTCACATCTTACACACAGTCCCACAGCGAATGCCGTTGGCTCCACGGGATTCTGAAATCTACCCAATATCCAGCCACTCTTTCCTCCCTCTGCCACCATCCCTGTTCTGAGCCACCCTCATCTTTTGCTTGCACTAGTACAGAAACCACTAGACACCTCTTAACTGGAAGTCTCTCTGCTTCCACTCACTCACACTCACGCCCACAGATCTCTCCACGCAGCAGCCAGGTGAGTCTAAAGGCCACTCCTGTCCTCTGCTCACTGACCCCGAGCGTTTCCCATCTCCCTCCAGGTTACAGCTGGGTCTCGAGCTGGCCACTCTGTGGGTGCTGCCCACCACTCTTCCCTTTGCCGCGGCCACTCTGGCCTGCCTGCCGGCCAGTGACTGTGCCAGGTCAGCTCCTGTCTTTGCTTCCTGGCCCCACCTGTCCCCTGTCCCCGGCATACCCTCTCCCTAGCACATTTTGCAACTTAATCCATTGCACTGTTCAACCCTTGGCTCACCTGCTACCTGGCCAGTTCTCTGTCGAGGTTTCACAGGACATCAGTCTTCACTGAAGGACAGAAAATGACTAGGTCATGTGCCTTAACCTACACCATTGCCAGAAAAAAAATTTCAGGTAGGCTCCGTCTGTGATTTGAGAATTCTGGACTGCATAGTCTAAGGACAAATAATAGCTAATGATTATTGATTCTTAAAATGATCCTAGGAGTCAGGCAACTCCCATTTTATAGAAGAAACCAGGGCTCAGAATGGTTGAGTAGCTAGCTTGAAGGCACATAGCCAGTAAACGCCCAAAATGGGTGTAGACCTTGGTTTATTTGATGTCTAGTCTGCTGAGTAGATTAACATTTCTGTTCATTTGTCACTCGTGTCCTGGACTCCAGGGACATTCAATAAAGAAGAAAAGGAGACTTAAAAGTCAAATAATTATATTCTTGGGTTTTAAGCATAAGGAATATTCCACATAGCATTTGTTCCTGGTCTCTCTTCTGATAGGAGAAGGTGATATCTGTGAGGGAGTGATGAAGACATTCAATATCAGCAGAGTGTTGACGAAGGCCACAAATTGCTGACATTTATTGAGGGTGTCCTACGTGCTAGGCCATGGGCTAAGCCCATCCATGCCTCATCTAATTTCGATCGGAAGGACAGGCTGATGTTATTCTCACTTCATAGGTCAGGAGACTTCGGGTCAGAAGTCAAGTCACAGCCTGGGCTCACACGGCCTGGACACAGGCGAGCCAGAGGGTGAACCCAGAGGGTCTGACTCCCACGTGTTTATTCATCGGAAATGAAACGGGTAGATTCTGGGCCACGGTGCAGCATCCGCTACAGTCTGCCTGCAGCGAATTAGATGTGATTCGGCTATGAGGCGGGGGGAGGGGGAACGTGGCCTCTTGCTATGATTCGCTCTCCAAGGAGTTCCATTTTCCTTGATCTAAACGTCTTTGTTCTAGAGCTAATGCCCATTTTTAATGACCGCTTTCTTTGAGAGACAAAAGCTGTGGGGCTTTGCCTGAGTCATACTCCGACTCTGATTTACTGTCCTGGCTTCCTCGCCTGCGTCCTCAAATCTTCATCTAAAATAAGCCATCCCCGCTCTCTCATGGACTTGTAGTTTCTGTCAAAGCCGATCAAAACGCTCGATAATGGAAAACAAAAACAAAAACAAAAACAAAAGCTTCAGGCCCAAAGACGTTCCGATTCCGATGACTGTAATGAGAAGTGAAAATGGCAGTGGCTGACTCAAACCTTATTATCGATTTGAGTAAAAGCGAAGGGTGATGTGTTTCGTGTATCAGTTATCTATTGCCACAAACCACCCCCAAGGTCTGTGCCTTAAAATGACAAGCATGTGCTCGGCCGCTTCGGGTGGGCAGTTGAGGCTGGACTCGGAGGGGAGGTTCTGCTCCCTGCTGGGCTCCTCACATGTCCGAGAGTTGGCAGCTGGTGTCTGGTCTGGGACAGCCATGGCTTGAGTGATGGCTCAGCTCTCCTCCACATTACACTTACCTCCCTCCACCAGGCCAGCCCAGGTCCGAATGTTCTCGTGGCCTAACAGAGATAAAACAACAAACAAAGCTAAGTGTGAAAAAGCAGGAGGAGGCATGCATGGGACCTTAAGGGTTCTGCTTTCTTCACCTTTGCTAACATCACTTAAGCCCCAGAAAGTCACAGGGCTGAGTGCAGAATTGGAATCAGACTCTGTATGTCTGGGGGAGCTCAGAGGGCACGGATTCAGGGGCGGCAATAACTGGGGTTACTACTACAATCAGACTGCCTCGTGGGGTTCTCAGATGATGTCACCAGTGGCAGCCTCGTTTTATTGAAGAGAACTGGACTGGAATTAGAATATCTGGATATTGCTCTCGGTTCTTTCCTTGGCTCACTCTATGTCTCTGGAGGAAGTCACTTTCCTTCCCTGGCCTCTAGTTGTTACTGGTAAAACTAAGGTTTTTGGCGAAGGACTCCCACCGTTGTCCCGTGTCTCTAAGGCTGAGTCCTTGTACTGAGTCAGGGTTTAGAAGCTGAGTATAAGAACCCTTCCACGATTCATCGATTTACTGAGTGCCCAGACACTGCAGGTAGAACAACGAAGAAATTCTTCATCTCAAGGAGCTCCTTTCTCAAGGAGCTTTTTTCCTTCTTCCTCCCTCATTACCACCATTACCACCATCACCACCTATAAAACAGTGGTTTGGCTTTTATGTCAGGCCAGACAATGTCCTAAGTTCTCCTTTTACATGTACCACCTGATTTCATTTTTATGACAATCTTGTGATGATAAGGACTATTATTGCTAATGTGCCAAGTACTTTTCATTTGCCCCTCAGAGCCCCTGTCCACACTCCTCCGCGCTACTTTATGCCCTAGGGGGCTGACCCCTGTGGACTTCGCTAACTGGCTTCCTTATTCTCAGCTTTCCAGTTGGGTCTGGCCAGTGGAGACGCCGGCTGAGGCTCAGAGGCGCATGGGTGTAGTCACTCATTTAACACATATTTACTGATCGCATCCTATGTTCTAGACACTGTGCTGGGTTTCGGGGACACAGTGATAGGAAAAACAGACAGGGACTCTGCCATCATAGATATTTTGGTGGGAAGCTACAGGAGGAAGGTGGACCACAGCACCTTCAGGCTAGTGGCTGAGTCAGCTGCCTCGCTTTGCCTCTAAATGTGTTTTGATCAAATTTGGCTCCTTCCTACCATTACTCAGAAGGCAGGTGGGGCCTGGGGTGTTTGATTGTGTGGCACATCGAGATCACTGTTCAGAACCCAAGGTTCCTTCGTTATATCCCAGACCAAGCACACGAAAAAGGCCTCTTTTTCCTGAGAGCATCTTTGCGTCAGAAGGGAGCCTGAGATACCATTGGGCTTAGAGGTGATGCTCCAGAAGGTCCAGTCTTCCCTCTGGACTCAGACCCGAGGGCTGCAGGGAAGTGCCACAGCGAAGTGCCACACGTTGGCATTTCACTGTGCTTTCTTGCAGCTTGAATGTATATATAAATGTAGGCTTTGTATATACATTTGTTTCTCATGTCTCCCCTACTAACATTATAACTACCCCAGGCCCTCAGCTGAGTATAGATCTTGGCACTTAGTAGGTACTCATTAAATACTGGTGAACATACTTTCCTTTTTTAAAGAACTTGTCACACCATCGTGCAATTAGTGTTGATTTATCTGTCTCCCTACCAGACCATGAGCTTCTTGGGAGTACCAATCATGTCATAGCATTTTTGTGATCCTAGCACAGAAGGGCTCAGTCAAGGTTGGATGAATGAATGAATGAGTGAATGAATGAATGAATTGAAGAGTACAGTTATGAGCACGTGCATAATAAACCCAGCTTTTGAAAGGTGTTTTGATGAAAAATTAAAACAA
The DNA here is from genome assembly GCA_028627145.1 of Eidolon dupreanum. NCBI lineage: Eukaryota > Metazoa > Chordata > Mammalia > Chiroptera > Pteropodidae > Eidolon > Eidolon dupreanum. The sequence goes on from CM053502.1 coordinate 5,377,468, forward strand.
TGTTCTCAGAGCACTTACGAAGTCTCTCCGAGATTTGGGCCACTTTTCCTCTGGGTTTTAGATGTCCAGGACAGTTAATTTTGTTTAGTCCATTGCAGCCTGCCCTGACTCCAGATATCTGGGTGATTTTTCTAGAACTTTGGCCATTGATGTTATGAGACTGGTTCCCACATTAATACTTATAATGCTATCTGTTCTGCTTTCCAAGTTGTCTTTGTGAGACTTCTTAGAGTTGACCTCTAGAATCTTAGTTTCCAGATGATTTTCCAATTTGTAATAATGATCATTCTGTCTAGTTTTTCTCCTTAATATTTCCTGATGGACTTTTCAAAATCTATTTATGCTTTTGATCTGCTAAGAAAGCAAATGTGAAATGGACTAATAAAAATCCATAATGTAACACAGTTTTAATAAGTCAATCTGTCCTGTGCCATCATAGAACCACACTTCCATTGCACTGTTCAAGAACTCATCAGAGGAAATGACCTCTTTGTCAGGAAAAATTACTCCATATAATAATGTAATCACAAAGAAGGAACATTATTTTCCTATATATTATTCCCAGCAGAAATTGGAGTAAGAAAGCCATCATATTAAAAATATCTCGGATGCCAAAGTTCCTATTTGCCTGCCTGATGGAGTTTCATTTTCTTTATAGGAGAGGCAAACTCAGTTCTCACTGGCAGCGTTTTATTTTAAGGGTTCATTAGGCAATTGTACATTACATTCAGACACCTGTGGAAGTGTAGATTATATCTACATGAATATAAATTCCTTTGTTATGGCTCAAACTATTACAGTCAATAACAGACACCTTTTTAAGGACAGACACTTAAAATGAAGTGTGTATGGATGCATCCACTTATCTTCCTTAAAATGTTAGTGGCAACATTGTGTGTTCTTTAAATTTAGGAAGTCAGGATGAGGAGAGATGAAAGCATCTCCACTCTATTAAGCATCACCTTCCGTTAAAAGTATGGTACTAGTTAGAAAATTGTATGTGTTTAAATGGCATATTACTTAATGAATCCTCTCTTTGAACCACATTTACTGCACAAGAGAAATGTTTTTCTCCATCTCAGTAGGGCCATGGAGACAACTCATCCAAGGCTGAGTTGATCTCGGAGTCCTCCTGTCTTATGAATTATTCAGTAGTTTCCCACTTCAGACATATAAATTGGCTCTCGATGGTGGGTGAAGGTCAGAGAAGAGGTAGAAAGAGTCCTGTCTGTGCGGGCAGGAGGGCTTTGTGCACAGAGAAACCATCCTTCATCCTCATTTTGCAACTGAGTTCTTTTGTTTGAGATGTTACCCAGAGAGAGTTGGTGGTGAGGTATCAGTAGTAGATTGGAAAGAACATGGCACTTAAAGTGAGACTGAGCAGTGCTACTTCTACGGTTTTTCTTGTGAAATAATTTAAATCCCAAATGTCCCAGTTCCTCAGCTGTAAAATGGGGATAATTACATCTATCACACTGGCTTGTGTTGAGGTTTTAAAGAAGTGATGTAGAATTTCTGATTCTTTGAAGTAGCTTGGGTTAGACTAACCTTCCTTCCCTCTGAAAACAATGACAAATAAAATACACCAAAAAAAAGAGAGAGAGGAAAAAAAAACCTTCTCTGAAGACATTAGAGAGCAACCAAAGTAAGCAGACATTGAGAGGTCAAATCCTAGGGAGAAGAAAATCTCATTCAGGTGAGCCTCATGTTTGTGTCTGCTTTTTCCTCTCAGGCATTTGCTGACACACAGCAAAGGAGAGTAGAGGTTGAGCAGAAAGAGATGATGTGGAGTTCAAGCAATCTTGATAGTTTGAGGAGACAGGGGTTAGAATTTGTAGATGCCCAAACAATTGAGACTTGAAGGGCCAGTGTCCTAGAAAGGATGAAATCACAGAAAAATGAGCTCAATAGTCTAAGTACGATTTCACATTGATGCAGTGGGTAAATTCTTAAATTGCACATCTGTGGGAGCAAGACTCAAAAGCCAAAAAGTATAAAGCAGAATCTAGGAGACTAAAGAGCTAAGCAGAAGTTTCAGTAGTTAAATAGAGCCTCTACAGTTTTTATATTCACAATGTCTTGCATTGAATAAATTACCATATGGTAGAAAATGGGATCAAATGACTGTAAATCACCAGAAAAACAGATTAATTGGTAATCTGAACATTGGAGTTTTTAGACAGACTTTAAAATAACTATGATTCATCTGTTCAAGAAAATAGAAGAAAATATAAAGAATTTCACCAAAGAAGTAGAAATCTATTTTAACAACTAGATGAAAATGTTGTACCTTAAACATAAAATAACTGAAGTTAAAAATTCAATAGATAGGTGAATGGTAGGTTAGACACAGTAGAAAAGAGGATTAGTAAACTGGAAGAAGGGTGAGTAGGAAATATCTAAATTGAAGCATAGATTGAAAAAAGATGGAAAAATGCTGAAAAGAATTTAAAACATGTGATACATGCTAAAAAGTTCAAACATATGTAAAAATACAATCCTAGAAATAGAGAACAGAATGAATGGAATAGAAGCAGTATTTGAAAAAAATACTCACAGAAAATTTTTTGTACTCATCAAAATCATTAAGCCCCAGATTTAAAGAAGTATAAACCTTAGGATAAATACAAATAAAACCACTCTAGCCACATCATAATAAAACATTTTGACAGCCAAATACAAAGGGCATCTTAAGAGCATCAAGAGATAAAAATATATTGCCTTGGAAGAAGCAACAATGAAACTGTAGCCAATTCCTCAACAAAAAATGATAGAAACTAGATGACAATGAAGTGACATCTTTCTGCTATTGAAAGAAATGCCAACCTACCATCCTACATCCAACAGAAAAAAAAATCCTTCAAAAAATTAACATAAAGTAAAAAAAGTTTTAGAAGACAAACACTGAACTGCATGAAAAAAATACCTAAGTCAAAAGGAAAGCGCTTCTGATGGAAGCATGCCTGTCCATGAAGGACTGGAAATGGTATATTTATGGTAAATCTAATTGAAATCTGTCAACTTAAACAATTATAGTAATGCTTTCTAGGATTTAAAATTTATGACAATACATAAAACACATGACAGTAACTATATACTGCTTATAAGAATATGTATAGAATTAAAATGCATGACAGAAGTAGCCAAAAAATGCAGAAGACAGGTAAAATGAGTTAAGATGTTAGAAGGTCTTGGCATTGTCCAAGAAATGGCAGTGTCCTAATATAGATACATTTTAATAAGGCAAGCATGCATGTTGTAATCTCTATGGTAATCTCTAAAACAAAACAAAAATAGTGTATACATGAGAATCTGATGGAAAGAGAAAAGTAAAATAATAAAAAAGACCTGAGTAATTCAAAAGAAGGCAAGAAACAATAAAAATTGACAAATAAACAGAGGAGACAAATATAAAACAGAAAAAAATTAGTTTTATGTCCAATGTATCAGGAATTACACTAAGCAGGGACTAAATATTTCAATTCAAAACAGATATTTCTAGATTAGATTTTAAAAGACAATAACTGTATACTGCCTATATGAAATATACCTTAAAATAAAGACATTGGAAAGCCAAATGTAAAAGAATGGAAAAAGATATAACATAAAAATCTTAACCAAAAGAAAGTTTGTATTAGTGATAGATTGTGTAGTAATGATAATATCAGACAAAATAGACTTTAAGACAAAAAAATTTTACTAGACATGAAGAGAAATTTTTATTGTGATAAAAGGATGATTTTAATAGGAATATATAATGAATCTAAATTGGTATGTACCTACTAACATAGCCTCTAAATATATAAAGCAAAAATAGACATAATTAAGAAGGGAAATAGATAAATATACCACAATGGCTAGAGATTTTTAAGATACTTCTGTAATTGATAGAACAAGTAGACAAAAAAATCAGAAAGGATATAAAATATTTGAAAAATATAACGAATAAATTTGACATTATTGACCCATGTAGAATACTGAAAATAATTGCAGAATATCTGTTCTTTTCAAGAACTCACAGAATTTACCCAATAGAAAAAATGTTTGGCCGTAAAAGACTGATTCTCATAAGTTCAAAAGGGAATGAGAGGTGAGGATTCGAAGATGGAAGGAATAAACAATTATCAGAGCAGTTTTTTTTTTTCATAAAGGAAGGCAGAGAAATCAGATGGTGGCTAAAGGGGAACATGGGATTGAGGAAAGCCTTTGTTGGGTTCTCTTTCATTTTTTCAAGATTGGAGATGTGGTGGTATATGATATAGAGGGAGTTGTGGATAAGAGTCATAGTTTCTTCCATATGGTTCTGGACTCTGCGACAGCCACAGAATGCTTGAGAATCTAGTTCCATGTCTGCAAACATTCCATGGTGTTTAACGTTCCCTAAACACCGGTAGGGATGTGAAGAGACTAAGTACATGGAATAGTTCTCAGGTTTCAGCTCTGGCTCAACTCCAACTCTAGGTTAAGTAATCAGATTACTGGCCCTGCTCATAAGTTCCCTCATTGCCTCCTATTTGTTCTGGGGATAAACTGGCTAATGAGGCTCACTACCTCTTGGCTTCCACTCACCACTCTCCACTCCATCTGCTATCAGTTGGTGCTCTCCCTGGCCTGCCTAGGGTGGCCAACTGGCCTGTTTTGCTTAGGACCGAGGGGTTTCACAGGATATAAGGCTATTAATTTTAAAATCTAGAAACTCTCAGGAAAACTTACCTTACACCATCATCCTCTCCCCTCGCACACGTCAAAATTCCTGCAAATCACTGGCAGTTTCCCGAATGTGCTTTGCTCTTTCTTGACTTTGCACAGAATTGCTCTGCCAGAATATCTACCTTCTCTCTTTTCTCTTGGCTAAGTCCTCTTCTCCCCTTTTAAAACTCATGTCGAAGGTCACAATTTCCAAGAAGGTTTTCTTGTCCTCCTCCTGGCCCTCCTCCCCCCACACCCCAGTTATATGACCCATAGCATTCTGGGCTTATACTTGTCATAATTCTTATAATACTGAATTGATATCATTTAGTCCCTCTGTTAGATTGCAAGCTCCTTGAGAATAGGAGCTATGACCTTTAATTCATCTTGGTAACCCTAATGCTTAGCATAGTACCTGGTGTATAATGATTGATAAATGCTTGTTGAATAAAAGAAGTTGTAAATGAGTATTATAATGGGGAGAAGAACCAAAAAAGGTTATACAGCTGGAAGGAACCAGAGCAATGATTCTCAAGGAATGGAAAACCCTCCAATTTCTCATGGATGAGTTTCCAGGATTGAATTCATCTGTGAAATGCATATATTTACCTACTAAGGTGTTGTGAGTATAAAATGAATTAATAAATGTGAGATTCTTAGGATAAGGTGCATTGTAAGTGTTCTGGTTATCTACTCTTGGGTAATAAACATCTCAGAGTATAGTGGCTTAAACAGCATTGCAATTTACTGATATTATCTCTTCAGCTAGTCTGAGCAAATATGGCTTGGGACCTTTAATGTAACTGTAGTCAGACAGAGACTGGAGCTGGGATCCTCTTGAAGGCTTCTTCACTCACATGCTTGGAGTCTAGACTGGGAAGACTCAAATGACTGATGGTTGGCATAGCTGGGCTCACTAGGCATCTTTCCATATGTGTTGTCTTCCCAGATGGTCTGTCCAGCATGGTAGCCTCTGTTCGCCATAGTCAGACATCATGTATGGCAGATAAAGGCTAACCCAGAGGTAGCTGCATTACCATTTATGACTAGCCCATGTATTTTCAACAGAGGTGACATTGTCCTTTGGGGACAAAAGTTGCCTCATGGGGAAGTGTGAAAAATATTGTTCTTTTAATGTAGAAAACACAGACACACATACAGTATTAGAAATATGTATGTGAAATAAAATATAGAGGTGAGAAAGTGATTAGGAAAAGAATGTCTAAAAGGCTTTTTAGGGGGGCAGTTATGAATTTTAAAAATTGAGAAGCAATGACCTTGTTTTAGAAGTCCCATAGTGTCATTTCAGCTATACAATACTCTGTTGGTTGAAGCTGTCACACACCTGCTTAGATTCAAGGGGAGGGACATAGATTCCTGTGGGAGGAATGTCAAAGGATTTGCTGCCATATTTAAATCTGCCAGAGTAAACATTTAAGATTCTTGCAATTATGGAGCTCTGTCAAGTGCAAAGTTATACTAAGCAGACCATGCAAGGCAGGGAGGAGAGGGAACCTTTTAAGAGTCAGAGTGAACTTGAACCTGTGACAAAGCAAGAGGTCTTGTTATGGACTCGTGTGAGAACTTTCACCTCCCACATATGGAAGAAAGAACAGATCAGGGCAGCTAAGCATCTCATCTGCTGGTCCCATAGTCCAAACAGGGCCTAGGTGAATGTTTGCAATAATGATACATGCTTTTACAGACACAGGGAGACACTGTGATATGTTGCAGTTGTGACTGTGCAGTAATTACTGCTGACCCGAATGCCCCTGTCTTAAACATTATTGGGTAGGATCGTCTTATTTTACAAACCAGAAGACTGACCTGGAGAATGAAATCAGCCTGGCTGATGTCACACACAGATGTGGAGGGCTGTGACCCCGCTTTGCTAGGTTCTGACTTTAATGTTGAGTCTTATGCCTCGGGGAATCATTAGAGGAATCATTAGTAACTGATAGGCTGCAGTCATTACTGGGCAAAGACCCAAAGCCTAGAACGACTCCAGTCAGACCAGGGCTGAGTCCAGGTAGGGGAGAGCTGGGGCTCTGCTCAGGGGACGGGGGACTTGCTGCCACCTCTCAGTGAGGACAGAAGCTTCAGAACACTTTTTTTTTTTTTTGGTGGATAATGATCAGTCTCCTTTTCTTCTCTTGACAGCTTAGCAAAACCATTTATCTTTCTTTTTTGCCTTTACAAAACTTAGGCTTTACCATTAATTATTTCAGAAGTAACATATGTTCATTTTTGGACCCTGTTTTTCCTTTTCAAAACTTAAAGTTGTGTGTGAGTTGAAGGCATAAAGGTAGAAGGTGGATGCAGCAAGGAGAGGGAAGGTCTTATACTTCTCGACTCAAGCTTGGTCCAACCTCAGTGCATTTTGGGAATGGTGGTAGAAGTGACATGCCTTGGGCTGCCTTTCTTTGGATTATAAACCAGGCAGCCCAGGAAGCCTTGAGGAAATGGGTCATGGGCTAATCTTTACTGGACTCATGAACAGAAATGGCACTGTTTTCCTCATATGCATGGAAACATAAACAGCTCCCTAGAAAACAGACTGATCCCTTATCATGAATAAATTCATGTTTTTGATCTAGTAATTCTGCTTCTTGGAAGCTCTTTAAAAAAATGAGAAAGGTAGATAAAGATGACGGCAAATGTGTTCATTTCAGTGTTATTTATAGTAGTGCAAAGTTGGAAGCAATCTAACTTCAACAATGGGGAGTTTGTTAAGTAGTTGTGATATCTGTGTAAATACTAGGAAGGGACTGAGTCGTGTTCACATGTGCAATGACCACGGCATGTAATGAGTACAATAAAAAAATTTTGGTAAGAAGCTTATTGAGAACTAATTCACATACCATATTCTTCACCCATTTTTACTCTAAAATCGTGGTGGCTAATACCTTAAGATTTTATTTCTTGTATAAGTCAGAGTCCATGTAGGTGTTCAATAGGCAGCTTTCCAAATGGTGCTGCAGGACCCAGGCTTCTTTCATCTTATGGCTCTGGTCACTCCAGGAAATTTTTCTAGGACCATCCTGGGTGTGGCAGGCAGTGAGGAAAGAGGGAGCACATGGAGTATTATCCAGGAGGTTTCAAGGCTAAGTCAGGAAGTGGTGAACCTCATTTCCCTATATTCCATTGGCTAGAACTCAGTCACACAGTCTCATTTAATTGCAAGTGAGGCTGGGAAATGCAGTTTAGCTGTATAACTAAGAAGACAAAAAAAAAAAAAGGGGGCTTGGTGAGCTTGTAACCAGTCTCTGCCAAATCATTTATTCATAAAGGAAAGCAAGAATAGCTTTGATCAAAATCTATCTCAGTCGGTGACTCTTAACACGTTTTGGGTCACTAGTCTCTTTGAGAATGTGTTAAACTGCTCACTCTAAAATAAATACACTTGTGAAAACATTTTGCAGACAATCTCAGGAATTCAGGCTACTTCTGCAATCTCGGGATCCCAGGTTAAGGACCCGTGGTGTAGGTGGAAAGCAGAGACCAAACTGACATTTATAGAGCACCACTAGGTACAAAGTACATTTCTGGGCACTGCGGGGTTACACAGTTAAACTAGATGAAGTTCTTGCCCTAGAAGTCTTCTCACTGCTCAGGTGAAATCAGAGGAAGAAGTGTCACCCAGACCAAGTGTGATAACTGCTATGCTAGAAGTAAAAATTACTGACCAATTCGAGTCCATGGGCATCAGCCTACATAGCTATACGCCAATGCAGAAGGCAGTTGCTCAGGGCTAGGTGACAAAGTAGAATGTGGCTAGCCCTTTGTTCATTTTTCTTTCAGTTCCTCTCTCTATTCTGGGCACCATTTTAAGTAGTGGGGATAGATAAAGCAGTGAAAGAGAGAAGCAAGAGTCTGCTCTCAGGGAAGTTTGCATTCTGGTTGGGAAGGCAAAAAGGGAAGGAGGGAGATACTAGTAAGAGACAAGGTTTTCAAGTTACTTAGTGACCATAGGCCCCCTGATGAACCTCATAACACACTTAGACTTATGTTTGATTTTGAGGAGAAGGATTAAAAGAAATGCCTGCTCAGAGGTTGAACGAGACTTCATGGCCACCTTGCACCCTATCCTTGGGGAGGACCTGGCAGAGCTGGGCCAGCTGCTATGGCCCCAGGCAGGGCATGTCTAGCGAGATCAAATGGCTGGGATCATCGAGACTTCCTCCTGGTAAGACAAAACACTCCAGTGAAATTGCAGAGGGGGTGTTACAGATGTGCCATTGCCAATAATGAGATCTGAAGCTGAAAGAACTTTTCTAAACTATCAGTAATAAAAAACAATGTTCACTTCAGAAAAGTCCCGAATGTTTCCTATAAAACTAAGCATACATCTACTCTTTGACCCAGCAATTCCACTCTTAGGTATCTACCCAAGATAAATAAAAACATATGTACACACACACACACACACACACACACACACACACACACACACACAGGCTTGCACAAGAATGTCCATGGCAGCTTTATTTATAATAGCCACAAATTGGAAACAGCCCAAGTGTCCATCAACAAGAGAATGGATAAACAAATTATGGTATGTTTATATGAAGGAATGCTATTCAGCAATAAAAAGAATACATTCCTGACACGGGCAACAGTGTGAATGAATCTCATAAACGTTATGCTGAGTGAAAAAAACCAGGTGCAAAAGAGAATATACTGTATGATTTGCTGTTTATAAGTTCTGGACTGAAAAAGTTAATCTATGGTAGAAAAAAGTTAGAAGGGTGGTTTCCTTGGAGGAGTAGGGGGGGGAATTGACTGAGAAGGGACACGAGGGACCTTTCTGAGTGACAGTAGTATTCTGTATCTTGTTAGGAGTTTGGGTTTCACAGGTGCATGCGTTTGTCAAAACTCAGAATGGTACACTTAAGATTTGTATATTTTGTGTAAATTTTATCTCAAAAGAAAAGTCTTAATGATATGCATGTTGAAGTGTTTCAAGTGTGCTGATGTCTGCAACTTTGAAATGCATGAAAATGAGATGGATGGACAAATGGGATAGATATATGATAAAGCAAGTATGGTAGAATGTTAATTGTAGAATCTAAGAGCTGGATATATGAGTGTTTACTGTATAATAATTTTAACTTTTCTTTATGGTTGATAATTTTTATAATAAAATGTTGGGAAGTGAATGATTATTGCTGAATAATAAATCACTCAAACATTTGGTGGCTTAAAACAACTATTATTTCTTAGAGTTCTGTGATGTGACTGGTACTGTGGTATTTCTGCTTCATGAGCTCTGAGATAGCAGGAATGTCCAAACCAGTTTCGTCTGGCTGGTGTTGGTGCTGCTCGTCAGCTGGGAACTCAGCTGAGGCTATTGGCCAGAGGCCTTGGTTCTCCTCTATGTGGACCTCTTCAAGAGGCTACTTGATCTTCCTCACAGCATGGAGACTGGGTTCTCAAAGGGGAGTCCTAGGAGGAAAAAAGCAACAGTCTTCTTTAGGCCTAGATTGGGAAATCATACAGTATTATTTTTGCTATATAGGATCAAGGGGGGAGAAAACAGAGTCCATCTCTCAGTGGGAGGAACAAGATGAATACGCAGCCATCTTTAATCTACCAAAAAATGTGGACCAACCATTCTGCCGAACAGATTGCCTTATTTTGTTTACATTTTTTTTTATAGAAAATATAAAATCACTATCAAATGTGGAGTCAATCAAGGAGAGTGTTGTCAAAATATATAGGAAAAAAAGGATTCTAGAGATATGCCAGGAAATTAATTGGTATCAATATTATCATGCTATTTTTCCAGATCTTTCTGGATTTTGTGATATAGGTGTTATTTGCCAGCTTTTAAGGATGGTTTCCAAATTGCTACGGTTTCTATTTTTCATTCTAAACAAATACTTTTAATCTCATTTCGAGCTCATAATTTTAAGTCCTTTTTCTTTAAGAGGGGCCCCCAAAGTATAACTGTTCCATACTGCATGAACCTGAACTTATCTCTGGGTCAGAATAAGATGTTAATTTTATTTACTTTTGCTATAAAACCAGCTGCAAATTCTCTGCCCTGGGCTTATGGCTTAAATCAAAGTACCTTAACAACATTATAATTAGACCCATTTCATGCCTTTTCTAGTTGGTTGCCTCCCTGAGGGCATTTCCTTCTTCCAGTGGTGAATTTCCCTATTTGAATTACTACTGCTTTATTTCAGGCTGATGGTTTAGAGTGTTTTGGTGTCAGATCAAAGCACTGGAGGGTGGCTTACAGAGTCATACCCCCAGCATCACCTGGAACTGTCTTGGTTTATATTTGTTGTTCCAGTGTAATTGTGTCAATTTTCCTCTTGAAAGTGTCCTGCTTTGGACAATCAGTATATGGTACCTTTGCTTATGGAACTTTCTGCAGAGGCGGAGTTGCCTTAATCCAGGGGATGGCTCAGAGGTACCTGCCCACATCAGCCTTTTAACCTTAGGTTCATGTGTACAATTTTCAGCCTAACTGAATGTACAATTTTGCTTGTATGCGCCTTTGCAGAGTAGAAGGTTCTCTCAGAGATATCACCCATTCTACTAAATGGTTATATAGGATTTCTGTTCATCTGTTTCACATTGATTTTGTTGTGCTCAAGGTAGATCTTATTTATGAAATTTTTACTCCCTAATTAGGATTTCATGTGTATTTTTACTGCTTTGCTGCTTTTTCCATTTTTGAAATCTCTAAAATGGATTGTAATGCTGTTGCTTCAAAATAGAGATGAACTAATGGAGGGTGCTTAGGACAGCAATAATGGAAATGACTTACTAGTGTGGACACTGAGGCAGAAAATGGTCGGGTAACTTGCTCAAGGTTACACGGGAAATACATGGTAAAATTGGGAAAGTTGCCTCCACTTCATTCTTGATAAAAGAATATTTTAACTGCTTTGACTCAATGAAGTGTTTGAAGAGATAGTGTATTAAAACTAAGGGTTTCTATTCTTTACAATATCTCTGAGATTTTCTTATCTAACTATTCCATTTTATAGATGACAAAACTGAGGTACAGTCATTATTGGGAGCCCAGCCACATAGGATTTGAAGTGTACATCCTGGAGCTTATTCATGAGGAAAGGGGAAGCGTAGAGTACGTTCCAGAGTAAAGATATGCCTGTAGTCGGGAGAGACCTGGGTAGGTAGAGAGGTGGGACTTGTGTGTGGATGTGTGCACGTGATGTATGGGGTAAGATGGCAGGGTGAAGAAGCAAGAACAGGGAAGAATAGCTAACATGTCGAAATAAGGCATTCTATGGAATCAGTGGTTCGCTGGTAAATATTGACAGTCAGCTCTTGGTGGGAGGAACGATGGGAAGGAGGAGGGCCTAATTTGTAGGATCAGCCAATTTCCATGCTGTAAATACTTCCACCATGACTGATTTCACGCCACCAACGCAATGTTACTGAACGTGGAGCTGGGAAGCATAATATTTCTACCACACAGCTAAAGTAGAGGTGAATCACCTCAACAACAAAGCCAACAGTAAAATGTAATGAAATAACTAGCATGTAATTCTTTTTGAGTATTTATTATCTTTGTTTTTAATGTAATTTATTGACATGCAAGTTTATATAATCATGTTTAACTACTGGCTCCCAAAACTCCTGGACATGTAATGATAACAAGGTGGTGAGGGCACAGCGCTGCAGGAAACCAACCAAGATGTTTTCATGAGGAGTTGCCTCAAATTCTTGACGGCATGTGCCTGGAGAGATGGATGGCCACAGTGAAACCCTGTCTTATTTTGGAATGGACCATCTGATCCTGCTATTAGCAGAATACAAGCTTGCATCTCAGGGAGAGGAGTTTTATGGGAAGTATTTAATGTGGAGCAAATAATCTTTCCTCTTGTGGTTTCTTGTCTCAGCTATTCCTTCCTCTCATTGTGTTTGGGGTTTGACTGAGAGAAGGTGATGGCTAATTGTTTATACTTGGGGTAGTGGGGATGATTTTTAATGACCATGGGGTAGAGCATGAAACCCTTCTGGAACCCCCTACCCAATTTCTTTCAGCAAATATCATGGCTGACAAAGTCTTACTTGATTGACTTCTTCCCTCTTCAGGCTCTTTTCTCCTGTGTGTTCTCTGCGTCCAGCCGCAATGAGCTGAGGATCCAGACTACAGGGCATCTCATTCTCATCTCTTTATGCCTTACTCAGCCTGTCCACTCTTCCTAGATGGATGAAAAAGGCTTTTCATCCATGCCACCATATCCTATCCACCCATACTACCAACCAGCTTACTCCCAGTTCCCCCAGCTAATACCTACTCATCCTTATATCTGAATTTAGCACCCACAGGATAATTTTGCAACTGTTCCAGGCTGGGCGAGTGATTATCCTATTTCAGAACAACCTCACTTTCTATACTTCATGGAAAATATTCCTACTAGACTGTAAGTCCCGCACATACTTGGGTTGTGTCTTTTAGAGCTATTTCTAGGGCATAACACACCATGTCACTGTACACTGTAGGAAGTCCATAAATGATGATGAATTTGTAAATCTTTACTTTTTTTTCTCACCATAGTTATTCTCTTCTCAAGTCATCTCTTCCATTCCCATTTACACAGCCTGAAATTGGGAGTCTTGAACTCTTTGATCTTTATGCTTCTTTTCCAGTGTCATTTCTTAGTCTCAGAAAAGGAATTCTCTCCTCTTAAGAAGTAAGTCATAGAAGAGGAGAAGTAATTCCTGAAAGTGGTGACTCAGAAGGATACCTTTCACTGAAAGGTTATTCCTGCAAGCTGGCTTCTTGCTGTTAGCCACATCAGCCTGCCTTAAGATAATGTCACCAGGAATTAAAGCCTGGGGGGGGTTCTAGAATTGTACCTTTCTGTGAGAGACAAATTATCCAAGAAGGTAGAAGGAAAACCTCCAGGGAGGACTCTGAGCTCTCGGGGAAGGGGAAGAGCAGGGGAGTGATGAGACATTACTTGACAGATGCTGCCTCCTGGTTGGTCATCAGAGGGCCTTTCTGACCAAGCATGTCAGAGGGAGAAGCATCAGCTCATCCCCTCTGTGTTTCTATATATCTTTACATTGGCAGAATACGGTCCCCAGGTAGTTTTCAAAAGTAGAATGAGAACAGTTCTCATTTATCTTTTTGAGTTTGGACCTGAAATTCCTTATTGTCTTCTCTCTCACCAGCTCCCAAAGCTGAAACCAGTGTGATAGAGTCAACCAAATATTCTAGCTCGATTCCTGTGGTACTCCTCCACTACAGTAATGTCAGGTTTAGCCATGCGATCGTGCTGGCCGAGGTGTCTGAGTAGAGTTAGCTTATGTGATGTCAAAGCTCAAGTTTAGCTTATGTGATGTCAAAGCTCAAGTTTCAAGGGCCAGTGCCTGGTTTACCATGTTCTTTTTCCCATCTGCCGTGGGCTGGTAATGTCCCAGAGAGAGGCTGCTCCATCAGCCTGGGTTTCAGGGTAAAGATAACACAGGGTAGAGCTGTAGCTGACTTTGGGGTTGGAAGAAACATATGGCATAATAGAGAATGAAATCCTTATTGTTAAGTCCTAGTGATGTGGGAGTTGTTTGTTACTGCAGCAAATTTTATCTTAGGCTCAATGATATGCATTCAGTTAAAGGAGTTTACTAGATAACCAGATTTCATAAAGAAAGGAAGGGAAAGAGCTTAACTTAAAAAAAAAAAGACTTCAGTCAACATTAATTTATTGAATTTTTATTTTAGAGATAAACGAATTTTCATATAACAAATACTTTATGCAACTGTCTCTAACCCATCATTATCTTTTCTGTCTCTAGTAAGTTGACTTGTAGTTGGTCTAAACATTTTTCAAATGAATATGTATTAAGTGCCTACTGTCATCTAAGCATTGTGTTAGGTTCTGGGGCATAGTAAGAAGAACCGACAAGGTCCTGGTCCTCATGGGGCTTTCACTTTTGTTGGGTTAGGCAAATGAAAAACAAGATAAAAGGCCAAACAGTAAACATGATCATTTCAGAAACTGAACAAGAAAACAGGGTCATGTAATAGCGAGTAATTGCGTGGCTAGGGGACAGGCATGGGGCTACTCTAGGGCATTTTGATCCATCATGTGGATGGACCTCTCTTCACACTGGACAGTAATTGAACTGATGTGTACGAATAGCATTTTTTCTCTTTAATGGAGTAATAGTTTTATGTCAATTCCTTTTATCAAAGCACAGAGAAAATTTAAAGCTGAGAAAAATTTTGTTTTACAAATGATTCATTTTGTGATGTAAACATTTACCTTGTAATTTACCTGAAGTTAAGTCGGAGTTTTCATCCATGAAAGGACTTCTTTCCAACATTAAAGAGAACTCTTTCTGGATGGTAGCTTAGAGGACTTGGTTTCTGAAGTAGCCAGGGGAATGCCATGAAAAGGCAGCTAACTTTAATTTGGTTCCAGAACATGGGCCCCCTGTGTCCCGTGAAGCTCTGATCGAGGGCATTCCATTTTCTGCTAGCAGGGCTCCCCTGTGGACAGAGTCCACCATTTGCCTCCAACCATGCTAAGAGGAACTTGGAGTACTAATGGTCACAGTCACAAAAGCACATTGCCTGGCTTTTATGTTTTCAGGTTCAGCAAAGCCAACAAGACCAGAAAAGAAAAGAATCATTCACATTCATCAAAAGTTGACTCATGCCATTTGTAACAATTCTATTCTTCAGTCAGAATCATGAAATGTCAAAGATAAAAGACGCAAAGCTCATGATTTCACAGTTGTAGAAAATGAGACCAAGAATGATTAAAATGAGTCTTCTGAGTTGGTTTATTGATTTATTCATTCATTTAGTCATTCAACAAACATTTGTTTAGCGCCAACTCACCTGGAATTGGGCACTGAGCTGGACCCTGGGATTGTAATAGGAAACAAAATAGTTTTTGTTCCTAGGAAGTTCACAGTGTAGTGAGTCTAGTGGGGATGATAGCTGTGAAGGAAAAGGCAGATAGTTCTATGAGAATTAATGCTTAAATA
Organism: Eidolon dupreanum; assembly: GCA_028627145.1. Classification (NCBI taxonomy): domain Eukaryota; kingdom Metazoa; phylum Chordata; class Mammalia; order Chiroptera; family Pteropodidae; genus Eidolon; species Eidolon dupreanum. Next base: position 5,393,140 of record CM053502.1, read on the forward strand.
GCCTGATCTGGTCTTTGGGGCAGTGACCAGAGGAGGATTCTCTGAGGCGACGACTCTCCAGCAGAGGTCTGAAGGATGAGTAAGATTGAACAAGGAGACAGGCATGGAAAGAGGGTTCTATGAGATCTTTCCATGGCAGGTGAAAAGCATCCACAAAGAAACTCTGGTGATGGGAGTGTGACGTGCTCAAGAATCTGAAAGTAATAGAGGTTGGAGAGCAGAGAGCAAGGAGCACAGTTTCCAAGGGAGGCTCTAGGTAGAGTCATGGGCACAATGAAAACCTCCAAGGAGGGACTGATATGATCAAATTTTCTCTTCAGAAAGAACACATGGACTAGGAACAGAACGGCACTTGGTTCACCCAAGGAAAACCTACAAGAAGCCTACAGCGAATATCATACTTCATGGTGAAATAGCAAAAGCCTTCCTCTTTGAGACCAGGAATAAAACAACCAAGAAGATCACTACTTTCTGGAAGTCCTAAACAGTAACATAAATGTAGAAAAAGAAATAAAAATTGTAAGGATCGGAGGGAAAAAAAGACCTATTACTATTTGCAAGTGAAAATGATTATGTATACAGAAAATCCAAGAGTTTATGCACAGATTATGAGAATTAATACATTAATGTGGAAAAATTAATGGATACAAGAGCAACATACAAAAATAAATTGTTTTATATGCTAGCAGCAATAAAATAGGAAAGTTTTAATAAAGACATATTTACAATTACATAAAAATGGACTACTTAGAAATAGATCTAACAGAAGTTTCTTCTGAATGCAAAATGTTAAGAAGAAAAATAAAAACAGATAAATAGATGGATACATCATGTTTGTGGACTGGAAAATGAAATATTGTAAAAATGTCAGTTTTTCCTAAATTAATCTATAGATTCAATGCAATCCAAATCAAAACCTCTTAGATTTTTTGGGGTAGAAATTGATGAGATGGCTCTAAAATCTATGTGGAAATGCAAAGGGCTGAGATCAGTTAAGGCAATTTAGAAGAAGAAAAAATAGAGGAAGTACATATATTATGTGCTACCAAGACCTATTAAAAACTATGTAATTAAGACAGTAAATGGAAAAAAATAAAAACCAATGGAACAAAATAGAGGACCCAGAAACAGATCCACATAGATATAGTCACTTGATTTATAAGGTAATACTGCAGTGTGCTTGTGAAATGACTTTTTTAAAATGGCACTAGATCAATTGGCTATTCACATAAAAAAAAGAGGTGGATTGTAGACCTTAATCGTGAAAGTCAAAGCAAGTGACAACAAAACAAAAACAAAAACTAAACTGTCTTAGAATAAAATATAGAATAGAAGCTTCATGATCCTGAGGTGAGCAAAATCATTTAAAGTAGGACATGAAAAGTTCTAACCATATATGGGTAAAAGAATTGGTAAGCTGGGCAGCATTAAAATTAAGAGCTTCTGTTCTGCAACAGATCCCATGAAGGGAATGAAAAGGCAGCCCATGGAATGAAAAAAGACATTTGCAATGCATGTTCCTGACAAAAGTCTCATTTCCATGCTCTCTAAAGACTCTCATGAATCAATAATAAAAAGGCAGTCAACTTAATAAAAAAATGAGCAAAGGATTTTTTAACATTCACCTCACAAAAGAGGATATTTAAATAGCCAATAAATAAATAGATAAATAAATAAAAATGTTTGGTCTCATCAGGGAAATGCAAATGAAAAGTACAATGATAACTGACTATACCTGCCCCCCCACCAGAATGGCTAAATTGAAAATAACAGATGATTTTTAACGTTGAAAAGAATATGGAGCAACCAGAATACTCACACACGGCTGGTAGAAGTGTAAGTTTATACAACTATTTTGGAAACTCTTTGGTGGTGTCTACGAATGTCAAACATATTCCCATGCTCTGACCCAGCTCTTCTGCTCCTGTGTGTAGACATGCCAACCAGAACTGCACACATATGCTCCCCAAGGTACATGTATGGAAATGCCAGAACATTTACATTGTGTTGAGAAAAAAAAAAAAGTACAATGTTAAGTGCCAGCACTGCTCTGATTAGCCCTAAACTGGAAATAACCCAAATATCTATCAACAGGAAAATGAAGAAATGAATTGTGGTATATTCAGATAATAGACACTATGACAATGACAGCATTAGTGACAGTCCCACTGGGGGTTTCCCAGGGGTGCTGGTCCTGCTCTGCCTCTTGACCTGGGTGCTGGTTTGGGGGGTATGTTCATTTTGGGAGAGCTCTTTAAGCTGCAATCTTACGATCTGCCTGCATTTTCGTGCACCCTGTCATACTTGGATAAAAATTTCACTTTACTAAAGGAAATAAACATGATTACTGCAGAGGAGAGAGTAGAGCGGCATGTCTGGGTGTGGCGTGTTGGACAGTTCTTGAAGAGTCCAAGCTGATGGTTGCAGAGAAAGAGCAGAACAGACAGACAGGTTCCAGAGGGGTTGAAGAAAACCAAGGGGACTCAGTGTTGGGTTGGCTGAGGCGAGATGCAGCAGAGGGAGGCGTCGAGGTTGACGCAGGTTCTGACTTGTGTAAGTGGAGGGAAGGGGTTTATTTTCCCAGAGAAGGGGAGCATTGGAGCGGGACCAGCTTATTGGGCAGGGCGGGTGGGGGAGATGAAGAGCATACGTTTGGAGGTTTGAAAGAGACACACCGATAGACTTATTGCATAGGCCAGGGCTTGAAACACAAGCCGTTAATAAGCTGACCTCTAGGAAATGGAACTTGAACTGAATCTTTTGGAAAAAGATATGAATTATCCATATGCCAGGCACCACTGGGCTAAGCGCCTTGCCTACATAATGTCACTCAGTTCCCATGCCCACGGTAATATTGCAAACGCAGAATTGTACCCAAGAGCCAGGTGAGGTTTAGAAAAGTTAAGCTGATGAGTTGCACTTCAGGAGGGGGGTAGGAAGGAGGCTGGCGGGGGTTTTCAGACTCCAATCTTCTGGCTTAAAGTTCTGGTGTTGGCGGGCGGCTGTGGAATTTCCGTTAGAAGAAATCTTCAAGAAAAGACTATGTGTATCCCTCTGTCCGTCTGGGGAGGAGCTCAGAGATTTGAACTCCGTGATATTCTCATGCCAGGTTTAGAAGATAAACTCTCCATGTTCAAGTCTAATTAAGCCACCTGCCAGATAAGTGACCTTGGGCTGGGAAAGCGATCCTTAAAGTTGCTTAACTTTTCCATGTCTGGGTTAGTTCTCTATCGCTGTGTGAAATATCACAGCAACATAAAACAATGCACATTTATCATCTCGCAGTTTCTGGGGTGCAGGCATCTGGGCGCTGCTCGGCTGGGTGCTCTGTTCAGAGTCTTGCAGGCAGCACTGAGGTCACCAGGGCTGGGGTCTCCTCTGAGGCTCGTCCGGGGAAGGATCCACTTTCAAGCTCACATGGTCATTGGCAGGATTCAAGCCTCCAAAGGATATCAGATTGAGGGTCTCAGCTCCTTGCTGGCTGTCAGGTGGTCAGCCTCAGTTCCTTGTGATGTAGATGTCTCTGTACAATGGCTTACCTCATCAAAGCCAACAAGGAAGAGAGTCAATAAATAGAGTCTCCTAGCAAGATGGAAATTATAATCTTAAGTAACATGTTGCAGAAGTGACATCTCATCCCCCATGCTGTATTCTATTGAGTAGAGCAAGTAACAGGTCCTGGTCACACGCAACGGGACACAGGGCGTAAACACCAGGATTGGGGATCTTTAGGGCCATCTTTGCATCTGTCTGTTACAGGGCCTTAGTTTTCTCATCTGTAAAATGGGAGGGTCCGTAGTAGCTACCTCATGGGTAACCGTGAGGAGTGAATGGGATAATACATGGGAAGCACTTAGCACAACCCCTAGGCTGTAGTTTGTGCTCCAAAAATAATTAGCTACTACTTTTATTATTCTAATTCTGCAATCATATGGCTGTATGAAAGAACTCTTTGTTTTTACAAATAGATTAACTGTGGATAGGCAGCTTCCTCGGGTGCATTTGAAATATAATACCATTTGCAAGCAAACAAAAAAACCTGTCTGGCAGGAAGGCACATTTGCCACCAAGTGAGGCCAACCCATAACCATCAGGTGGCATTGCAAAGAAGAAAAAGGTATCTATATCTATCCAAGGACAAGATAAAATATGAAAAGTTAATCTTCCCCTCCCCCCCATCTGATGGCATCTACAGTCACCTTTCTGCAGATTTATAAGCCACGGTTCTGTCACATTCGTTTTCAAATTTGTAGCAGCATAGAGATCATGTTGAAGTTTGGATCCTGGCTCATTGGCATGCAAACACAGATAGCTGCCTTTTAGTCATGGACGAGTAAAACGTGTGTTCTCCTAGCTGCTTCCGATCAGCAGGCTTACAGCGGACCTTCTGATGATTTTAACGATAAGCCATCAGAAAGTAAAAGAAGGAAACCAGACCAGGAGCCAGGCATCCCGGGGTTGAGTCCCCATCCTACCAGCAATAACTCCCATGCCTTTGGTCCAGGTACTTCCTTCCGGCCCTCGGCTGCCTCATCTAAATAGGAGAGGTTTATGCTGTTTTGTCTCTCTGGGTTGTTTTTCTGGTAAATTTCTTTGATTCTAAATTTAAATGGCATGTTAGACTTTGCGTTCTGCTAGAGGTAATTGGAGTTGCGATCTACTTCTTTTTCTGTAAAAAGGTCAAGGCATGCTGCTCTCGATCCCTGTGTTTAATGTTCATTTGCTAACCCGAAATTTAAGTTGGTCATGCAAGAGCCTCCTGTGCCTAAATGCGTCTGAGGATAAAAATAATTCTCCCTGGGGCTGAGCAATTTCACATGCATTAGTGCCCTTAGCTTCCACACGACTTCTTGCCACTCTCCCTCACGTTGGAGTATAAAGGATACCTTCATAGAATGCTAACATGCCTTCTGAAAAGGAGGCTGGGGCTGATGCCTCAAGCCTGCTGGATGATAAGCCTGCTATGCCATTATGGGATTTCGGGAGGGCTTCTTTTGTTCATTCATTCGAACCTCAACCAAGAACTTCATAACTAATGTGTATCAAACCAGAATACTGGGGATACAACTCTGAAAATGGGGTTCAGTCTTAGGAAGCCTAAAGTTTAGTGGGATGGGCAAGTCAAGAGATAATTATATGTACATATAACCAGCCGAGCGATGATATTATTGCTTTAAAATTTTTCTTTAAAACTTTCGGTCGAGGATGAAAATGTTAATGATGAGGGCAGCGCTACTAATATAGCCACGTGCTTTAATATATCAATATATCGACTCAGTTAATTGTCACAACAACCCTTGGGGGTAGGTACTATTTTAATTCCTCATTTACAGATGAAGAAGTTGGGGGCAAAGAGTTCAAGTTACTTGCCCAAGGTCACACAGATGGTTGGGAGCCCATCCTAGGCAGTCTGCCCTTGACCACTCCTCACACCTGAGAGAGCTGTTCACTCCATGGGCGTTGTTATTTGTTTACTGGGGGTTGGTCCTGGAAGAGTTCTCGGTCCACAGTGCTCAGGTCCCTCAGGAGAGGTGTGTACGGAATGCTCTGGGGTCACATGGAGGAGAAGCACCCTGTACACCCGCGCGGGAGGGCGTGCATACCAGTGTGGTGCCCCCACGCATGCTCACTGTGGTGGTTGAACGAACGATTTCTTTAGTGACCAGGAAAACGTCCTGACCCCTATTTGCTTTGGGCCAAACATGTAGTGCAGGCTCGCTGCACACGGACCGCAGGCCCGCTGCGCACGGACCTTAACGCTGCACACGGACCGCGGGCCCGCTGCGCACGGACCTTAACGCTGCACACGGACCGCGGGCCCGCCGCCCGCGGAGCTCAACACTGCACACGGACCGCAGGTCCGCTGCGCACGGACCTTAACGCTGCACACGGACCGCAGGCCCGCTGAGGACAGACCTCAGATCTTCAAGAAGCTCCTTAACGGTTCTGTTGAGTTTGCCTCGTCCATATCATCTGTTAACACCTAAACAATAATTTTTAAAAATTATAAATCAATTCTTTATTTTTACTCAGACTCATCCTACCATGGGTTTGAGGTGCTAATTATATTTCTTCCTAATGTACATAAAAATAAACGCATAGCAATTCAAATAAATGCCATCTGTGCTCCCTATAAAATTACCCCGCGGCCCACCACACGGGAACCGCCTGCTGCACTTCGGTCTTCGTTTTGTTGTGTTGCGAGTGAGGTCTCATCGTCTGGCTTTTAATTTTTCCAGGAACAAGGGCTGGTGTCAACTCAGAGTAGAAAAGTGCTAAGATTCGAACATACCGTTTTAATGTATGATCAAAGTCACATGCTGGGCAAAGGTTCCCAGGGAGGGGTCCAGCCTGGGAGGCGTCTCTTGTTGCTGCTCTGTAGGTCCCAAGTCTTGCCTCGCTTCATAGTCAGGATCAGCCCCTCTGCAAACAGTCTGCCCCAAACCTCAGCTTGAAGCTGGGAACCCCAGCTTTGTCCTGCTTTTATGAGCAGGGCCGAGACTCATATATCATTGTCAGAGAGTTTTTGTTAAGTGTTCTCATGATGCTTTGAAAAAATAGGCTTTGAGGCCAGGCTGCCAGACATGCATTCAGGGTGGACAGATATGTCAATGACCACAATTATCTGAGTAACATCACGGAAAGCCTGACAACCTCATGGGAAAAAGCCCTGTGCGTAAGGTCAGGCGAAGCATCATGTGACTGTTCTTAAGAACCTAATTCTTGGCCCCTGGTCCTCACCTTCTGAGGATTCCCACAGTCTTCAGCCATGCTTCCCCTTTTCCTTCAGCCTGATCTCTTTTCCCCATCTCCTACCATGACTCCTTATGTCTGTCTTGTCCTCTTCCTCCCCCACTGAAACAGCTGTTGCTACAGCCCTATAATTCCACCTTCCTCTTCGTCATTGGAGCCCCCAGCCCAAGAGGCAAGAAGATCTGTATCGTTTTGTTGGCGGGGGGTGGGGGGGATGTGACATGTGCTTTTGGTGTCCCAGGATGGAATTTATGACAGATGAGAAAGATGTAATAAGAAAACTTCAAGTTCCTCTCTGTGATTTAGAAGACCTTATATGGTGGGGCTGCTGCCCTCCCCCAGCTTCCTCTGGCATTCGCTCCCTGGCTCACCACGCTCCGGTTCCAGGTTCTCTTCCGGCTCTTCCACCTTCCCTCGCTCATGCCTTTGCAGTTGTCGCCTCTGCTTAGGGTTCCCTGCCTGCCCCCACCCACAGGTCCTCACCTGGCCATTCCCTTTGCTCCATTCTAGTCTCAGCTCTAATAAAAAACCTCCTTGATCTTTATCTAAATAAGTCCTCTTTCATTCCTCTCTCTTGCCAGTCTTATTTTCTTCACTGCTTTTCTTATTACCTTAAAGCATCTTCTTTATCATCTTATGTGCTTATGATCCTTTTTGTCATTTAGAGTATAATTCTTGAAGAGAGAGACTTCTTCTGTGTTTCCACAGTGCCTGGAATAGAACCTGGCTCAGATCAGGTAACGCAAGTATTTTTTGAGCAAAAGAGTGGATGAATCAATGAGAGCAGAAACTACACGTTGGTTAAATTTTATAGGAGTGGTTCAGTCACAATGTTACGGAACAGGCTATAGACTTCGGTGGGCTAGTCAATGCATAAGGTGGGCTAGCCTTGGAACCTGGAGAGCCAAGTCAGGAGAGGTCCACTTTAGGCCAGCAATGGGTGTATTTAGTAAAACATGTCTAGCTAGAGGCATGCCTAGCTTTTCTTATTTTTTGTAAATCCATGGATCTAGCTGATTTGAGTGCTTCTGAAATTTTTACTTTCTTGCCTTCCATTATGATTCTTGGAAGAAGGAATATTAATTGTATAGGGAATAATGATAATAAAAGCCGCTTATTGAATACGTGGAATATGCATAGCATGTACTAAGTGCATTATACGCAGTACCCAATTTAATGAAGACGTTGTTATGGATCAAATTATGTCCCCCTCCCCCCAGATTCATATTTTGAAGTCCTACCCCCACCCAGTACCTCTGAATTATTTGGAAATAGGGTAGTTGCAGAAGTAATTAAGTTAAGACAAGGTCCTTATGGTGGGCATTAATTCAGTATGACTCATGTCTTTAAAAGAAGTGGAAATATAGATATAGAGACACACATAGAGAAAAGATAATGTGGAGAGGCATAGGAAGATGGTGGCCATCTATAAACCAAGGAGAGGGCTTGGGAATAGCTTCTTCCTCACAGCTCTCAGAAGAAACCAACCTCACTATTGCCTTGGTTTGGGACTTCCAGCCTCTAGAACTGAGTAGCCTCTCACTGATGCTCTAAAATAATAGACTCTCTACAGGGGAGTTATGGACCATGTGGGTGGGGGTTATGAGCCTGGACGTGGAGCCAGACTGCCTGGGTTTGAATCCCTGTTCTGCCATGAGCTCTGTGACCTTGGACATGTTATTTCACCTCTCAGAGCCTCAGTATTTCATTTCTGAAATCACTGATGGTACTAGAACTCACCCCATAGGATCGCTGCAAGGATTAAGTGAGTTAATATTTGCAGAGCGCTTGTAGGCCAGGCACAGGACGAGGTAGGCTGTTGTATATTCTCGTCAATGTGTTCAAATCACACTTGTCTCCTGCGGCAAGCGTTCTCTCTGGGGATGGTTTTACCCTCTAGGGGGCCTATCGGGGAGCGCTTGCTTCTCACAGTGATGGAGGGAGGCTACTGGCATTTGGTGGGTAGAGAAAAACACTCCTTGCCCTGCAACTCAGAGGAGAATTTTTCCATCTCCTACCATTCTTATAACCCCCCCGATGCCAGATATTTAGGTAAAGAACATATTTACAATAATCTGATTATAAAATTTTTTGTGTGGTTGCAACTACATGTAAATAGAAGAAAGACCATGCATTGTTTTATTTGGAATTTTACCACGAGCTGTTCCCAGTTTTGAAAAATATTCATCAAAGGTACATCCCCTCATGAGTCACCAAAATAGGCACCTGAACCAGTGAGCAGGTGTCATGGTGATTCTTCATGTTTGTACAAATAAACCGATTTAATTCTTATTCCAAAATGCCAGATATGAAAAACAGTGTCAATAATATTCAACTGCTTGTCTCAACTCCAAATGAAGTCAGGATGAGTAAGTGGTCATAGACCAGTCCTGCTTGAGAACTTTTCGAAATACATGTTATTTTTATCATATATTCCTTTCACTCTATTTTTCCTCTACAATTAAATTAGGGTAGTAAATGGGGAATTCCAACCTACATTACAAAAAGAGGACTTCGAGTCTGACCAAGGTTAGTTTAGCATCCCCGCCCCAGGACAGCGTTCTGAATCGATCTGAGGTCTGCGTCCTAATTTCCCTTTCCTGTGACAGCTCTTCAGAGATCTGAAGATGGTGACAACAACTCTGCTGGCCCCTGCATTGTCTTGTTTGAGATGGAAGTGCTCCCTCAGTGTGCCCGTGCAGAGAGGGACCAGTGCTGGCTGTGGCCCTGTCACTCTGGAAAGGGTCCTCTCTAGGGAGGCAAGACTCTGATTTGACCAGGCAACAGAGTCACTGGAAGCTTCCAGATCACAATGATGATGGCTCTGGAGTTTTCAGGGCCTTTCATCAAAATGGGGTTGGTCCAGTGAATTCTGATCTGAATGTGACATCTTTAACCCAACAAAAGCCGTCAGAGCAGGGCTCCCCGAGGGCCTCGGGAGGCATGCCCACGGTGTTGCATTAAATAGCTGCAGGGAGCTCTTCCTTGAAAAATATCTCATGCTTTTTGTAGTTTTCCCATTTACGTCTCATGACAAATCTGTACCCTGCCGGCCCACCATCTGTGTCTTTTTCACCACGCCACAAGCATTTTACACTGGAGGAAGGCCTGGTGCCACGTTGTAACCATGTCTGTTGCAACTGTTCCACAGAATCTGAAATCTCCTGACCAGCCCGAGGCAGCCAGGAGTGGTGTCTTTCAAAGAAGCCTGAGTTATCTAGATGAGGATGCTTGAGCCAGAGCATGGAAGTGACCTTGTTGTAAGTCAGAAAGAATCACGTCAGAACGTCAAAGAGGGGTGAGGACACTGCGTGTCCCAGGACCAGGGTTAAGAAGGAGAGGATGCCTGGACACTTAGTTCTTGATGCTTCTGTAAAGACCCGAGCAGGAACCATGTTCAGAGGCAGGGCAAGAGGCTGCAGACTCTGGCCGGCGCTTCACACCCGGCTCACTGCCTGTTCCTCTCAGTCTACAAACTAAGAACAGGTTTTTGCATTTTTAAATGGTTGGGGTGGGGGGAAAATCAAAAGAATAATATTTGGTAACGTGTGAAAATGATGTGACATTCAAATAACAATGTCTATAAATAGTCTTGTTGGAAGTACCAGGATGTAGCATCCAAATAAAAGCGCTGTCTTGCAGAAAAGTCTTGAGAGGGGGAAAAAGCGAAGCCACGTTTGAAATAACGCACTCGAGTTCGTGAGATAACGTCAGTCCATGGGATGGGGCTGCCCGAATCCGTTCGCACTGCAGCTGAGGCCAAAATGCGTTCTTTGGTTGAAAGAAAGTGTAGCCTCAGTGATACTAATATTCGAGCAATTTACCAAGTGATAAAACTAAAGTAATTTATTATAATTTTATGATGAGATCGCTTTCCTCGGCTGGAGAAGGGTTTTATTGCCTCTAGCCTTGCAATTTCACTCTTGTTAATATTGATTTTACTATAATCTCTTTCCTTTTTTTTTTTTTTTACACTTCTCAAGCTATTTCTTGATTTGGACAAAATTCACATTTTAACACGGTTGAAGATATGAAAACCAATCTTCGAGAAAACGTATTATGATAATTATATTTTCCTGCTGCTGTCCAATATGTATGTGCCCATAGAGAAAAATGCATTTTTAAGTCAGCAGACTTTTCTCTCCACTTCGTCGTCTTTTGGTTTAAAGGGGGAGGGGTCCACAGAGGACAGGACTGCCCCCACGGGGGCTCCGACAGGAAGGGCTTTGTGAAGCTACCCAGAAAGGAGGACAGCATCCCTCAGCAGGCCTCGGCATTGCTGGCAAAACTCTTTAGTGGTTTCCTATTGTCCTAAATTATTTTATGAGGCCAAGTGGGTTGCCTCTGTGATTTTAGTCATCCCAGGAGGATGGTGGGATTCACGGTGGGATGTTCCAGAAGAGGGAAATTAGGGTCATGGAGTCGAAGTACTTAAACCAAGCTCCCACCGGTACCACAAGATGCAGAGAGAAGTCAGGCCCAGGCTGTGTGTCCCAGTGGTCCACCATCTTTCCACCACTCTGGGACCCATGGGCTCCCTTGGAGGCACCTCCACGTGACCAGAGACCTCAGACCTCATGGCCCTGGAATGGGAGGACCACATGCCCTCAAGCCTCCAAGTGCTGTGTCTCTTTAAGAGCAGGAGCGTTCCAAGCCTCGTTGCTAGGCTAGCTGTGTTACCAGGCAAGCTAATTAGAGCATATCTCAGCTCCGCAGATCTCCGGGTGGGGTGTTCGTTTCTCTTCTCTCCCGATGCGGGAAGCGTTGCCAAAGCTTGGCGTTAAATAAAAAGGACAATTTGGGGCTCTGAGATTAACTGTTGCTGTATCTATTTATTAGATGCTTTGCATATACCCCACTTTGTGCTCGGGAAAATGCGAGGAAGTCTCCCTTTACGTGTGAGATCACGTTTTCATAAACATGACCCCGGGTAAGGCCCTCGGGTTAAATATTATACCTATTTCACAGGTGAGAAAACTGAGGACCAGCCAACTGAAGTACGGTACCTGAGGTTCCCTAACGCTGACTCTCAAAGGGTGAATGTGTGGGGTACATTTATGAGGTTGTACATGACCCCCTGTGACTCATTAGAGCATCTCAGAGACGCTCTCTTGGGATGCATTTTTCTAATTTCCTTTTTCAGGCTTCCGTCGGCTGTTCCCCAAATGGATTTTATTGTGGTTTTGCTTCCCCCAGACCCTTGTCCTTGTATTACTGGCCTTTACTTCCCATTGGCCTCTAAGAATTAGAATGTCACTGAGCGTACATATTTTACAAACCCCACAAAAACCTACGGTTTCCTTGAAGATCTAGACAGAAAAGAGAGAAACCGGGGTTTTCCCTTGAGCTGCTCCTATTGCATTCAAAATAAGTGTGGTAATTTTTGTGTGTGCATTTGGGATTTTACTTTCTGGATGAATTCTGGGGCAGTTGACATGAATAAAAATGCCTTGCTGCTTTGGCAGAGTTTGAGAACTAGCTTATCTTGATCAAGCTTGTCTCTTCTTATACTTTCTTTAAAAAATGTCTTTTTTTGAGATGAGTTGGCAGCAATTCTGGTCTATTTCCTGTCAGTCTGGTGGAAGACAAGTGGGATATGTGTCTTCCCTTCTCTTTCTCAGTAGTAGGGGTGTGTTTGCAAAAATAGGTCAGATCTCGTCTACTTCTTCTCAAGGATATTTGGCCAGTTTGAGGCAGAGGCCGGGGTCCCGTTCACTCTGTTTCTCATCTTCCCTTGCAAATGCCACCCTTAACACACTCACACTGGCTTTTTATGTCTTTACTCCTCAGTGTCACCCTTATTTGTCTACAAAAAGCTCGGTAGCCTCAAATGCATGTCTGTAAACGTTTACCTTCTGGTTCCAGCATGGAATCAGAAAGTAACTTGTACCGATTTGCAATTCCAATATAGAAACTGACCATTTCTCCTTCTTAGGAAAGGGTGTGTGTGTGTGTGTGTGTGTGTGTGTGTGTGTGTGTGTGTGTGTGGCGGGGGGGGGTGGGCAATTGACATTAATTGAGCACTTACTATATTCTGATCACATGCGTTTGTTCTCCACAAAACTGAGAGTTTTCAGAGCTTATTTTTAAAGGCTTGGGGGGAAAATGACTTTCCAAGTCACTTCACCAAGTAAGTGGCAAACTAAGATCCAACCAGGCTTGTCTGGCCACAGACTATATTCCTTTGTGCCCTGATGCCTCACTATGCTTCCGAGGCCCTCCGTTGGGTTAAATGTAGCTCTTGCTCTGACTAAAATCCTCCACTGTGCCCTAATCCTTTCCCCCTCCCCCTGACGTGAGAAAGCCTTAACACATGCCGTGTGGGATCTATCCAGCGTGGGAGACGACAGTGTCGATCTTCCGTTTCCACTTGGCAAGCTTAAACAAAGCGTGATTTATCTTCACCCAGGGCTGTCATGCCTGGGTGCATGGGTGCCAAGCCCCCTTGCCAAGACTCCACGGAAGCCACATGTTGTTGCTAGGCTGTGACACCTGAATGCAGGGTAGCAGCCAGGGTGATGATCACCGTGATAAGGGCTGATGCTTACCGGGCATGTATGCCTCAGGCACCGATACACGCTTTCTGTGAATTAACTCATTAGATTCTCGCAACAGCCTCGTGATGACGTTATTATCCCCGTTTGGCAGATGAGGAAACTGAGGCGCAGCGAGTTAAGTCAGCACTTATTATTGGCTAATGTACAGTCGTTTTATGCTTTTTATCTGTCTCTCCCTCTAGAATGTAAGCTCCATGAGGGCAGGGTGGTTTTGCTTGTTTTTGGTTTGTTCACCCCAGTGCCTAGAAAGATGCTTGGCACATAGCAGGTGCTCCATAAGCCACGTGGAAGAAATGATGTCACGTAGAATAGAGAAAGGAGAGAAGCCAGTCAGTCTGTGTTGGACTGTTCACAGGACCTCCATGCTTTTATTTGTTCATTGGCCAGTTGGCTCAACTGATCTATTGTCCAGGGCCCTCTGGAGTTGGCGAGACAGATGCTTCCCCATAACTGCCTCTGTCTGGAACAACTGGGGCTTCCCTGGCACTGTCTGAGGCCAAGTGCAGTGCCTGGCACTCAGTAGGCACAGACCGTCTGCGGGAATGAACAATAACTCCAAAGGTGGGAAACTGTGAGTGGAAATTTACTGGAATCAGACTGGGATGGAGATTAGATGGCTGCTCCTCAGAGGAACGTGGTTACTTCTGGGCCATGGTGCTGGCTCTTTAGGAATTTTTGGTCCAGATATGCATACCACTCAATTATGGGTAATGGCAGGCCAATAACTGGGGAAAGTACAAAGGAGGGTTATTTGAGGCTGTAGAGGAAGAAGCCGTTCCCCTTTGTAAAAAAACAAAGAAACATACCCCCAAAACAAAAAAACTTTTACCCAGGAAACTTTCCTGTCTCGCCTCCCCATCCTCACCTTCTTGCCAACCATCTCTGTTCCTCCCTTGTCAAATTCAGTCACGTTCTCATACTTTCTGATACACATTTTTCTAAAAGACATTTCCATCTCTTTTTCCTTCAGTCATTTAGATCTTATGTATTTTCTTACCTGTCAGTTGGTTTTGACTAATTAGCAAAAACTCAGAAACTGACACTAATGAAAATTCTCCAAACAGAACTAAATGAGCTTGCTTAAAGCCTACATCTACATTTATATTTGCAAGTTTTTTTTTTTAACAGCAAACCAGGATGTGTTTATATTATATATGCAAGTGGGAGGGGCTCATTTCATCATGCAGATGAAAGCCTCATAGAAAGATTTTCCCCAAGGATTAATGAGAAGACTCATTTAAACAGATACGCCCCATTTTGAACAGTTTATCCAGATTATTCGCATTGGAATAAAATTCCGCTTGTGGGGAAATTTGGGGCGACAGTTCTCTCTCCTCCCCCCTGCATTCCTCAACACATGCACACACGCAAACACCCACGCACATGATCTCTCATTCCTAGGCAGCTCTGTTTAAAGGGTCCTCTAAGATGCTTAAATTTCACGGAGGTGAGGAGAAGACTTACGATCTGCTGCATGTGGGTAGAATTCCTCTGGTTAATGAATTTGGAAATAAATGAAATTTCTTGAAGTGTCTGAGCAAGCTGACCTTTCTGTCTGGCCTTTCTTCCCAGGTTTCCTAGCGCCTACCTGCAGTGTGAAGTTCATTTTGCTAGCTTATGGCCCCCCACACAGGAAGTGACTTGATGTCATGATATGATGGTATTTGCTTCTAGGCAAAATTTACGGACAAGCAAAATAAAGACAGACAGAGCTTATTGATCTCCAAATATAAACCCAATGACCTTCGCCCTTCTGGGAGACGCTGCAGAACTAATAATAACAGCTATAATCTGAGTCATGATAACTCGTGCCCATGTGGCATTTTAACTTTCGAAAGTTCTTTCTCTTCTATAGAACTAATTAGTACTACCAAAAAGCCAAGAGAAACACAATTCTTACGTGCAGACTTACTGTTTAGAAATGATTTGTTTATTGAACACAATTTTAATCCTATGTCGGATGCTTGAAAATACCATATTCCCCCAAATTGCTTATTAACCGCCGTCTTCCTGATGTATCGGTGTAACGGGAACCACCTCTCCTGATAACGGCTGACTGCTGTTTTAATAGTATTAGATAGTGTGTCTCCCCATATGTCTGTTTTGGCCCAAAGAGCAAAGTATATTAGCAAAAGAAAATCCCAGTGCACAGTGGGCTGGAACCAACAGTTCTCATCTTTTCTTATCTGAACGCACTGCATACGTTGCAGGTTGGCCACATGGCCAAGGGGAGAGAACTGCTGAACCCGCTGCACTCGGTGGCCCGCTGTGTCGGGTAATGCCAGTTGCTCCGACGTCCTTCAATGACAGTGGGAGAACGTGGTGGGGCGGCCGCCCTGGCCGATTTGAATGTAGCTCAGCATTTTGATTGGCGGGCCTACAGCCACTGGCAAGAGGAGCATGACTAGACCCTGCATCGTTTTGGGGTCCTCCAGAAGCACCTCAGTGGGTTGGAAATGTATTACTCAGGGGTCTATGCATTGTGAGGATCATTCAAACTGGGTTAAGCAGGAAAAGGAAAGTTATTGGCTCACGGGAGTAGAAGTCTCTGGAGAGACTGAACGAGCTTTGAGGACTTGCCGGCATCTTTAGGACCTGGTCTCTCTTCAGCCCTCCCCTGCTTCCTGCTGGTTCTCCGTAGCAAAGACCCCATAGAGTCACATCCTCACAGACAGCAGCCGAGGCAGGGAGAGGGCGTCCAACAGGACCCGGGTGGAAGGCTCGCTGCTCTGACGTGGATGATGGGTCCACGTCCGGGCAATCACTGAGCCTGTGGGAACACGCACCCTGACAGCCAGCTGTGGGTCACATGCCCGTTTCTGAGATCTGGGGAGCGTGGACTCGGTCTCTCCTTGGCCCAGTCGACTGAGAGCTGGATGCTCTCAAGAGAGAAGTTAAGGAGCGGGGGAGAGGTTATCTAAAGGAAGAAGGGATTGTTGCTGGGTTTGGAAAACAACAGGTGGCCTCTTTCCGGGGCACTAGACTTTTGGGTCTGACTGGTTCCGCAGTGTTTCATTCGGCCACGGCTGTGCTTCCTTGTCTTTTCCTGTCTCTGAGACATCCATCCTGTTCAAATATGTACCGGACACTTGCTGTTGAGGTGCACGCTGGGGTAGGCTCAAGGGGAACAAAGGCCAACTTGCACAGACCGTCAGCACCCACCCACCCACATACACTCACACACTCACACACTCACACTCACTCACACACGCACACGCACTCCATTTCAATACCTGTGATAAGCTGTGACCCAGCTATGTACCAAGACCCACAGGGAACATAAATGAAGAACCGAGATTTTTCTTGAGAAGGTGAGCAGAGGCTTCTTGGAAGCCAGGACACACGAGCCGGGCGGTGAAGGCTGACACGTGGGGTGGAGCGGGGCGTCTGTGGCCACCCTTCTCGCTGTTCCTCCTTCACTGCCACCCGCCTGGCTCACCCCCGAGCTCCTCTCTGCACACCTCAGCCGAGGTTCCCTTTCCTCAGCCGCGACCCCCGCAGCCTCAGCCGACAGGACCCCCTCGAGCGGACGGGGGATGCCGAGAGCGCGTCCGCTGCCCAGCACTTGAGAATGCTCCTTCGGAGTTCCCACCTGTGTGGTCTGCTGAGCAGGTGGACGCGGCCATCCTGGTTGAACACAGGATGCCAGGTTGCCTGACTCTCGACCAGCAGGTATTTTCCAGGTGTGTGTGTGTGTGTGCGTGCGTGCATGCACAACTCTTTCCCTGCTGCCATGAGAGCTTTTCTTCAGATTATCGTATCAGGGTGGGGGCAAAGGTGAAGAGCGTTGTGTCCCAAAGCTGCTGAAACCCAGCCCTTGCCCCTTGCACCAGCCTGGGCACGTGCTCCTCGAAATGTCTGAGGCTAGAGAGCCACTCTCTTTCTTCCCCCTGCCCTTCAACCCACCTCCAGACCTGTAGGACAGAGCCCATTTCCATCCTGGAATAGGCGGAAGAGAAAATGTCATTTCTCTATAAAAAGGTGGAGGAATCCAGCCCTGTGGCATCATTCTCGCTGCAAAACTAAATGTGTCATGGTGACTAGCAAACTGTTTTGTGTAATAAAGCAACCGAGTCTGGATACCCTAGGCTGGGTCTACACAGTGAAGGTCCACTGTATTTGTTAGGACAGTCCAGAAAAGGCAAGACAATTCACCTCGGTGGGCCTGTCCTTCCTTAGATTTTAGTTTTAATTAATTGAGTGAGTGGGACCAGTCACCATCTGCTTTTCCTCCGCGGGTATATATGATTTTGTAATATCAGGATGGAAAGTAGGAAATACAGATGATCATCTGGAATTCCAGAAACAGCAGGGTACGTGTAAGAATACCGACGATTGGCAGCACCCATCACTTTTCCTGGAGGTGTCTGAGACTCGTCAGAACCTGAGGGTCACGTGTGTAGGTTTCTTTTCATATGCTGTAAATCGTGACTCTTCCTGTGGCTGCAGCTCTGAGAGAGGAACGTTAACTTTACCTTCTCTTCGAATTAAACAATGTGGTGACTTTGCCGTTCTAACTCTCTTTCGTCAGCCAAGTTTTTCACTATCTTTTTTCTCTCTGTGTGTGTGTGTTTTAGAATAGTTTCTTAATCTGGACTTTCTTGATGTTTTGGGCGGGGCAGTCCTTGGTTAGGCGGGGTGGGGGAGGGCAGCTGTCCCGTGCATTTTAGGATGTTTGGCAGCATTCTTGGCCTCTACCTGACTAGAGGCCAGTCTCCTCCTCTCTCCCAATTCTGATACCCCAGAATGTCTCCAGACATTGCCAAGTGTCCCCTGGGGGGGTGAAATTATCCCCAGTTGACAACCACTGTTCTAGAGCCTTGCTACTCCATGGGTCACGGTTCCACAGTGGTGTCACCTGGGAGTGGTCAGAACTACAGACTCTGGAACCTACTACAGACCTATTAAATCATAGTCTGCACTTTCACCCAATGCCCACGTGACCTGTGTGCACATAAAAGTTTGAGGAGCTTGGTAGTTCGCTGACTTAAAGTCACAGTTCTCAAGCTTGAGTGTGTTTCAAAATCACCTTGACGGCTGAAACACACAGGTGCCAGGTCCATTAAAGTCACAGGGAGCCTGGGTCTCTGTATTTTCTCCGAGTTCCCCAGGTGATCTGATCCTAACCAGAGTTTGAGAATCTCAGCCTTAAAACCGCGAGGTCAGGAAACAAACCACCTCTGTGCTGAGGTCAACGCCGGAACGTTATTGTAAAATTCTGGAAGGAACATTCCAGATGCGGTCATCACTCTGAGGGACCCAACCAAGGCGTCCAGGTGGTCAGCATCTTATCACGTCTCAAGCACTGGAGGACACAGATGCTTCGCATTTCCTGGGGAAGCCAAGGGCTGCATTCCAAATAGAAACTCAGAAAGTATTTGTGGTTATGAGGTGCAAACTGGAGATGGTTTGTTCTGGGGTCCACATTCTCCCAGAGGAGATGAGATGTGGACTCACACGCTTGATGTTGGTAAAGACCCCTCAGGTGCAAGGCTTCCATCTGTTTGGTGTTGGATGAGCATCGAGGTCAGCCAGACCTTCCATGCTACACCTTATAAATAGAGGATGACAGTTAATTTTTTACCTTATTGGGTGATGGTGGGGGCAGGTGGGGTCTGCATGGTGACTAGGATCCTTCGATTTGGTGTGTGCATGTGTGTGTGCGTTTGTGTGTGTGTGTGTGTGTCGTATGAATGCATATTCTTTCTAGCTTGTTCTTTATACATGATAAAAATTGACTTTTCTTTTTCTCCAGTTCATTAAATTCAGTTATGGTGTTTATATCTAATCTGAGTGGTTTAAAATCTTTTTCAATAGCTTCACCTTTGCAAATCCACTGTAAGCTTTGTATAAATGTTAGCCGGAAGGTTGCAATGATAAGAGAATTGCAAAAACAAAACGAATGATAGCAATCTTGATGACTAAGAATCCTTTGACCCATACAGAGTACAGGTATTAAAGAGAACAGAGTGCCTATAGTGCTCTTTCTTTTATTTAAGGCAAAATACAAAATTATGGACTTCCTATGTCACATGTAGCGTTTCTATATTATTGTGTTTGTATCTGAGCCCTTGTCGATAACGTAAATATGGGACAGTTCTGTTTACATCTCCCAAGCTTCACCGTTTCCAGTCTTGCACTTTCTTCTTCGAAATGACTGAAATAGTTAATGACAGTGTAACATAACAAAGATTTCCAAATTTTCTTGAAGACAGGGTGGGCTAGTTTGGTGGAATGATACTGATTTTTTGGCTTGTGATTGCTTTGGGTTTAAATCCCATTTCCACTATGAAGTATCTTGGTTGTTTTTGAGCAGCTTCCTTAACGGAATCCCTATGAGCTTTTATTAATATCATCACTCCATCTTACAGATCAGGAAATGTGCCTCTCTGAGCCTCAAATACCCTCCTTGCCTGGGGTGACACAGCTAGAAAGTGACGCCGGCAGGATTCAGCCCACTGGAGTGGTCTGGGTCTGAGTTTGCGATGTTAACCCCTAGGCTAGGATGCGTCTCCTGGGTGGGTACTGCCTGGAAAGTAACCTGCACGTGGGTTTCATAAGAGAGAATGCTCGAGGAAATGTTAGTAGAGGGGGAAATAAGGAAAGCTAAAAAGAAAAGCGTCTTCTCAATAAGCAATAAGGGTAGAATCGAGTGGCCAGAAGCCAAACTCAAAGCCCTTGGGGGGAGAGGCGGCGAGTGGGGACGAGGGCTCCTATTTGGGCAGGGATTGGCGCTGATCCTCTGTCCACAGCTGACTCTTGAAACCTCTTCTGTCAAGATTTTCCTCTAAGGGACTCTGACCAGAGTCTGAGAAATCAAAACTGAAACTGATGGGCAGCATGCAGACAGAGGTCATCAAACCCCAGCTTCTCAGACCACTGGGAGCTTCATGTTGTCATGATAACGGGGTTGTCGCAATGACCGGCATCGAATGAACAGGACAGAGATGCCAAGCTTCCTACGGGTTATGGGGAAATTCCACACAGTAAAGCATTATCCCACGCAAATGCTTAGGGCACGCCATCAGAAACATCAAGGGAAATTCCGCTTCGGCTTGTCTGGTTAGGGAGGTGGGTCAGGTGACCAAGAGAGAGAGTGGCTTGGCCCATCAGGAAATGCACTTGTACCGACGAAAGAAATGTAAAGCCCATGACCCAGAAACAGCTCAACGCAGAAGGACCTTCACTGCAGCCTTGTTTATCAATAGTGACATGTTGAAGGCAACACAGACGCCCAACAACATGGAAGCAAATTATGCTTAATCATCTCCATGGAAGTTTATGCAGACATTTAAAGTGACGACTGTGAAAACTATGTAGCTTCATGGGCAAGGTTGCTACTATAAAAATCCCTCAAAATATCAAAGTCATTTGAAAGATTATATGTATTCATGCATAAAGACTAAGAGGAAACAAGAATAAAACAGCAAATCCTTCGGCGGCAGTCGAGATAGTGATGATTTATTTCCTTTAAAAACAGTCTAGCTGGTATCATATCTGTTTCATTAATTTAGAAAAATCATGGGGTACGTTCAGTCGGTCTCCCTGCGACAGTGGTTACCCGGCAAGGGGCAGAACAGGCAGACGGCATCTCTCCCCCGTTTTCAGGAAGGTGATACTGGAAGGCCATCCTGGAGCAGGTGTGGCGCTCAGTGCACGTTAGACCCGGGCAGTTAGACCCGGGCGGTTAGAGCAGGGGTAGCAGAGCGTGGAGCCAACGAGCGGGGTAAGCCAGGGGGGGCAGCGGCACATTCGTGCGAGGAAGCTGGCTCTTCAGAGTCAGGGCTCTGAACCCCGGCTGCGCACGGGAATAAACGGGAGAGCGTTTAAAAACACAGATGCCCGATTCTACCCCTGAGAATGGCGATGAGACATGAGTGTTTTTAACAATGTCTCCAGCTGATTACAACATATACCTGGGGTCGAAGGCCAAGCATCCAAAGAGGGAAGGGACAGCCTTAGAAAATACCCTAAGCGAGATTTCTGTTGACACACTAAAAGAAGATTAGGTCGGATCAAAGCCTCTCTTCTTTGTCTCAGGGTTGACATCATTTGGAATAATTTTCCTGACCTTCCACTAAATTTTTACTTGGTTCCTTCTGGAATTCTGAACACAGTGGGCCACTGGTGAGTTGGCCTATGGGGAGAACATTTCTTGGATTTGAATTCGGAAAGCCCAGGACAGTCACAAACGTGAATATCACGGGTCTCACTCAGCAGCCGTCATGAGAATCTTACTGCCCCTCTGAAGTCCCTCACTTACGTTACCTCTCAACAACAGGTCAGCGGTCAAGTGCCTGAAAGTCAGTCTTAAGGGAACTCTATTCAGGCCTGCCTAAAAAACATTTGGAAATTCCTTATCTTGCTGACTCCGTCTCCCTTAGGACAATTACTCCTCTCCACTCAAAACGTGGTTGGTAGACCAGCAGCATCAGAATCTCTTACGAACAGAAATGCAGGATTCTGGGCCCCACTGCAAAACCTACTCATTCAGAACCTGCATTTAAACAAGATCTCAAGATTTTCGTACACACAGTAAAGTTTAAGAAACTCGGCTGTAGGCCAGTGCTATCCAATAAAACTCTCTGCCGTGATAGAAATGTCTATATCTGCTCTGTCCAATGTGGTGAATTAATTAACTCCAACCACTGGCCCGGTGTGGCCACTGAGCACTTGAACTATGGCCAGTATGACTGAGGAACTGAATTTCAAATTTAATTTAATTTTAATCATATTATATTTAAATAGCGCATATGGTTAATGACTACCATATTGAATGGCTTTACATTCTTCCAAAATTTGGCTCCATCTTACCTCTCCAATGAGCTATCTGCATTATGGTTACTTGTCTTTTTTTAAAAAAAAAAAAAGGAAAGAAAGAAAAAAGAAAGAAAACACATCTAGCTGTAGACTCTTCAACCTATGGAGATGTACTGTGGGAGAGCTCCATGCTCTGATTTCCTCTTCATCTTATGCCAGCAAGACAGACCACAATTATGATAGTAACCTTCTGTCTGGGGAAGCAAAGCAAACATATTTGTATGAAGGAAAAGGGTATTTGAAGAGCTCTAGAGAATAAGTATGATACAGTATTGATCCTTCCTTCTCTGCGTCCCAGACTGAGTTTTTCACATGCATTGCTTCTTCTAATCCTCACAACAAGAGGATAGAGATTTTTGTCCTTATGGTCACTGTTGATTCCCACGTACTTGGAACAGTGAGTGGCACATAGCAGATGTTCAAGTAAATAGCTGTTGAATGGATGCAGTATTATCCCCATTTTATAGATGACAAAATTAATGCACAAAGCAGTTACGTAATTTACTTGTGGCCACAGAGTGGCAGGCAAAGACTGAAGCCTCTGTAGTGGAGGCTCCTGATTCCATCTCAGCATGACGCATGGATAGCCAGCCTGTCTTACTGCATGAATAAATGATGGTCCAGCTGCTGAATGTTTGGATATAAAAAGAAGGCTCGATTTTAACATTAGTTGAGTGCCTGCCATTTGCCACACTTGAGGGAGGCAGTGGTGTGGAGCAGCATTTAGTGTTCTTTAATGTACATTAGAATGTCCTGGGGATCTTGTTAAAGTTCAGATTCTGATTCAGGAGGTCTGAGGTGGGGCCTGAGATCCTGAATTTCTCACAAGCTTCTTGTAGATGGCGGATGGACAGTGCACCACACAGCCCTGCTTTCAGGGAGCTCACTGTCAGGGGCGAGGGGTGGAGGGGAGGAAATCCACAATGACACTTCATAGTGACAGTTGCTCTTATAGGGTACAGTAGGTGGTGTGTGGCCCATGGATGGGTGGCCTCCCTGGGGGAAGTGACATTGGAGCTGAGACTCAAAACAGGCATAGGAGGTGAGGCAGGTGGAGAGAGTAAGGGAAGGGTGTTTCAGGAAGAAGGGACAACATATGCAAAGAATGGAAGGCTTGTGAAAAGATGGAGATGTGAAAACATATTGTGATACACCTGCTTCTCTCAAGGCAGATACTTCAAAGAATGACATGTTGGGTTTCTAACCCTGCCTTTTCTTGGCTGCAGACTGGAGCCCAGGTCACCTGCAGATAAACAGCTTCTGCCGAATCCTATCCTCAAAGTACCACTTGGTTCTAGTTGATATTTCTGATTTCCTGTTTGATGTTTGGAATTCTCTGCCCACTGCTCCTTAGCCCCATGCTATGCGCTGGCGTCCTCTGGAAGCCTAATGAGGTAGTTGCCGTGGTAACCGGGTGACATCCCTGTAGCTGATGCTAATGCCGTAGCTCCCCAAACCCTGTGCCTGTTTCTCTCTGTTTGGTAAATTAATAACATTTAAATGAAACATATTAATTTATTTCATGTCAATTAATTTGTATGTTAAGCTGCATGCTGGCTTCACCCTCCCCTCCCCCCAACACCCATTAATTAACTCCAGCCAAATTGGGAGCACATCAGAGAAGGTTGCAATAGCTTCCAGCAAACTGCAATTACAATACTCTGCTCCTATGTGGCAAGTAATCAATGTCAAAATAATTGCTTTTTACAGGTCTACAGTCAGCTGTCTTGTCAGATCGTTAATTTATAATTATAACCATTTGAATTTTTAAAAATAAAATATGTAGCCAAAATATTGGAAGGACAAGCAGAAGCTGCTAATTCAATGACTTGTGTTGCATATCTCAATACCTCTCTTCTTCCAATTTTTTTTTTTTTTTAAATACCCAACCATCTCTCTCTGAGACTGGTGATGAGTCCCCCTTACAATTCTACATTGCTAGTTTCAGGAATTGCAGTTCCCAGGTGGTCAGTCGTGGAAAGAGTCAGACACGCCAATGGGTTCAGTAGAGCCAGCTTTTGCCCTTTATTTTCTGTCTTCGTAGCGATGGTAGAAAAACTGGTTCCTCCAGAAGAGATGGCGTTCCTGGAACCTGCCACTCGCTGGAGGGGCACGATGCTGCCAAGCTTCGCGTGAGCCTTGGTGATCGTATCAGATCAACGTCTTGCTCCCTATACTCTCTCTGCACAGCTTTTACCATGCACTGGCCTCTTTCTTCAAACTTTGGGGGCAAAGCTCTTTATTTATGATAAAAACCGATATCTGGGGAACTGCATGTCGCTGAGCGCCACTGGCGTTCCCAACAGCTTGTTTATCTTGATGGACGGGCACAGACCTCTACAAATGAGCCAACGTGGCCCTTTTCAAATCGGGTGCGTGAGAGACCTGCTCGTGCTGTAGCCCAAGATCCGATGTGTGACACCCCGGTGGGTCCTGGAGCTCAGACTCATCTGCCATCTAGTTACCTCTCTGCACACGTCCAGCCAGCCGGCTGGATATTAACCCAGTGTGTTCTCGCACGTGCCTGCCTCCCTGTCAGGCTCTGAGCATGGAGAGGTGAGTGAGGAAAATTTGCCCGAAGCCCACCTGTGTCAGAGCTGAGGCATGACCCCTTTCTTTACTACTGGGAGTTTTTTATTTTTAAATTAAAGAGCAATACAGGTGTATCTGCTAGTTCTTGAGTTGTGGAGATCCTTTTCACTTTATATGTTCATTAAAGACATTTGTCTTCCAAAGCCACATATTTCTTTTGTAAAACTTGCTTCGATCCATATTCACAAAGGCCCGTCTTGGGGTGTGGAAGGAAGAAAAACCCAAATGTCTACACAGCATGTGCACATACAGACACACGCACACACACACTCATGCACCCCCATCCATCCATTTCCTCAAGTTACATCTGCTCCTGCTCCAGTTTGGGCGGGTGGACATTTATAACCAGGGTAAAGAGTTACGGTGAATGATGGCGTCACACATTACCGAAGATTTAAGGACAGGGCACTAAAAATAATGACTTTGTAGGTTTTACAGGTACAAGGGGAACTTAGACTGGTTTTATGTGTGCAGGAAAATTGAATTTACGATCTCTCTACATCAGAGATTATGCCTCTTGACCCAGCAACTGCTGCACGTGGGTATTTAATGAATATTTATTTTAAGTTCCGTATTTCTTTATGTCTTTGTACAAACCTCTAATCTACTTGTGTCAAGTGTTTCTCCTGACTTAAAAATAGACACGATACCTTCCTTTCTAAAGATGTGTCAGGAATTGGTTGAAGAACCACTGTAGGACTTCCACCGCCACATTGCAGCACTCATAACGGGAGACGTGACTACGTTTCCTCCTAATCCAGTTGTAATTGACAGGCATTCATGTCATGAGGTTCGGTTCGGAGGCACGTGTAGAGGCGTGTCCAAATACCACGTGTCAATGAGTAAGTTGACTTCCGTAGGGTTCTACGTTAATATAATCATATGCAAAAAAAAAAACCTGATCAGTGGCACGAGAGGATTCTCAGAACAAACGATCTCTGTTTCCTGCCTCATCACGAGGATTCATGAGCCCATTCCCGCAGGGTGGTTCACTACGGGCAGATGAACGATGCTCAGTGAGGATGTTGCAGGTGGCCAGTACTGACGTCCTTGTCCCATGTAGACAGAGAGAATGGAATGGTTCTCTTTGTTCTAGAAACTCTTGGAAAAGTTGCTGCTTTGGCTATGTTTGACTTTCAAGGAAAGTGAGAAGATACATCTTCGAGTGTGCACTGTGCCTTCCCATGAGCAAGGCAGAAAGCTTGCTTTCAATTTTATTGCTGGCTAGAGTTTTGCCACAGGATTTGAAAATAATGGAGTTGAGTTGTCATGGCAACACACCCCCTGTCGCCGCTTTTTGATATTGTGACTCCTTGATGCTACTTTTACTTTGAGAATTGCTGGAAGTTCCTTGAAACTCTGCTTCAGGGGCATGAGGACTGACAGCCTTGGATGCCAGGGGAAGGGGTGGGGATTTGGCTTGCCTTCCTTCTGGGCGTTGTCTGCGGGGTGAGATTCTTGAGTCTCTGTGCTTGAGAGAACACTCTAAAGAACCTGAATCTTCTTGTTTAACAAAACTCTCTTCATATACCTAACATCTGTCTGAACTGCTGTGACAAACTTTTTTCCTCCCCAAACAAAATTATTTCCAACCCGAGCATGTGTATGTTACGTCTGATGGCTGATGATTATTAAATAATCATTGATCCCTTCTATTTCCTTGGCCTACCTGATCTGCTGCTCCTCTCGGGGTCTCCGAAAACTGCACCTGGGTCATCCTAGACTCTCTCCCTCTGGTCTAATGCCCTGTTATTTCTTAGAACAACAAGCAACATTTGTTGAGTGCTTTCTCGGTGGGAGATACCATTCTAAGCACATTGCATGCATTAACAAACTTAGCCTTGACACTCCTCCTACGAGGTTAGTTAACATTCCTTATTGTCCTCCATATGTCGTCAGTTGGTGGGTCAAGTTACTTGCTCAAGGTCACAGAGAACAGGGATGGCACTGTCAGGGCAAACCCAAAGCCTGCGCTTTGAACCACTGTGCCGGCAGCTAGCTCCCTATTTTGTCTCCACACCTGTAGAACCCACCAACCTCTGTCCATCCGCATTACCAGAGCCTGGTCTCTGCTGAAACCACTGTTGCAGCCTTCTGAGCTTGTCCCTCTCTCTGGCCCGTTTCCAGTCTGTTCTGCCTGTGGCCACCAAGGGGTACACCTGGGAAGCCACGTCTACTTCTCTGCTATGTTTAGTTGCTCTTGGCAGGAGCTGGAACCAGCAGATTTGCACTCCCATCCATCCAAACAAGGTGCACTGGTGGGAGGGAAATGCAGGGAAATCTCTGGGCTGGAATGGTGTCAGGTCTAGCAAGGCTGTGTTTCCATTGTGTGTCTTTGAGTGCTAACCTGAGTTATTAGCTATGCTGAGAATGTCATCTGAATGTAAATTCCTTCCATGGGTAATAGATAAATGCTCCTTTTTGCCTTGATTTTTCTGAAAACCTCTTTTGAGTGGCCACACATAATGGCAAAGCTAGACCTGTACCCACCCCACAAAAGAGAAAATAAATGTATGTGGTCACAAGCCAATTTCAGAGCAGTAGGAGACAGGTTGGCGTTTCCTTTTAGCTAATCTTTTGTTTATTTATTTTTCCTATGCTTATGCAAAAACTTTCCAAGGGCCCCAGGAGACATCTACCAATGTGTCTGCTTACAAGGAGAGAATGTGGGCTAAGAACCGAATTGCTTAATTCTAATATTTCATCATTAAGGAAAGCAATTTCTTTTTCATGGAGCCAAATTGGATTAATTATATGCATGCGGAGTATACTTAACAAATAGCATAATTCGAAGGTGCTGAGCTGGGTCACACATAATTCGGTTCTTTGTTTTTCTACTGAACAAGGCGTTTGCCATTTACACTCTGAATTAAATGTGCTGGGTTTGAAAATTCTGGTGGCCATTGATGTTGGTCTATGGGCTTCAGTGCAATTTTTTCCCCTTAGATTATATTCATAATGCTACAGATTACCACTGGCAGAGTTAAAACACAGCCAGAAGAGAGAGTCCCTGGTTCACTGGGTGCATTTAATGTCTGATGAGAATGCAGGGTGCCACCAATCCAGTTATTCCCGCATTATCAGCCTGTGTGATTAAGGGATGAGGCTGGCTAGCTGCCCTTTCTTCACCCAGTAAGGACTGGTCAGGAGTATTAAGCCCTGAAGACAGGGTTGGCCTTGTAGTCGCATCCCCATGGGACTTACTGGGCAGGTGACAAGGATGAGGGAAGGCTCTATGCCCTCAGAACAGGATGGGGGTGGGCGACAAGCCTCTCATCAACTGGGTGATGACAGAGATGTTCCTTCCTTTTCTACCTCTTCTACCAGGCTGAACCTTGACAAAGCTACAAAAGAAGTCCCTGACTTGGCATTCTCTGTCCCCCGTGAACACACGTTAGTCTGTTCTACAGGGACCGCAGGAGGTGGCCACACTGCCATTCTGGGTTCTACAGAGGTCCTAGTCTGATGCGGAGAGCAGACTGGCAGCGAGTTCCACCGCAGTGTGACCGGCTGCTACTCCATGCGATCGTAATCGATTACAGCTAAAGATGACTCACCTGTCCCCAAAGCAAGGATTTGGCCAGATAGGAGAAGTTTCCTTTGTCATTCTCAAATTGATTTTTGACTCTTCTACCCATCGCACATCCCTACGGCTAGCGTTTCTGGCTATGTGCTTGGCCACTCATCAGATGCAAATATCTTCTGGGGAAAAAGCCTTTAAAATCTTTGCTGTGAGATGGGGAGAAACCATTTCATAGGAGCATCCCTCAGTGGGCTCAGGTCTCAGGCCTGTCTGTGGTCCACTTTGGTTGGAGATAAATACAGAGGTCATAGGAAGTGACTCACTGAGAGAATCTGGGAAGGCTTCAGAGAGGAAGCGTCATTTGAACTAGGTTTTGTCACATGAAAAGAAGTTTTCCGGGCTAACCTTGGAAGGAAGGAGCATCCTTGGCAAGGGAACCAGCACGTGCAAAAGAGAGGAGGCTTGTGGCACAAGCTCGAGTTTGGCATGGTGGAGGAGAAGCTGAGCCTGAGAGAGGCATTCATGTCCCAACTTGGGTGACCCCAGGTCTAAGGCATGAGGGGACTTCAGCAGTTTTGGGTGGAAGGAAGGAAGTGGTGATGGACATGATCTTCACTGAGAGGGACTGCCTCAGCTCCAGAGGCCAAAGTGTGTGGTCACCAGGCTCTGTGTGGTTCAGTGAGGGGGGCATCGGTGTGCCCTGGACACGCTGGTTGAGTGTGCTGTTCCATGCAGCTTCTTTCCATGTGTTAGCCTGACATCAGAATGTTGGATTCTTTTCGACAAAATTAAGTTTGTTGCAGAAAATGTAGAGCATGTAGCAGGATAAATATTTGAATCACCTCCTACCCCATCATCTGTAGGTAACTACAGGTAATCCTTAGGGCTCTTTGGTTTATATCAACACATTTTCTGATCAAAAGTGGGATCACATAGTGTTGGTTATGTTATAACCTGCTTTCCCACTGAATGCATCACATGGTCTCCCCATGCCAACACATTCAGTTTTACCAGACTGGTTTTATCGACTACATGGCAGACCCTTGATAAGAAGCACGATCTTTTATTTCTCCAGTTGCCGATTGTTAGACATTCAATTTGAACCACAGGCCACCATATCCCTGTACCCACACTCACCATGCTTGCCTCTTCTTCTCAAAGTCCCCCTAAGCAACCCCGGTGGAAACCCCGTTTCTGAGGCTTTCATATAAGGCCGGAATTGCCTGCACTGACTCTTGTCTGAAGCCGTTCTCCCTTGCTGTGCATGCCCTCTAACTCCCTCGTGGGCCAGTGGAGGAGGGACCGAATTTAGAACCCTGACTCCTGTGATGCACGGCTACTGCAGCCATGGCGATGGCCGGGAGTGTAGGGAGACAGAATCTTTGATTTAGAAGTGTCCATTCCCTTCCTCCGGCTTTTTCTAAGACCACAGCACCGAGGCAGGCGACAGCTTGTCACGGTAAATTTGGCATGGTGGCAGCCTGGCCAGAAACAAGCAGCCCACATCGCGGAGAAATGAAGTTCAATTAAGCCTCTTAAGTCTCCCAGCCGTGCTGCCTGAGTTGGTTTTTTCATTTGTGTCTACGCTCTGCAGACCTTGGCTGAGAGAAATAGTGTTTCTGCACCAGTGAGTTTGTGTAGGCTGCTCTCTGATGGGCCTGTGTTTGACAGAAAGCTTGAGGGTCCGCTGTGTGTATGTGCCCTGGTGTGTGTGTGTGTGTGTGTGTGTCCAGAGAGCTT
Organism: Eidolon dupreanum; assembly: GCA_028627145.1. Taxonomy (NCBI): domain Eukaryota; kingdom Metazoa; phylum Chordata; class Mammalia; order Chiroptera; family Pteropodidae; genus Eidolon; species Eidolon dupreanum. The sequence continues at coordinate 5,423,125 of CM053502.1, forward strand.
TGGGTTCCAGGGCAAGAGACTGACTGCCTGGGGAACCAGCTTCACAAAGGGCTTGAAAACCTGGTGTCCATGTGACATGTAGGGAGAAGCCTGCAAAGGAGGTCCCACCTTGGTATGACCTTGCGGGAGATAGTAGAACAATACTGTCTGCTTGCGTACCTGTCTATCCATCCATTTATTTACTTATTCAACAGTATTTATTGGGCACCTACTTATGCCAGGCTCTATTTTAGGCACTTAGGACACTCAGTAAACAAAAGTGACAAACATCCCTGCCCTCAGTGAAACGTACAGCTAGTGGTAGGAGACAAGCCGTACTCTACGAGGATGATACATCCATCATACAGAAGAGTTAGAATGTACTAGAGTGGGGGTGGGGAAGAGCAGGGCAGGGGGAATCGAGTACCTGGCCAGGCAGAGGGGGGTTCAGTTGTGATTTTAGGTAAGAGCATGAAGGTGCTAAGAAAGATGGTCTCCTAACCAAATCTCACGTTAAGCTCTCCCAAGCTCTTGGTCCACCAGGCTTCAAAGTTTTGGGCTGCCATGTTCATCTTTGCATTGTCCAGATTTAGCAAAAAATCCTGCCAAGTCAGTTTAGCCAGAAACTCCCTCATCTCTGACGTTTCTTCCTAGTAATTTCCCAACCACTGACTGCTCACCCCCTTTCTTTGGTCATAAATCCCACTTTCCCTTGATTTTAGAGTTGAGCAAAATCTCTCTCCCCGACTGTAAGACCCCATTGCAGTGGCCTCTATGCCCGTCACAACAGCCCCTTTGAATAAAATCCTTCTTATTGGGCTGTAACAAGCATCTTTGAATCATTTTTTAACAGTAGACATCACTGGGAGGTTAACCCTCTAGCGGTGTGTTGAAGGAGTTAGCCACTTGGATATCTGGAGGAGGAAAGTTAGGGTAAAGGTGACTACCAGGGAAAAGGACCTAAGCGGGGGCATTCTGTGTGTTTAAGGACTAGCACCTGGGACCGATGACCTTGGCTGAGTGAGCCTGGGGTAGAGCAAAAGCAGGTGAGGGCTGAGCAAGGGGCTCCCACTTGTCTTCCCCGATCAATATGCCTTTCCCCATTGCAACAGCTTTAGCATGCATGCTGAAGAACAGCAATTGGGTTATCGAAGTGGGAAAGTAGGGAGCTGAGTGAGGACTCTAGATACCAGGGCAAAGGATCTTTCTTCCTGGGCTCCCTTTGGAAAGAGTCCTGGTGGGTCAAGGTCTCCGGAGACCCGTTCTAGGACTTGTGATGAAGCCGCAGGTGGGGCCAGGAATCCACAGCAGGAGGCAGAGCAGGTAGAGCATGGCGCTGGGAATGAGACAAATGGGTGTGGGCTCAAATCCCCTTTTTCTACTCAGTTTTACCATCTGCAAAAGTAGGGCTTGCAATAATAGTTGCTGTTTGAGTACAGTGTGTCTATTGGAGGGAATTTGCTGCATTCACAAAGCTCCTAACTGGCAGAGCCAAGGGTGGAGACTTCTGGCTGCCTCTGTGTTCCCCCATGCCTTCCTGCTTCTCCTACGCTGCCCAGACGTGCAGGGAAGACTAAGTCAGCTAATAAGGTATTCGAAAGGGGCTGGCAGGTGGTCAAGTGCTGTATACGTGTACGTTGTCATCGTTATTATAGATGGGACTTGGGGTTAACTCCTGAGACGACCCTGGCATCTAGCAATGCGAAATTGTCCACATCCGTCAGCAGTGGCCTTTGAGTGACAGCTGAACATTCTGCCACTGAAGGTCACAGAGGAACGAAGCTGGGCTGAGCATAGCGAATAGATTTTATCATCATGTTTTGCACTTAAAACTATTATTTACACAGGATGGTTTAGCAATGGCTGCCACATCATATACATCTTGCTAATTGAGGTATGTTAACTTCCACACGTGCTATCGATCAACATAAACAGGCTCGCATTGTTGCATCCTTGGAGATTTAGAACAAACCTCACATCAGTGCACTCGGCATCCGCGGCCAACCGTTCCTGCTCACTTCCGCACAGGGAAAAGGAGTGCAGATAACTGGATTATCTGGATTTTTTTCTGCATTGCCGTGTGTGCCTGTTTCCAGTCAGTCTAGATAGACAAGCTTGTGCTGCAAATCTATTTCAATATCAAATTGTTGGGAACGATGCTGACATGCAGATCACCCTTAGGCTGGGAATGTTTGTGTAAACTTTAGGTAAATCTTAGGTAATAAATTCAGTCGGCTGGACTTGGTGGAAAATTGTGTGTGTGTGTGTGTGTGTGTTAGAGAGAGAGAGAGAGAGAAAGAGAGAGAGAGAGAGAGGGAGGGAGGGAGGAAGGAAGGAAGAAGGAAAGAAGAAGGAAAGAAGGAAAGAAAAGAAAGAAGGAAAGGAATAAAGAGAGGGACAGGTTTTTTTGCCTGTGATATTTGAACCGGAGCAATTTCGTGTTTACCTGGCTCAGGCAATAAACCCAAACCTGCCTGAATCATTTTCACCAAATGTGAGTGCCCAGAAATAGCACTCACACCTGACCTTTTCAGAATGAAAACAGCTGACTCCAGAGCAGGAAATTGAAGCTCACGGAAGAGAAAGGGGCCAGGCTGAATCAGGTGGCAGAAGCCCAGTCTGGGAGGCTTCAAAGCCCCAGTCAGCAGGGCTAGGGGTCGGGTGGGACTGGGTGGGGTTCAGGGTCTCCCTCCCGCCGACTTGAATAGACTTAAAAGCCTGGCGGAGGTTTCTAAGGGTCTTTAAGGAAGGCTTGCTATTCTTGCTCACTTTAGACCCTCTCCTGAGATTTTGGGAGTTAACACAGTGGATGTGAAAATGAAATTATATTTTTAAAGTCTAGAGAGAAGCTATTTTTAAAATAAGTTTTATTATAAATAAATGCGTGCACGTAGTTAAGTATCAACTAATGCTGCGAGGCGTCTAACAAAAACAGCCATGTCCTGATTCCCTTGCGCCCTCCGTCCATCCTGATCCCCAGAAACAACTACCTCTGCATTCTTTTTGTTAGTTCTGTATTTGCTCCCTATCCTAAATAATACCGGGGTATTGTATCTTAAATGATCAGTTTCAGATATTTTCTATTGCTTTCATATTATACACAGGTAAGAATTCTTGGCTTTCTTACAGCCTTCCTTCCTTTTTTCTTATGCCCTCAATAGTATAATTTCACATTTCGTAATTATTGTTTCCATTATTATGACTCTGCAAATATTGTTCATGGCTGAGTCAGGGAATATATTTAGATTATACTTCTATGATTACATTTCCTTTCTTAACCTACTAATAAAATCTTTATTCTCCTATTTTCTGAATTTATTTTGAATCTTTGTCTCAGCCTTCCTGTATTCACCAACAGTGCTACAAAATGCCTCTTAATACAATTCTTCACTCAGTCAAACCTATCAGATAATCTAACAGTTCCATTTTTTTTCTCCTTCTTCTCTCTCCTAGAGACCTGCTTCTTCTGCTCTCATTTGGACTGCTGCACAGATTTCAGCCTGTGTTTCTCTTCCATTATCCTGAAATTCCCTTTGCTTTCTCCTTTGCTGGATTCTGTGTTTCCTTTATCCTGTCTTTTTTCTTAGCTGATTTCCCCATTTTAGTGGCATTCCTTGTCCAGTAATTGCCTACAGATTACATAACTTTGTATGTGGCCTTGTATGTCTAAACTGTCTTATTTTTCCCACACACTGATGAATAGTTTGGCTGGGTATGAAATTCTAGATTTTTCCCCTCTGAATTTTAAAGACATTGTTTAATTGTTTTCTGGTTTATGGCATTGTTGAGATGTCCCAGGCCATCCTCATACCTGATCCTTTGTAATTGATGTTTCATTTCTCTCTAGATTTTTTTTTAGGATCTTTTCTATCTCTGGTTCAGGAATTTCATGATGATGGATCTTAGTGTAGATTTTTGCATTTATTCAACTAGGGCTCATGTCTAGTACTGGGAAATTTTCTGTATTAGTTCTTTGTTAATTTACTCATTATTTTTTCTATTCTCTTCTTCTGGCAATCTCTTAGTCACTAGCAGGGCATCCTGGATTGATCTAATTTTCTTATTTTTTTCTTTCCCATTGCCTCTTCTTTTTTCCCCTTATGGTCTTGAAATTTCCCCAGCATAATTGTCTACCCTTTTAATAGGGCATCATGCTCTTGATTCCAGAACTCTTCTAGTTCAGTTTCTTCAGAAAATGCATCCAAATTTTCTATAGGCATGGATGAGGGGTGGAAACATCCAGTGTTGGGTTGAGGGCTGGCAGGAACACTAGGAGTCTAATAGCACAAACTCCTGTTTTCACCTCTTACCTCAGCTCATCTACCCCTGTATCCGGTGCCTCAGATTCCTGAGCATTTCTGGGGTTCCCCAGAACAAATGAACTTGCTTTTCAGTAATGTGTTCCTCCTTCAGGACATAAGTTGAACTTTCTTCTGCCAACTCAATCTACTTTCTCATTTCCTCTATCGTGATTCAGTGATAGAGATAACATCTAGTTTCACCCAAACTATGAGTGGGTCTCTATTTTTTTTGTTCTCCTTTTCCTTGTAAATTGATTTGTGAGAGGAGAAGGGGATAAAGATTTCTTTATTCTGCCATCTTGAACTTGGAAGTCAAGCTGCCTATTTAAAGAGTTTTTAAAGCTACTTCTTTGGATAATAAAATAAAAAAAAGAGTTTGATATATGACTAAGCATGCCTTACTGCACATGCCTTGTTTATTAGAATTGCAGTATTCCTTGGAGGCATCCCTCCAAGACTTTGTGTATAGTAAACTTTAGCAGTGAATAAAAGTGGTGTTCCTGCTTACTTAACTTGCCTCAATTATCTCTCATCATGATGACTGTAATTGACTTTTTAAAAAACTTCCTTTTCATTATGGCAAAATATACAGAACAGAAAATCCATCATTTTAACCATTTTTAAGTGTGCAGTTCAGTGGTATTAAGTGCATCTACCTTGTTGTGCAGTCACCACCACCTTTTGTCTCTACAACTTTTTCATCCACCCCAACCGAAATGCTGTATCTGTTAAACAACACCCTCCCCCTCCCCGGCCCCATTCTCTTCTTTCTATAGCTCTTGGCAATCACCATTCTTCTTTCTGTCTTTATGAGTTTGACTGCTCTGGGTACTGATTATAAGTGGGATCAATCATACTGTCCTTTTGTGACTGGCTTATTCCATTAGCATAATGTCTTCAAGGTTCATCCACGTTGTAGCATGTGTTCAGAATTTCCTTCCTTTTTAAGGCTGAATAATATTCTACTGTTTGTATATATACACATTTTGTTTATCCCCTCATCCATCAATGGGTACTTGGGTTGCTTCCATGCTTTAGCTGTTGTGAATAATGCTGCTATGAACATGGGGATACAAATAGCTGTTCCAGTCCCTGCTTTCAATTCTTTGGGGTACGTACCAAAAAAGTGGAATTGCTGGGTCAGATGGTATGGTAATTCTATTTTTAATCTTTTGAGGAACTAACATCCATACTGTTTTCCATACTGGCTGCATCATTTCATGTTCCCACCAGCAATGTACAAGTGTTCTGATTTCTCTACATCCTCACCAGAAATTTTGTTATTTTCTATTCTTTTTGTTTGTTTGTTTTGATAACAACTATGCTAATGGATGTGAATGTAACATAACTGGCTTTTAAAAAGTACTTGCTCGCTTTTATGAATTTCTATTTAAAGTACTTGCCTTATCTCCTTTAATGCTCACACTAGCTCCCTGAGAAAGACGCTATTGCTGTCTCCATTTTATAGATGAAACAACTGATGCCCAGATTGGTTAGGTGACTTGCCTGGGTGCTACAGTGAATAAGAGGCAGAGAACAAGTATTCCAGTTACTTATTATTGCACAACAGACCACCGAAAGCTTAGGGACATCGAAACAATGATCTCTTTCATGGTTTATGGGTTGACTGGGCTCAGCTGGGAAGTTCTCAAGTCTGTCTCTCACATGGTTGGGCCAGATGGTGACTGGAGCTGGAGTCAACTGCAGGCTCGACTGGCATGGATGTCCAAATGGCTTCTTTACGCACTTGTTTGACTTCTCCATGCTCCTCCATGTGGTCTCTCTCCTCTTCCTTTCCCTTCCCTTCCCTTCCCTTCCCTTCCCTTCCCTTCCCTTCCCTTCCCTTCCTTTCTCACCCCCTTTCCACCTTCATCACCCCTCCCCTGCCTGCTTCTCTCTCTCTCTCCCTCCCAACCCCTCTCTCTCTCCCCCTGTCTCTGTCTCCAGCAGAGAAGCTTGGACTTCCTACATGGTGGTTCTGGGCCCCAGGGGGCAGGAAGCAGGTAAAGGCTACACTAGGCACTGGCACAGCATGGCATCTGTCACCTTCAGTGTAGTCACAGGATCCACTAAGATTCAAGGCAATGGAGGAGGAGACTTTACCTTCTGATGGGGGAGTAACAAAGCCATACTACAAGAGAGAATGTGGGGTGGCAGGTGCTAGCATCACCATCTTTGGAAAATGAAACCTCCTACAGCCAGGATCTGAGTGTTCAGCAGTCTGGGCCCAAAACCTGTTTGCCTATCCACTGTGCAATCACATGTTTCTATTGGTTTATCTTTATTCTTACCTTTGATTATCAAAGTTCTAAAGAATTAGAATCATTAGGTATCACCTAGTCTAGTGATTTTCAAAACTTTTTAAAAGAATGTTGAGCTCCTTCCTCAAATGATAACTTACAAGACAGTTATGATTACAGCAAATTAATTAAAGGTGCAAGCTATGGAAACTTGCTATTTTCCTTTTAAGCCATGTAATCTTGGGCAAGTTATTTATCTTTCATGTGCCCCAGTTTTATTAAAATGGAAATAATAATAGTAATAATACCTATAATAGTAATGTGATGAGTAGATGATTTAAGATATGTAAGTGCTGAGAATAGTGACCATCATATAGTAAGGGCTCAATCAATGACAGCTGCTACTATTATTAATTATTAATTATTATTATTGAGACTGATAAGTAACATAGAATAAACCAGGAGATGCTCTGAACTGGGAGTTGGTAAATGAGACTCCTCTTTCTCCATTACCTACATTCAGTGTAGCCACTGAAATAGGAAAATATATTCTCTGTAGGTGAGACCATGTCATAGATTAAAGTCAACTGCAAATTCTTGGCAACTCCTCCCACTGACAGGTAATTCCTTATCCCTGGAATCTGGGCTGGCTTTAGAGACTTGCTTGATAGTAACGTGTGATGGATGTGATATTATGGGATTTCTGAGGTCAAGCCAGAAGAAGCTTTGCAGCTTCTGCTGGGGTAGCTTGAATTGAATGCTCTGGGGGAAATTTAGCCACCATATAAGAAACCCACTCACCCTGAGACCATCATGCCAGGAGAAGCCTACACCACTCAGAGAGGTCCTGGAGGGTGAGATGCTATGTGGAAGGGGAGAAACCAGGGAACACCAAGGGGCCATATATATAGATGACAAAGCAACCTTGGAAGTGGATCTTCCAGCCCCAGCCACCTCAGCTGACACCACGTAGGTCAGAGGTGACCCACTCAGCAGAGCCCTGACCCACAGAATCATTCTCCAAATAAAAGGGCTATTTTAAGCCACTAAGTCTTGGCATAGTTTGTAGTACTCCATAGATATCTGGAACAGGAAATACATCCACCATTTGAATGTTTACATGGAAAAGTGCTGATCCAGAGAAGCGAAGCAACCCTTAGGGTCACCCACTGAGGACAGCTTGGTGGGAGAGTTAAAGGTAGAGATTCTGGACTCAGTTGTCTGGGTTTGAATCCAAGCTCTGTCATTTGCTAACTGAGCAAAATTCTTAATCTGAATCTCATAATCCAGGTTGTAATAATTAAATAATATATTTGTAAATGACCGGCACATAGTAAACACTCAATAAATGTCTATAATTATTATTACCAATTATAACTGATAAGCAGACCAGAATTCGTGTTCCCCAATCCTGGTTTAATGCACTCCTAAGGAGCTGATCTACAGTGGGTGTGTATGTGTGTGCAGCTGGAGAGGTTCCCATCCAGGCTTTGACACTTCCTAGTTTACATTTCCACAAGCAGGCTCCTTATCACTGAGCCTTAGTTTCCTCATCTGTAAAATGGAGACAATAATAATAGAGTGGTTATACAGGCGAGCTATTACTTCTGCTTTCCTACTCATAAATGGGTGTGATATGAAATTGTGGGAAAACACAGGAAACAAATCGCACCATCGAAGGAGAGCTTGGAAGTTTTACTTCCAAGTGCAGAGAATGGGCAACGTCCATTTGCTCCGATTTTTCTATTATTTAGAGAAGCACTTGTTTTATTTTTTATGTGAAGTCTCCAAAAAATTTATTTCAATTTTCTAGTTGGAAATCACCAGCAGTCTGATAAAAAATTTACTAGAAATCATGGACGCTGATGACTGTGCAGAGATAGCATCTGTTACAGCCTCATCGAGAACCATTTTCAATACCACGCATTCTTTCTCACCCAATGAAAAATTAATTTAAAAAAATCTCCATTGTAGATGCAGCCAGAACAAACATTCTCAGAGCCAAGACTCAGAAAAAATACATTCAAAGTATGTACAGGGGATGGTGCCCTTGTGGTTTTCTATCCATGTCTGTTGTTGAAAATTTAGACAGGAGTAGGCACATGTATATTTTTATTTATTACTAAATTTTAAAAAATCCAGAAAATCAAGGATACAAAAGAAGGAGGAATAAAGGAGCCCGAGGGTTATTTGTGAAATCCAAATCCATTCCAGCCTCACTCCTGGTTTGCTAGCTTTAGACACAAAACAGAAGTCATTTCTTTTCTCCTGCTTGGAACTTTGCTTGTAGAGATTTTTGAAGGCAGCTGCATGGGTTGGACCCAACGAGTGGACCCACAGACGGTCTCCCCGCATTGTTATCACAGCAGATGGTGGAGGTTTACTTAGTAAGATGTTGGTGGCCAGTGTCCAGGACTAGCCATGCTCCTCTTCCTCCTTTATAGTCACAGAGTTTCCCAGGACAAGTTGTGGTCAGGGCCCAGGGGCTTGGCCACAGGCTCTGTGTTTCATTATTGTCAGCCTCTGATCTGCCCTATTAATTCCTGAGCAAACATTAACCAAGACAGCCATTTTGTCAGAACGTTCATTTCTATCAGAGAGAGATGAGCTGAAGTAATCTTGTCATCCTTTGGGATGCACCTGGCTTGGGCTTGGGGTACCTAGGATGCTTGTCTTTTGAACCAAAGCCTTCTCTGTCTACTGGATTCATTTTATTTGTTCCCTTGTCCCACTGTTCATCCATCCATCCATCCATCCATCCATCCATCCATCCATCTTCAACTCTTTGTTTAGAAGCAGAACTAACGGAAGTGTTCACTGAAGCCTGGCACTCTGCCTTGGTAGAAGTGGGAAACATGGACACCCCATATCTGCCCTGACTGCTGGTTCCTGGAGCACCCCATAGAACCCTCAACTCTGAAGAGCACTACTTGAGAACCACTGATCTTGGCCATTTGTCTAATCCTCAGCTTTCATTTCTAATTTTTCCCTTACATATCTATCTAGGTCCCTCTTAAATTCTGGCCTGAATATCCAAGGGCCCATTGAACATCTCCCCGGATGTCCCTACAGTTGCTCAAACACAAGGTTTCAAATGGAACCCATCACCCTCAAACCTCACTTCTTTTAAGCAACCCCTCTTCTACTTTTAGTTAATGGTACCACTGCCCACCCTTTTGTCCAAACCTGAAATTTAGACTGGTTCCTTACAGTATATCTGCTTCTTATAAAGAATAGCTATTGAAAACTGGAGTGTGAGCTCCATGAAGGGACACAGAACTCATGTCTGTTGTGACTGTATCTCATGGGGGTATCTTTGATCCAGTGGCTAAAGGTTTGGGTCCAGCTCTATCAACCTTTAACTGTGTGATCTGCACAAATTACTTAACTTCTCTCTGTCTCATTTTTCTCAATCACAAAATGGTAGAGTACTGACCTTGTTGGGTTTTTGAGGATTACATGGCATTGTATTTGCAAATCCTTTAGCACAATGGTTGACATGGAACAAATGTTTGGTGAATGCTGGCTAACCCTTCTCATCAATTCTCAATCAGCAGTTTTGGCAAAATGTATCTCAACATTTCTTAAATCCATCTCCTCTTCTCCACGTCTACCATCACTGTCTTAATTCAGGCCTCCAGACTTTCCTGTCTGGGCTATTTTAACAGCATCCTGCTCTGAATAGCCAAAGCGATTTCTCTAAAATACATATTTGACCACTTCATCTCCCACTTCCTGTTTAAAACCTGTCCATGACTATCCATTGCTTTTGGAAAAAACTCCACCTCTTCAGCGAGGAGTGTTAGGTCTCTCATAATTGGCAGGGGAACCTCTTGCTATACTCTTCAACTTCAGTATCCACACTTAATGCCACCCTCCCTTTTTCTCTTCTTTCCCTTTTCTTCTCTCCTTCCTCTGCTCTTCCTTCTCTAGCTTAACTGAGGTTTACTGAGGCCTCAGTGTGCAGGGAGCCCTGCCTGGCACTTGGGTGTGACGGTGAGGGAAAGCAGAGAGGCCCCTGCTCTCAGGGGGCTCATGTGACAGATGGCAATGCAGACATCGATGAAAGAATCATGGGACAAGCATTCAGTGGCAGCTGCGGCAGTGCTTCCTGGGTGGCCTGAAGTGGTAGGGACATTTGATCTGGTCAAGAATGTCAGGGCTGGCATCCCACAGACTGAGGAGTAAACCAGGCAGAAGCGAAGAAGGGGTCGTGTGTGCAAGTGCACAAGTGTGTGTGTGTGTGCATTGTAATTTGAGGTACTAGCCACTGCTCTAAAGGCCAGCCCCCAAACTGAGTTAGGCACCCCCAAACTCAGCTCAGCCTCCTCCCTCACTTTTCCCTGCTGAGATTTCAGCCAGCCTTGTGGGCAGGGCCACCCATGTGACAGTGCAGAAGGGCAGGCCTGTCCTCAGGGATCACCCCTCTCAACACCTCAAGTCCACCTCCACATCCTGAGAACAAAGCAGGAGATTGAGAGTGCTATTTGGAAAATCCGTAAAATGATATTACAAGAAACAGGTGCAGTTTGGTTGAAATTATCTCAAAAGTTGTTGTTTTTTGCATTATTTTGTTTTGTTAAAGAGAACAAGATTCTAGTTGAAGTTGATAAAGACAGATTTTATTCAGTGCCATTGCAATAGCAAAGAGAGGCTTTAATAAAATGGGGCTCCATTTTGCATACAGATCTGTCTGTCTATCATTATCTATCTATTTATCTATCTATCAATCACCTACCTACCTACCTAGCTACCTACCAACCTACCTACCTATCTACTATCTACCTATCCATCCATCCATCCATCTGTCCATCCGTTCATCCATCTACCCATCCATCCATCCACCCACCCATCTATACATACATACGGCTGGGGATTTATAGCAAGGTGCAGAGTGAGAGGGGGACAGTGGTTGGAAAATGACTAGGAGGAGACACCAAGGGTAGGGGGATACTTGCTAAAGTCAGGCCAAGGACTTAGACATCAAAGGTGAGAGATGGGGAACTTGATCAAATATCAAGGTGGCAGAATTCTTGTTAAGCTGACTTAGCAAGTTGCTACTTAAAGCTGGCTGGGCAGGCTGAGGATAGAGCCCCCAAATGAGACCTAGTTGTAAGAGGGCACAGAGGAACCTACGTTTGGTCAGGGGGCATGGAGTCTTTTTTTTTTTTCTGTGGACCCCCTCTGTGCTGCCCTTAAAGGTAAGTGGAGCACAAGAGAAAATTCACAGGGAGGTGGTGTGTTTATGTCACGCACTGTGTGTACTGAGTTCTGTTTCTCCTCAATGGAAAGGTAAGAAGTCTAGGAATAGCCAGTAGTTATTAAGCGCATACTATATGCAGGAACTCTGCCAAGCCTTATCTCGGCTAATCCTCATGGGGACAGGCACTGGCATAGCACAGAGGCTAATCACAGACCCTGGCCATGGCAGTGGTCACTTTATGGGCTGCTTAGCCCTGCAGTTTGGGTGTCATCTACCTGTTCTTTTCCCTGCTGGAGTGTAAGCACCTTGAATGCAGAACCGGAATCTCCAGGTGTTCCTAATAAGCACGTGGCTGATGGCTTATGCCTTGTACCTGCTTCCCTCAGGAGAGCCAGCCAGATTGCTGAGGTCCCTCAACTTAGCCAGGGCCTCAACTCTGAATGCCAGAGGAAAAGTTTTACAAAAAATGTCCGTGATAGTAATCTACATGTTTACACATCCTGCTTTGTGCAGACATTAACCTTTCTGAGTCCTCTCTGTCATCTGACCTCGACAGTATTTCAGAACTGGCATCATGGCAATCATCAAAAAAATGCATTCATCCCACATTCATGTGGCTCGGTGGTGGCTGCTGCCATACCAGGCCATGTAGAATGCTCTATGGGAGATTACAATTGAGATCATCTCCTGGTTTGCTAATGAGCTGTTTGATTAAAAGAAGGAGAGGGTGCTGAGCTGCAAAGCATAATTTCTCAGGGAGGATGGCCCACCTCCATCTGCCTGGGCAGCTGGGACAAGTAGGGGAGCAAAAGACTCGGTGGTCAGTTTCAGCCATCTCTACCAGAGCAGTGAGGCGGGGACTGAGGAGGTTGGGAGCAAAAGTGGGTGGGAGATATCAGGGGACACCTTCTTTCTCTGAGAAAGTGACATTTGACCAGAGACCTAGATAAAGCAAGGGAGCAATATATGTGTGTGCCGAGAGGGGGACCAGGCATCCAGGCAGCGGGAATAGCCAGTGAAGTGCTGTGTACCCACCTGCAGGTTGGCGGGCCCTCAGTTTTCCACTGCTTGTGGAATGCCCATGAGGTTGGTGTGCCAGACAGAGCCGAAGGGGGCCGCCACCTTCTGGAATGTGTGCACTTGGACAGTCCCCTCCCCTGAGTGTGGGCAGGACCTGTGAATTGCTTCCAGCCAATGCAACACAGCAAAGGGGACATGACAAAGGTGATGTGATGTCATTCCTGTGGTTACATTACATCATATAAGACTATCTTGCTAGTGTTGGTCTTGCTCTCCTGCTGGCCTCAAAGAAGCAAGCAGCCATGTTGTGAGAGAGCCCAAGTGTCACAGAATGTAGTCCTAGAACGACAAGAATTGATTTGCCAGCCACCTGGGTGGGCTTGGGTGTGGACCACCTCGGTCGAATCTTCAGATGACAGCACAGCCCAGTCAACGCCTTGATGGCCATCTGGTGATACTCTGAAGCAGAGAAGCTGGCTAACCCACGCCCGGACTCCTGACCCTGGGAAACAGTGAGATGATAGACGTGTGATGTTTTAAGCTGCTCCTTTTGTGGCAGTTTGTCACATGACAGTAGATATCCAGGATCTCAGGCACTGAACATTTCCTTCTGTTCAACCAGTAAAGAAACCTGTCTGATGGCACTGAGCGTGGTGGGGAGCAGAAGGTCCCAAATGCTGACCATGACCCAGTGCCACATTATGGCTTTCACAGACCCTGGGCACTTTTGCCATCATGGGCTCCATCCTTCACACACACACACACACACACACACACACACACACACACAAATTATACTTTATGATTGCCTTGTTATAAAGATTAACATAATTCAGGCTGATTTCATTATTATATCTGCTTTATTTATCTTCTGATTAAAAAAAAGAAAATTAAAAAAAATGTTCATAAGCCCCTAAAAAGGTATACTGGGTTCTCAGCATATGTCCCTGATGCCCAGTGTGTAAATTGTCCTGGTCACCACCTCCTCAGCCTGTTGGCCCCTTTGGAATTTTTAGTAAATTCAACAAGGAAAGGAAGATGAGATGAGAACAGGGTGGAGAACGTAGAAAATGGGGAGAAAACACGGAGAGGATTCTATCTCTGTACATATTTACTTACTAAAGCTCTCTTACGGGCCAAATGCTGGAGCTCCTGAGGCCACAGGGGTGAGGGTGGCTCAGTTCTCACTTTCTGGAACATTCTATTGTAAGTAAGTACCCAGATGGTGATAAATTAAGACAGAAGACAATAAGGGCCAAATTAGAGAAAAGAGAATGAACCATTCAAGGAAGGAGGAAATTCTGTTCTGGGAATTATTAATTCATTTGCTTGTTGGTCGGTTCATTTATTTTGCAAACATATTGAGTTATAGAGGTCGTGTGTGAGAGAGATGTTTACAGGAAGTGATCCCTGCCCTTGAGAGACTTACAAGCTACTGTAGGAGACAAATTGTTTTAATACAGTGTGGCGAGGGGTATAATAAAAGCATGTTCAAGAAGGCTGCCAGGTGTGAAACCTGGTTCTAGGGCAGGGTTTTTCAACCTTGGCACTGTTGACACTTGAGCCAGAAAAATTCTTCTGTATGAAGGTCGATGCAGAACGTTTAGCAGCATCCAGGCTTTGCTACTAGATGCCAGCGTCTCTCCTGGGCGAGGACCACTGCTTTAGAATCGACCGTGTGGCCTAGGGTCTGCTATTTAATTTGTAAGTGCCTCAGTTTCCTTATCTCTGAAATAGGGACAAAACAGGACTTATTGAACAGGCTCATAGCAGGGATTAAATGAGATGATGTGTGTAAGGCGCTTAGGACATCGCCTGGAACACGGTAAGTCGTCGGTAGATGTAGGTGGGAGTTGGTGTCACTGTTGCGGGGGGCGGCTCCGGCACGTGGCTGGGACTGGACCAGAGCCTACACTTCACAGAGATGTGGGTGTTCAGTGCATGGCGTGTTGACGGGCCTTGGGGTCTAAGACACACGCATGTTGACTGAGCGAATGAGTGAAGGTTCTGGAGAGCCCCTACTGCGAAGGAGGAAGCCCGGGCTTGGTGTCAGGAGGCAACAGTGATCTTGACGGTTTCTGAGCTGTGTTTAGTGGGGAGTGGAGGTTTCTCGGGCATCCATACAGGGAGGCCCTTCTGCCTCCACTGAGTCACTAGAGAGGGGGTTTAGTTCATCGTTCTCTGAAAACTGAAGCCATTCGGGGGCCCCCCAGACCTCAAACTGCACTGTGGCTCCCCAGCAGGTGGACTTGGCATTCTGCCAGGACTGGGGTGACTGGGGGCCTGGTGAGCCTGGTGCTGCTTCCTGGAACCCTTCTCTCCTCGTCCCCAGCACGGAGGGAGAGCGATGCCATTGTTTACCACAGCAGTCAGCCTGGAGCCTGTGTCCCGGATTTAACTCTGCGAGACAATGTTCACTCCTAACTTCCCAGGGGAAGAAATTGCTACCAACTCTGTTTTCTTTTCCCAAAGTCCTTTCACTCACATCTTCATTGTTTGGTCTTTCTGTCCTGGCCAAGCTGGCCTGCTCTCTATCCCTTCTAGTACCACTCTGATCCCAGTTCATAGGTTTTATACTTTGCTCAGTGACGTGTAATCCACCTTCTCCCTGATCTCATGAGCCAGTTTTCCCCAAAGCCTGCCAGGTGTTTGCACACCCGTGGTAGGCTCAATGATGCACTCCCTGCCCCACTCCTGTCCCCAAGATGTCCTCATTCTAGTCCCTGAAACCTGTGAATATGTTACCTTACATGGCAAGAGGGACTTTGAAGATACGATTAAGGGCACAGTCCTTGAGATGGGGAGATTATTCTAGAGTATCTGGGTGAGCCCAATATAATCACTGGAGTCCTTATAAAATGGAGGAGGGGCTTGAGAGTCAGAGAAGATGTGGCGACAGAAGAAGTCAGGGTGAATTAATTTTTTGAAGGGGCCACAAGCCAAGAAAAGTGGGAAACGTCTAGAAGCTGGAAAAGGCAAAGAAATGGATTCCCCTGGAAACCCCAGAAAGGAAGCAGCCTGCCAACATCTAGATTTTAGCTCTGGAAGGATAATTTTAGACTTTTGAGTTCCAGAACTGGAAGATAATAAGTTTGTGCTGTTCAAAGCGACAAAGTTTGTGATAATTTGTTGCAATAACAACGGGAAACTAATGTACCACTCTGATGTCACTGATGAAGAGACTGAGGTTCAGGGAGGTTCTGCGATGCTTTGCTCACAATTACAGAGTAGGTGGGAGAAGATTTGAGACACAAACAGGTTTGGCTCCAAAGCCCATGTTTGTCTTAAGATATCAGGCTGGGAGCAATTTTTCTCAGTATAGTGAGAAACCCAAACTGACTATGGCCTCGCCCCATGTTACCCCATCCAGTCTCTGAAATGTAAAATAAGCACATGAACAAACAGAAAACACTCAGATTTTAGAAGTCAGCTGTCAAAGTTAAAGCTAGTCATAGAAGGGGACTTGCACATTTAGCATTCTTGGTAGTTTATGGCCTATGAGCATCTTTCATTTGGGTGTGTTTATAATGTGGTCGAGGTCATGGCCTCAATTCCTGTGTGAGTCAGTTATGTTTGCTCTGTGCTAAGGACTCCTGACTCTAGTTTGCCTTTAAATATGAGAGTGCATGCAAAATGCCTAACACATCGTGGGTGCTTAACAGACATGCGTCATTACTCCATCCAGCAAATCCATGTTTCCTAGGGAACCAAAGAGAGAGAGTCAATGAAGAGTAAGCATCTCAGGTGATATGCTGATGGTGGGCTGGGCTACCAGGTATTTCTGCCAGGTCATATACTCCTTAAAGACAGGGATTTTTTTTTTCTATTTTTATTTATCTGCTATATGCCTACTCTGGGCACATAATAGGGCCATAATAGATATTTTTGAGAAATAAATTTGACTAGAATGCTAGACTGACTGTCACGGATATGGGTTCAAGTTCCAGTTTTGCCACTTGCTTGACTTTGAGCAAGTCTCTTAGCTTCTTTTAACTTCAGTTCCTTCATTTGTAATGGGGAAAAATGTTACTTTTCTTGAACACCTTTTGTGATTTAGGGGCAGGTACAAATAGTATTTCACTTAAAATTTTTTGTAAGCATGATTTATTAAGCAGTACTATGTGCTAAATATTATCTTGGGTACAATGTATTCATTAACTGCTTAGATTCATCCCAAAACCACGAGGCTAGGGACGTGAAGTAACTAGCCTAAAGTCTCATACATCTACATGAGAAGCCGTCTGACACCGAAGCTAGAAATTTTTTCCCCCATTCCCACACTGTAATTATTAGTGTGGAGAAACTTGCCTGATATATGGTCTTTGAGAGGGCCCGTGAATTTAAAAGCACTTGATGGGCTTTCAAATTCACATACTCTTAAACTTCATGTAAAGCTCAGCCATCCGCATACTATTATTTCTTCTAGTGTAGAAGGTCTGCCTCTCCATGCACAAACTCATTCTCTTAATTTCTGCATCCCAACTTCGTTTTATATTCTGAGCCCTCACTCAGCCCTTCCTGGGTCCCCCAAGCCCTGCAGTTTATATTGCAACTATGGTGAGTAGTGTCAAGGCACCCGTGTGGGAGCTTTTTATTTGATTCTCTGTCACTGGTCTACACACACTGACTTCGATCCACCCATGATCTCTGTCCTTTTGGGCACCCTCTGATGGAGCCGAATGAGAGCCCTTCCTCTTTCATGTACCCTAGCTGGGCCTTAGCCCTCTCGTCCCTGACTCCACCCCCACCATCCCACAGGTCTTGCTGAGAAGCAAGGGTCCCCCTGGCTCTAAAGACTCTCATCAGATTTTCTCTCTAATCCTCCCTTCCTTCTCTCCAGGGAATCCTCCTTTAGTCTGGAAGAAATCCATTCCCTTCCAAGTTTCTTTAACCCATTTCCCGTTTGCCTCGAGAATACTGGCCAGCAGTGCTTACAGCTGCAGCATTTACCCCGAGATAACTCGTGGATTACAGTCCTCGCCTGACCCCCAAAGTTTGCCATGAAGTATCTCGCTTTCATTATTATTTTTGCACTGCTCTAGTATATCGATCGCCTTTGGAAACAAATGACATAATTCTATTTACAGCATACTGTTTTTAGTAGTTCGATCGCTGAAAATGTCAAATCCTAGGAAACGTCTCATTCCTATGCATGATGCGAAATGAACGCTGGCAGCGAGTTGCACTTTTTTTTTTTTTTCCCTAAATGGGAACAGGGTTAAAACCTTCTGCTTTACTTCTGAATCTAGTCATTGTTTAGGCTTTTGTGAAAACAAAGCCAGGACAATGGAGGGCGACTTCCATCTTCTTCCTTTCAGAGTGTCCTTCCTAAGGCAGCGGGCCTGGGAAAGGGAGACTCTATGAAGAAGAAGGAAAAAAAAAAAAAGAAGAAGAAAAAAAAAAAAAAGAAGAAAAAAAAAAGATCTTTGGTAGTGATATCTCCAAATGGTATCTAGCTGCACAACGAATCTTCAGTAAACACTTATTCTGTCCTGGACACTGTGCTTGTTGCTGGCATACAATAGTGAGTGAGGGAAATGTGGCCCTTGACATGGCAGTCTGGGACAAAAGACTGATTAGCATCAAAGAAACGTCAATCCATTCATTTTGACATTCTGTAACTATTGAAGGTCTGCAGAAGCAGCAATATCTAAAACAAATAAATTTTGGTATGCTCTTCGAAGAAATGAGATAAGAGCAGGAAGGACAAGAGGTACCTAGTTTAGGTAGAATGGTCAGAAAATTTCTCTGTTAAAAGATATTTACATTAATGTTCATGTAATAAAAAGGGGCCAACATACAAAGAGATAAAAGAACAGGCCTTTTCTGGCAGAGGGATCAGCGTGTGCAAAGGCCCTGAGGCAGGAAAGGCTTTGGGATATT